>JAUMJL010001485.1:0-297616 GCA_033558185.1 Dromococcyx pavoninus | reverse complement strand
TCGCGGCGGCGCCGCTCCCATCGCACCCGCCGCCCCGGGCATGGCCGCTCCGCCCCTCCCTGTCGCCGCCGCTGTCGCCAGCCGCTGAGGAGGAGGAGGAGGAGGAGGCGCCGGGCCCGCCCCGCTCCGTCCCGTCCCGCCCCGCTTCGCCGCCGCCGCCGCTCCCACCCGCCATGGCCGACTGGGCCCCCGCTCAGGTAAGTGCTCCCCCCCCCCCCATCCCCGCCCCCCCCCCAGCTGGGCTCCATCCCCCCCTCTTTCCGTGGCGGGCGGGCCCGAGGGGCCCGGCCTGGTCCCACCCCCCCACCCCCCAATCGTGGAATCGCTGGGTTGGAAAACATATGTGAGATCGAGTCCAACCGTCCCTGTCCACGACTGAACCAGATCCCTGAGCACCTCATCTGTCCGGCTTTGAAACCCCTCCAGGGATGGGGACTCCACCACCTCCCTGGGAGCCTCTGCCAGGGCCTCACAACCCTTTTGGAAAAGGAATTTTGCCTGATATTGAATCTGAACCTGCTCTGCTGCAACTTGAGGCCATTTCCTCTCATCCCATCCCCTATCACTTGGGAGACAAATGCTCCCCTCGCTACAACCTCCTTTCAGGCAGTTGTAGACAGTGATGAGGTCTCCCCTCAGCCTCCTCTTCTCCAGACTAAACAGCCCCAGTTCATAGAATCATGGAATCACTTGGTTGGAAAAGACCTTTGAGACCGAGTCCCTGTCAACTACTGAACCAGATCCCTGAGCATCTCATCTGCCTGGCTTTTAAACCCCTCCAGGGGTGGAGACTCCACCACCTCCCTGGGCAGCCTCTGCCAGAGCTTCACTGCTCTTTCCATGAAGAAATCTTTCCTGATATCCAATCTAAACCTGCCCTGGTGCAACTTGAGGCCATTTGCTCTCATCCTATCCCTATCACTTGGGAGATGAACACTCACCTTATTACAACCTCCTTTCAGGCAGTTGTAGACAGTGATGAGGTCTCCCCTCAGCCTCCTTTTCTCCAGACTAAACAGCCCCAGCTCCCTCAGCCAGTCCTTGTAAGACTTGTTCCCCAGCTCCTTTCCCTTCTCCAGCTGTGCTCCAGCCCCTCAAGTTCCTTCTTGGAGTGAGTGGCCCAAAACCAAACCCAGAATTCGAGATGTGGCCTCTTCAGTGCCGAGTCCAGGGGCCCAATCACTTCCCTGCTCCTGCTGGCCACGCTGTTTCTGATCCAGGCCAAGATGCCATTGGCCTTTGTAGCCACTGGGACCACTGGTGGCTCATATTCAGCCACTGTCAACTAAATGCGGGTTCTGGGATCCAAGGCCCTGTTTTGTGCTTTGCAGGAGCTGGAGTGGGAGATGGAGCCACAGGAGCTGCCCCTGGAGCAGCAGTCGCCGCCCGCTGCCGCTGCCAAGCACGAGGAGGCCGAGCTGCCCGCTGCCGAGATCTCCCTAACGCTGGTGGCCGAGCTGCAGGCCATGGACAGGAAGGTGGACGCCCAGGCAGCCCAACTGATGAACCTGAAGGGGAGGATGAGGATGGCCGAGACGAAGCTGATCGGCTGCGAGAAGACGGCGGTGGAGTTTGGGAACCAACTGGAGAGCAAGTGGACGGCGCTGGGCACCCTCATCCAGGAGTACGGGCAGCTGCAGAAGAGGCTGGAGAACATGGAGAACCTGCTGAAGAACAGGAACTTCTGGATCCTGCGGCTGCCCCCCGGGGTGAAGGGGGAGGTCCCCAAGGTAACAGGGTTCTAGATGGGGCTGTTCCACACGTACACTGCGCCCGTTTAGGGCAGTGGTGGTGCTGAGGGGGACACAGGACCCTTTGTGTTAATTACAGCTCATTATACAGAATCATAGAACGGGTTGGGTGGGAAGGGACCTCAAAACCCACCCAGTTATGACTCCCCTGCCATGGGCAGGGACACCTCCCGCTGGATCAGGGAGCTCCAAGCCCCATTCAACCCAGCCGTCAACACCTCCAGGGATGGGGCAGCCACCACTGCTCTGGGCAACCTGGGCCAGGGCCTCCCCACCCTCACCTTTCTCCCTAAGATCTCACCTCAGTCTCCCCTCTTTCAGCTTCAAACCACTCCCCCTTGTGCTGTCCCTGCACTCCCTGATCAAGAGCCCCTCCCCAGCTTTCCTGCAGCCCCTTTCAGTCCTGGGAGGCTGCTCTAAGGTCTTCCCACAGCCTCCTCTTCTCCAGCCTGAACAACCCCACCTCCCTCTGCCTGTTCTTGGATGATAGGTGGATCCATTTGTGATCCTTGTCAAAACTCATCGGCCGCTCCGTGTGGGGTCACAGATTCTTTAGCATGGCTGCAGCCATGTTTGAGTAATGCAGAACCACATGGCTCGGCCCCGTGTGCAGGGTGGGTTTGGTAACGTGTCCTCAGTTCCTCTTCAGAGGCCGTTTCAGCTGAACTGCTGCAAAAATGAAGTGGAAGCAGAGGCTGCGGCAGGAGCTGTGCATGAGAGCTCACCCGTGGCGTGAGGAGGCTGAGCTGGGGCCGAGTGCAGGCAGGCAATGAGGGGGAAAACCCCATCATCTCCCGTGTGGGCAGGGGTGAAACTGCCTGAACCAGGCATGGGGGGCCGAGCCTGGGGAGGAGTGGGTGTTGCTGCTTAGAACCATCCTGTGCCACCTGTGAGGAGTTTGAATGAGAAAACATAGAATCATTAAAGTTGGAAAAGACCTCTAAGCCCATCCAGTCCAACCATCAGCCCAACCCCACCGTGCCTGCTAAAACATGTCCCCAGGTGCCAATGCCAAACACTTTGAACCCCTCCAGGGATGGAGACTCCACCACGGCCCTGGGCAGCCTCTGCCAGGCCTTCACCACTCTTTCAGTGAATTAATTTTCCCTGATATCCAATCTAACCCTCCCCTGGCACAGCTTGAGGCCATTTCCTCTCATCTGACTCCTTGTACTTGGGAGAAGAGACCAACACCCACCTTGCTCCAACCTCCTTTCCAGGAGCTGCAGTGAGTGAAGAAAACATCTCTCAGTGTTGTCTTCAACAAAATGTCTTGAAAATACAATGCTTCTCTTGCAGGTCCCCGTGGCCTTCAACGATGCTTCGTTTAACTTCTCGGAGGAGGAGTGGAAGAGCCTTAACGAGTGGCAGAAGGAGCTCTACAGGCACATCATGAAGGGCAACTACGAGGCCGTCATCTCGATGGGTAAAGTCGAGCTGGGGTTTGCCCTGAGCCTTGTGTCGCAGCGTAGTTTTCTCTGCAGGTGGAGGCACCGCTGTGCCTGGTGGGATGCAGGAGGGTGGCTGGGTTAGCTCGGTCCTCACCAGCTGGGTTTAATTGTGGGTGGACGTCAGGAGCGTTGCTGCAGTGACCTCTGCTCCCTGATGGTAAGAGCCGAGTGAGCCTCTGGGCCTTGAGGAGGAGGGGAAATGAGAGGGGCCAGGTAAAGATGGGAAAGAGGAGAGTTTTTTTGTCACACAGAGGCCCACAGATCTGCTGTGCTGGGTGCACCAGCCAGTTCCTGCCTTGGAGCTTCCTTCCAGCTCGTTCTGTCCTTCTGCTGCACAGCCTTTGCTAAGGGAGGAGAGCGAGTGTGTCATCTGTTTGCTGCCTCGGTGCTCCCCCTGACCCCAGCCTGATCTCGGGGAACGTTTCTTGCTCAAGCTCTTGTGGTATCTGCTCTGCGTCGCTGGGGGAAGAGCTGGGAAGAAGCAGCCGGCGAAGGCGAGCTTTGCCTTCCTCTTTCCCCTCCCGTGGCTCAAGGCAGCACAGCCACAGCCAAACAAACGTGTTCAGAGCCAAACAAACGTGTTCAGAGCCAAACAAACGTGTTCAGAGCCAAACAAACGTGTTCAGAGCCAAACAAACGTGCTCACAGCCGAACAAATGCATTCACAGCCAAACGAACGTGCTCTTCTTGCTCCTCCCAGTCCTGGCTGTGGGAATACCCTCTGAGGGATGTGTTGCCTTCACGAGCACCTTCGGGTGTTCCAAGGAATGACCTGGCCTTGGCTGGCTGCCCACCTGTACGCAGTCCCTGGGGGACGACCTTGTGGCGAGGGTGCTGGTGTGCAGGCTCTTCCGCCATCCAACTCTGGGCAACCCAGGCCTTCAGTCCCTTTTTTTTTTTAACCTCCTTCCTTTACTTCTTTATTTTTTTGGACAGAGCTCCCTGGGGGATGATCTTCTCCTTGCACTGGTGTACAGGCTCACCCACCATCCAGCCTTCTGTCATTTTTTCTTCCCCTTCCTTTCCTTCTTTATTTTTTATGGACAGAGCTCTTCTTCAATCTACAGGGGAAAAAAAAGTTGAAGGATAAATACAGACCTCAATTCTCCTGGTTAAAAACCCACCCTGGAGGCTCAGGGATGTAGGGATCTGTGGATCCGAGCCTGGAGCTTGGAAAAATGTATCTGTGCTTCATCTGAAGGTTTCCTTTGAGTAACGAGGTTTAGGGGTTTGGCCCTTGGCTAAGGCAAACGGATCCACCAGCGCAGCGGTGGAAACGAATGCCCAGAGCTCACACTTGTTTGGCAATGAAGTTTTCCACTCTCCGCCCTAGGAGAGATTGTGATTGTCCCCTTTCCCCCACCAAAATCCGCAAGCAGCCTGTGACTCGGGACGAGTAGGATGGAGCGGTCCTGGCTGGAGGGAACAGCATGGGGAGGGCACTTTCCCTGCTGCCGCTGGCTGACAGCTCTGGTGCTGGCCCCGAGCTGAAGTCCTCATTGTAATGGATCCACGGACCTTAGAGAGGAGAAGAAAGGAAGCCTGGAGGTAAGCACAGATGCATTTTGTTGTTCTCCTCCCCACGCTGCAGGCTGGGAGGTGCTCCTCACCTGAGCAGTGTGCTCCTGCAGCCCGCTCGCGTCCCCAGGGCCCAGGCAGGGTGAGCGGTGCAGATGAGTGAGAGCGTCTTCTTAAAGCCTCTCTTTCCATTCCCTCTCAACCCCAGCAGCGAAGGAAGGTTGGTGGGTGAAGGTTTGAGAGTCTCCCTCCCTCGAGGGCGAAGGAGACTTTCTGATGATCATCTTTTTACCTGCAGATGCTGCCATTTCGAAGCCTGACCTCCTGTCACGGATTGAGCAAGGAGAGGATCCCAACGCAGAGGATCCGGATGAGTCTGAGGGAGGAGAAACCCCTATAGACCCCAGCACTGGTGAGCCACGAGGTCCCTAGGATGCAGTGGGGAGGTGGGAAGCAGCTCTTCTGCTTGCCTTTGCTGTTAAGTTTTGCCAGCTCTCTCCTTGGGTGCAAGGGCGACTTTGCTTTCCTGGTCAGCTTTTGCCTGATGCATCCATCTCTCCTGAAATCATGGAATGGGTTGGGTTGGAAGGGACCTCAAAGCCCAACCAGTTCCACCCCCTGCCATTGGCAGGGACACCTCCCACTGGATCGGGGGCTCAAAGCCTCATCCAGCCTGGCCTTGGACACCTCCAGGGATGGGGCAGCCATCACTTTGTTGTGCCAGGGCCTCCCTAAGATCCCATTTCTCCCTAAGATCTCATTTCGATCTCCCCTCTTTCATCTTCAAACCATTTCCCCTCCCTGAGAAAAAGCCCCTCCCCAGCTTTCCTGGAGCCCCTTTCAGCACTGGAAGCTGCTCTGAAGTCTCCCCAGAGCCTTCTCCTCTCCAGGCTGAACAACCCCAACTCTCCCAGCCTGGCCTCACACCAGAGGTTCTCCAGCCCTCCCATCATCTCCGTGGCCTCCTCTGGCCCCGCTCCAACAGCTCCATCTCCTTCCTGTGCTGAGGAAATCTCTTTACAGAAAAATCCTCTGGGAGGTGTGATTGTGAACTCCTCTCATTCTTTCTCCTGTGCAGAGTTTTCCTTTCCTGGTCCTGATGACAACTCGTGGAGTAAATACGAGGAGACTCTGGCTGAAAGCCCCAACGAGGGCTCTGAGGAAGAGGAGTGCATGGAGGTCCCTAGTACGTGTGAGTTGGAAGCCCGGGTGGGAGATGCAGGTGGGCTCAGGCTCTTGGTGCTTGCTGGGTGAGATCTGTGCTATGTGCCAGGCTTTCCTCGAGGGCTGGCAGGGAAGCTGGATGGCAGCCGAGGCAGATGGATAGCGCAGTGGCGGAAAAAGCCGCGGTACAAGAGCAGCAGGCTGTAAAAGCAGCTGTGGGCTGGCGAGGGGGTGCAGATCACCTGCGTGGTGTGGCATCCCTTGGTGAGATTGATACCAAAAATGGCAGTAAATAAACTCTCTTAAGACTCGTTTCCGAGTTTTAGAAAGCAGCCATCACTTATTTCAGCACTGGGAGCATGAGGGAATGATTCCCATCAATCCTGTGCCACGAGACAAGAGCTGGGGCAGAATATATATCCAACTCACACTGTGGTGGATGAATTCTCCCAGCAATCTCCTGCAGATTCTATTGCTTTCCAAGGACTAATCTTGATTTTATTATGAACTTCACAACAGCCAAGTCTCTGCTCGTTAGATCTTTGAAGCCAGCGCTCCGTCCGACCTTGCTTTCTTAGATAAAAGAGCTATTATTTGGGAGCAGCACTATTTAAAACAACATCCTGTCAGGAGAACAGTCCGTGTCTGTCTGACTTTCAGAAATGCTGCCACTTAGATATGGCTTCACTGAAGTGAGTGAGAAACCCAATTCTACAGAAAACCAGCTCTGCTTGAGTCAAAATATTCCGCTCTCTGCAAAAAGAACCACTTCTTGTATCGAGGTCGCACGTTTGGTCGGCCTCCAGGTGGAGATGAGCAGGGTTGTGCATAGGGCAGGCAGGAGCCGGTAGTGTGAGCAACAGAGTTCTTAAAACTCTTTTCCATGACTATATAAAGTGATGCTTTCACAACTTTCTCTGGCAGCCAGACACCTTGTGACTCAGCAAAAGGCGTGTCCTTGTCGCCACCCCCATCGCTCCAGGTCCCTCATGGGGACGTGTGGGTCACTTTGGGAAGCATCCCTTGCTAGGATGTGCCTTTGGCTCCCCAGCCTCGTTCTCAGAAGCAGCTGAACTGTTCTGGGTGATGCTCTTTCAGAATTTCAGCCTGTTGCAAACAAAGCATCCCACTTCCAAGCCACATGTTTAGCTTTCTGGTGAAGGGACAAGCGGATGGAGAGCCCTGAGACAGGGAATGTCGAGCGATCTTCTCTGGGCACCCAAACACTTGGCACGGCTTTACCTTGTGCTCTGCAGAAACCTGTTTCTTTCAGCCCTCTTCTTCACATCCCCAGATTCTCTTTTCATCCTCCCTTTCCCAGAGTCCTTGGTGTTTGCCTTGAGTTCCTGTTTACACCACAGGAGGTCCTTCAGCCCAGGAACTGTGCAAGCCCAGAAAAAAAAAGAGGTTTTAATCCTCTTCCCCCCATTTTTTTTGCCTTTAACCTAAACCACGTGTTCTTAAAGACTTTTTCAGCTTCACCTGCTGCTGAGGAACCCACTTTTTCCCTTTGTCTGGCTATGTATCTAGAGATATGATACCATGATCTCGTTATTGTAGTGTCTGGGCTTTCCCGAGAAGTCTTTATCCATGATCCGGACGAGGGGATCGAGTCCTCCCTCAGTCAATATGCAGATGACACCAAGTTGGGCGAGAGTGTCGATCTGCTTGAAGGTAGGGAGGCTCTGCAGAGGGACCTGGACAGGCTGGATCCATGGGCTGGAGGGCAGGAAGGCTCTGCAGAGGGACCTGGACAGGCTGGATCCATGGGCTGGTGGGCAGGAAGGGCCTGCAGAGGGACCTGGCAAGGTCATGGGCTGAGGCCAATGGGATGGGGTTCAACCAGGCTCAGTGCTGGGTCCTGCATTTGGGCCACACCAAGCCCAGGCAGCTCCAGGCTTGGGGAAGAGGGGCTGGAAAGGTCCCTGGAGGAGAAGGCCCTGGGGGTGTTGGTCGCCAGCGGCTGAAGAGGAGGCAGCAGTGGCCCAGGTGGGCAAGAAGGCCCCCAGCACCCTGGCTTGGCTCAGCCCTGGGGTGGCAGCAGGAGCGGGGCAGGAGTTGTCCCCCTGCACTCGGCGCGGGGGAGGCCACCCCCGGAATGCTGGGCTCAGGGTTGGTCCCCTGACTCCAAGAAGGCCCTGAAGCACGGGCTGGAGCGCGTGCGGAGAAGGGAGCGGAACTGGGGAAGGGTCTGGAGAAGAGGGGCTGTGGGAGCGGCTGAGGGCCCTGGGGCTGTTTAGGCTGGAGAAGAGGAGGCTGAGGAGAGACCTCCTGGCTCTCTGCAGCTCCTGGAGAGGAGGTTGTGGGGAGGTGGGTGCTGGGCTCTGCTCCCAAGGGACAGGAGATGGGACGAGAGGGAATGGCCTCAAGGTGCCCCAGGGCAGGGTCAGATTGGACATCAGGAAATATTCCTTCCTGGAAAGGGTTGTGAGGCCCTGGCAGAGGCTGCCCAGGGAGGTGGTGGAGTCCCCATCCCTGGAGGGGTTTAAAAGCTGTGTGGATGTGGTGCTCAGGGATGTGGTTTAGTGGTGGAATTTGGCAGTGTTGGTTGGATTTGATGATCTTAAAGGTCTTTTCCAACTTAAATGATCCTGTGATTCCAAGCCAAAATCCATCGGGTTTGTTTGGATTCTGGTACTACTTAGGTGGCTCCCAAATGGGTCTGGCAGCCCCGTAGTGCCAGGTCCTGTCTGGAGCGTGCAGAGCAGAGACCATCTCTGCCTCGAGGGAGCTGTGGGCTGACTAACGAGATGGTTCTTCTCTTAAAGAAATGACATGAGTGTCTCTGCTCCACCAGATGAAGAGCAGTGCGATGAGGAAGGTTCCGAAAGCCTTGAGCTTCCCGGCTCGTTGACAGGCAAGTGGGAAGAGGTTTTCTCGAGCCCGGAGGAAGAGGCAAAGCCAAGCAGCAAGAGCCGTAGCCGATCGGCCCAGCAGAGAACGGGCAACGGGCTGAGGCGCTCCGCTCGCGGCGGGAGAGACCTGGCCAAGAAGGACGTTCCTGAGGACGTGGCGGCGGTGGAGGGGCCCTACATCTGCTGCGAGTGTGGGCAGAGCTTCCTGGACAAGGAGCTCTTCGCCGCCCATCAGAAGGCGCACGCCGACGAGGAAGCCTGCACTTCCCTGGAGCACGGAGAAAGCTTCAGTCAGAAATCCAAAACCACCCCTGGGCCCTCGCGCTCCAAACAGTCCAAGCGCTCTTCCGATGGGGAGAAGAGCTCCGGTTACAAGTACGGCTTTGTCCGGCACCCGGTGAACAACATGGTGGAGCGGCCGTACACCTGCTCCCAGTGCAAGGAGAGCTTCAGCCTGGAGGTGAGCCTCATCCTGCACCAGAAGCTCCACACGGAGAAGGGCGACGGGCCGCTGACCTGCACCTACTGCGGGAAGGACTTCCGAGACCTCTCCAAAGCCATCCGCCACCAGCGCATCCACACGGGCGAGAGGCCCTACCAGTGCACCGAGTGCGGGAAGAGCTTCATCCGGCGGGATCACCTGCTCAAGCACTGGCGGGTCCACACCGGAGAGACTCCCTACCAGTGTCCCGTCTGCGGGAAGCACTTCCGCTACAAAGAGTCTCTGAATTGTCACCAGAAGATCCACTCCCGCACCCCCCGCCCGCTGGAGGATTCCCAGCACAACCTGGAGTCGACGACTCAAACGGGGCCTTTCTGCGTGAAAACAGAGACTAAGCAGTAGCGCCGCGCTCGGGGGCCGGGGCAGGAGGGCTCGCGGTGACCGGTCTGGCAGGTGGACGCGCGGCGCGCTGGGGAGGTGAACTCGTATCGCGGCTGCTCCGTGTCGTGACGCTACAAAACCCGCTCTGTCGAAGCATCAAAGGAATTCCTTGTACAAACTCTAATCCGGAACGGCCTCAGCACCTCGTCGAGCCCGCGGGGTAACGCGAGACTTCCGCAGCGGCGTAGGCCTTGTTGTAGTTCTCCCCTACGCAGGTTTGGATTTTGCCTGTAGAGAATAATCCCGAGGGATTCTCCGGGGTCCGTATTTAGCAGGTGTTTCCGCACCTATCTTTGTGCATATTCGGGAGTGACGAGCTTTCGCTTGCTTTCTTTTCCGCTCGTTTCACCTCAAGGATGGAAGCGCGAGGGAGGGGACGAGGGTGCCGTTCCCAGGCAACTGGCCGCCAGCTCCTGTCACGTTGCCCCCCCTGGAACGCGGCCCCCCGGCGCTGCGAGGCCGGGATTGGGATGAAGGAAAGAGAAGCGAGGCAGAGACGTGGTTATAGGGACACGACGCGGGATTTGTCGAAGGCAACAGAAGCAAGGAGAGAACGGGGAAGGAGCAAAGTGAGGGAAAGTTGGCACAGGAGGAGAGGATGAGCAGGAGAAGGGGCATTGGAGGAGTTGGGAAGGGTAGTCAAGTGGCTCACCCGAGGAGGACACATCTCTGCTCTTCCAAAGGACATTCCTGGCGCCAGCAGGGCTGTCGTTTCCCAAGGGAACGGAGCCGCTTGGTCCCTCACACAAACTCCTGTCGATGAAGGTGATTTTATTATCCTTTTTTAATCCGGTTTGGTCTCACGCTCAGGTAAGTCAGACGAGTGAAGGCAACTTCTCCTAACCCCTGTACAGAGCTGTGTGGATTTTAGTTCATCTAGAAGTAGTATGTTATTATTATTATTATTATTATTATTAATTATTATTATTATAATACTACTACAAGGAAACGTGACACTATATTTCACAGTGACCTAAAACACTTAAATGTATGAGCTAACTGACCGGAGTTTTTCCAGACGTCTGTGTAAATATTGGTCGAGTTCTCGGAGCTATCGGTGTTGTTCCTGAGGTGGCTGTAAGTGGTGTCTCTTCCGCTGTGGATTCGTCGGCTGCTGGTTCGTGATCGTGTTTTGTAATACCTTTTTTGTACAGTCTGTCAATACAGTGTTTCCCTTCCCGACCCCGTGTCCGGTGGGTGATGGCAGCCCCGCTCCCCCTCGCTTGGCCTCCGTGTTCTGTCCTCCGCTCTCCCGCGGTGACGCCTCCGGCACCCGCCAGCCGTTCCTTAGCATTTTCCAGGTAATTAGCCAAGCTGGTGAACTGTAAAAGCCAAGCAGGCTCTGCTCGAGTCCGTTATTGTCCACACCGAGCATCTGGAGGCCCAGATCTGGTGACTGAAGCTGCTCACGGTCGGTGTCTGGAGTTTGGCGTCCGTTGGTTCTAAGCTTTGGAAGCAGACTTTGGGTTTATGCGAGGATGAAGTTGCAGCTCCAACACTCCACGCACAAACGGCAGCGTTGGCTGAGGAGCTTCCAGCCATAGCCAGGCTGTGGTGTAGGACCAGGACAATCCCATGGCAGGAGAAGCACCTGCGTGTGCTGCGCTGCTCTTTAGACCTGGGATGTCAGGGACTCCAGCACTCGGGATGTGACCTTTGCAGAGGATTCGGCCACCAACACTATGGGTTCATCTCACCAGACGGGGTGGCTGAGCTCTGGAGCATCCCGGTGGAACTGGAGGGACCTTGGCACACACAGGACCATCCCTGCTGCTCGTTGGAGCTGCAGGACCACAGCTGGTTTTGCATCCCTTGCTTCCTCGCTCGCACGTTCCCAAGCTCTTTGTACCGGGGCTGCCAATAAACTGTTCCTGCCACGCTGGGCTCCGCAGGGCAGGGCCCGTTCTGTCTCGCCCGATGCATCCCCGGGAACGCGGTGCTGGCTCGGGGGTGGCAGTGAAAACCCCGTGGTGTCCCAGGAGGATCCTGCCTTTCCCAGGGGCTCCTGCCCTCTTAGGCTGTGGGGCCACATGTGGGGATTCCCTCTTTCCTGGGGTGATTGTGGAAGGGAGACTGACACAAGCCCTGATCCAACCATCCGGAGGTGCCCAGCACTCTGATTGACTCCAGGGTCTTGTTACCTGGATCCCGGCTGTCCCTGTGGCCCTTCTGCCACCTTCCCCTCCCTACACCAGGGAAGGGATGGTCCCCCTGCACTCGGCGCTGGGGAGGCCACCCTTGGAATGCTGGGCTCAGGGTTGGTCCCCTCACTCCAAGAAGGCCCTGGAGGGGCTGGAGCGCGTGCGGAGAAGGGAGCGGAGCTGGGGAAGGGTCTGGAGAAGAGGGGTTGTGGGAGCGGCTGAGGGCCCTGGGGCTGTTTAGGCTGGAGAAGAGGAGGCTGAGGGGAGACCTCCTGGCTCTCTGCAGCTCCTGGAGAGGAGGTTGTGGGGAGGTGGGTGCTGGGCTCTGCTCCCAAGGGACAGGGGATGGGATGAGAGGGAATGGCCTCAAGGTGCCCCAGGGCAGGGTCAGATTGGACATCAGGAAATATTCCTTCCTGGAAAGGGTTGTGAGGCCCTGGCAGAGGCTGCCCAGGGAGGTGGTGGAGTCCCCATCCCTGGAGGGGTTTCAAAGCCGGGCAGATGAGGTGCTCAAGGAGCTGGGTCAGGAGTGGACAGGGATGGTTGGACTCGATGATCTCATAGGTCTTTTCCAACCAAGTGATTCTGTGGTTCTACCTGGGTGCCCTGGTCCGTGTGGTGGCCATGGGTGCACAAGGTGTGTCCCAAGCCCTGGGTGCCAGCAGCTCCCGTTTCCTCCCTGCTCCCATTAGAGCGGGTGCAGAGCAGCCACCCGGTTCCTGCTCCGTTCTGCTGCCACCTGGAATTGTTGGCTGCCCCGGGCATCGTGGTGGGACCACACCTGGGGTGCTGGGAAGGGGTGCATGGGGCCTGCAGGAACTTCCTTCAGCCCTGTGGGGTCTGGGACAGCTCTCCACAGGACAACTCAACAGTGGGACAATTCCAGCCGTGGAGAGTTGTCCCCGTGGAACGTTGGCCATGGAGAGTTGGCTGTAGGAAGTTGTGTCTTCCCAATCCCAGCATCCCCCTGGTTCTTCCCTGCTGGACCCTAGCTGAAGGCAGAGCCCAGCACGAGGGGATGGTTCCCTCTCCCAGCCCCACTCTGCTCCCAGGTGGAGACCGGAGGGTGCTGGGGCTCCTCAGGCAGCAGGAACCGTGTCAGATGTCTGCAAAGCTGCAATGCAAGCAGAATCCTCACCATGCTCTGGAGCACCAGCTGGGATGGGACTGCTCCATGTGGGAATGGGGCTGCTCCGTGTGGGGATGGGAATGGTCTCTGTGGGGACGGGGATGCTCCATATGGAGATGCTGGGGGTGGTGGGGAGGGAGATGAGGAGGGAAAAGGGATGAGTTGGATCCAGCAGGCAGAGTGCAGGGTGGCTGCTGCAGTTCTGGGCACCCATGGGTGCCCTTAGGGTGCCTGTGGGTGCTCTGGGTGTGTACGCAGCAACAGATCACCGCACGGGTCACGGCTCTCTGAGGAACACAGCACCACTGGCCGTATCCTGATCCCTCTCCATCTGACCACGATGAAAATCCACAAGTGGGAGATGAATATCCGTATATTTTTATGTGTCTCCCCGTACGTACAGTGTGGGGGCTTCCAGCAGCTGGGGCCCCATTCCAGCATCCCAGTGGTGACAGGATGCGGCCTCGTCATCCTTGTCCTCTGCCTCTTTCCAATCCAAAGGGTTCCCTGCCCTTCCCTGGGTTTGGTGTCACCAACTTCCCCACGTTGTCACCCCTGTGCCAGCAGTCCCTAAGGTCAGGACTGGGAGCGTGGCCGTGTGCCAGCAGCACACATCGGGTGGGACAGGATAAGGTGGGATGGGATGGGATGGGATGGGATGGTACAGGATGGCATGGGGTGGGAGAGAGGTCATGGGATGGGACAGGACAGATGGGGTGGGATGGAGCTAGGATGGGGTGGGATTGGGGCACTGGGATGGGAGAGGGTGGATGGGATAGGGTGGTACAGGATGGGATCAGATGGGGTGGGATGGGGTGATGGGAAGGGACAGACATGATGGCGGGGACAGGACAGGATGGGATGGAGATAGGATGGGATGGAATGGGGTGATGGGAAAGGGAAAGGGTGGATGGGACAGGATGGGATGGGATCAGATGGGGTGGGATGGAGATAGGATGGGGTAGGATAGGGGCAATGGGATGGGAAAAGGGTGATAGGATGGCACAGGGCAGGATGGGGTGGGACGGAAATAGGATGGGATAGGGGCAGTGGGATGGGAGAGGGTGGGATGGGATGGGGGTGATAGCATGGGACAGGGCAGGGTGGGATGGAGATAGGATGGGATTGGATGGGGATGAGGTGGGGTGGGATAGGAGCAATGGGATGGGAGAGGGTGGATAGGACAGGGTGGTAAAGGATGAGATCGGATGGAGTGGGATGGGGTGATGAGAAGAGACAGGATGGGGTGAGATGGGGTGATGGGATGGGAGAGGGTGTGTGGGAAGGGACGGGGTGGGATTGGATGGGGATGGGACAGGATGGGGTGGGATTTGATGGGATGGGATGGTACAGAGTCCAATGGGACAGGGATGATGGGATTGGGATTGGAATGGGATGGGGTGCAATGGGACAAAGTGGGTGGGATGGGATGGGGTGGATGGGATGGGACAGGGTCCAATGGGACAAGGTGGATGGGATGGAACACGATTGGACAGGACGGGGTGGGTGGACCATGGGATGGCACAGGATGTGGTGGTTTGGATTGGGTGGGACAGGATGGGACATTACGAAACTGGACAGGACGTGACAGAATGGGACAGGAAGGGATGGGACGGCCTGGTGGAACAGAGCCACCCCCACAAAGCCCTGACAGCCCCCAGTGACTCCTCCCCCTCCCTCCACTGGTCCCCCCAGTTCTGCCCCATTCCCTCCAGTCCCCCCCAGCTCCTCCAGTCGCCCCCTCACCCCCACCCCAGTTTCCTCAGCTCCTCCTCAGGCCTCCCCAGTCGCCCCCCCATCCCCACCAGTGTCCTCAGTCCCCCCTCAGTATTCCCCAGTCCTTCCCCTGTCCCCCCCAGTTCCCTCAGCCCCTCCAGTTAACCTCAGCCACCCCCAGCCCTTCCTCAGTCCCTCTCCAGTTCTCCCAGCTCCTCCACAGCTGTCCCCTGTTCTTCAATTACCCTCAGACCCTCCCCAGTTCCCCTCAGTCCTGCCTGTCAGCCCAATTATCCCAGGAACAGCCCCAACCAGTCACTCCCTGTCCCTCTCCAGTTGCCCCTGGACCCTCTCCAGTTCCCCCAGCTCCTCCCCAGTACCCCCTAGTCCTTTCCCAGTTCCCCCCAGTTCTCCTTAGTCCCTACCCAGTTCCCCCCAGTTCTCCTCAGACTCTCTGTAGTCTTCCCCAGTTTCTCTCAAGTTACCCCTGTCAGCCCCAGTCCCTCCCCAGTTCCTCCCTGCCAGCTCCTCCCACTGCCTCCCCAGTCCTCCCTAGTTTCTCCCAGTCCCTTCCCAGTCTCCTCCTATTCCTCCCAGTTCTCCCCAGTCTCTCTCCAGTTCCCACAGTCCCTCCCCAGTTCCCCCCAGTTGCCCCTAGTGCCCCCCAGTGTCCCCCATCAGCCCAGTTACCCCAGGAATAGCCCCCACCAGTCCCCCCCAGTCCCCCCGTAGTTCCCCCCAGTCTCCCCAGTTACCTCTAGTCTCTCCTATCAGCCCAGTTACCCCAGGGATAAACCCCACCAGTCCCCTCGTAGTTCCCCCCAGTCTTCTCCAGTTCCCCCCAGTTCCCCCGCCTCTGCTTGCAGTGACGCCCCCATCCCGCCAGGTGGCGCCGCGGTGCTGTGTCCCCTTGACCCGCCAGGGGGCGCCGCGGTGGTGTTCCCCTCTAACCCGCCAGGGGGCGCCGCGGTGCTGTTCCCCCTCTATCCCGCCAGGGGGCGCCGCGGTGCTGTTCCCCCTCTATCCCGCCAGGGGGCGCCGCGGTGGTGTTCCCCTCTAACCCGCCAGGGGGCGCCGCGGTGCTGTTCCCCCTTGACCCGCCAGGGGGCGCCGCGGTGGTGTTCCCCTCTAACCCACCAGGGGGCGCCGCGGTGCTGTTCCCCTCTAACCCGCCAGGGGGCGCCGCGGTGCTGATCCATCCCCCTTGACCCGCCAGGGGGCGCCGCGGTGCTGTTCCCCTCTATCCCGCCAGGGGGGCGCCGCGGTGCCGGGCGCTGCGCTCCGCCCCCCTCCCCGCCCCTCCCCTCCCGGCGCGGCCCCCCGGCGCGGCCGGCGAGGGGCGGGCGGAGCTCCGTCGCCCCCCTGGCGGCGCGGAGGAGCAGCGGCGGGGGCCGGGGCGCCCAGCGCGGAGCGGCGGAGCCGGGACCCGCAGCCGCGGTCGCTTCTCTCGCCGCTTCCCCCCCCGCCTCCGCCGCGCCGTTTCCCCCCGCCACCCTTCCCGGCCTCTCCCGGTCCTTTCGACTCCCCCCTCCCCGGGTAAAACCGGGCTCGTCCGGCCCCGCCGAGCCCCGCCGCGCCGGGCCCTGCCCGATGCCCGGCGGCGGGCGGAGGTGAAGGAGCGAGCGGGCGACGGGTCCCCCCGGGGAGGGAACAAAGCGCCATGGCCGAGGGGGCCCCCCGCGCAGGTAACGGCGGGCGGGGGGGGGGGGAGCAAGCGGGTTCGGGGGGGTCCGGGGGGGGGAGCGCACGTCGGGGCCGCCCGCGCCGTCGGGGCCGCGGAGGGAACGGGGGCGACGGGGACGGGCGGGGCGGGGGCCGGGGGGGGGCACGGGGGGAGGGGGGCGGGGGGGGAAGGGGAGCCCCGATGGGGCGGGCGGGGGAGGGGGAGCCCCCGGGGGGATGGCGAGAGGGGGGTTGGGGGGCCTCGGGACGGCGGGGGACGGGATGAGGCGGGCGGGGGGAGCAGCGGGGGGGGGGGGTCTCGGTGAGGGAGGGAGCCCCCGGGGGGCGGGGTTCGGGGTTCGGGAGCCCCGATGGAGGGGGCGGGGAGGGGGGACCTTGGGGAGCCTCGATGGGGCGGGCGTGGCGTGGGGGGGGGGGGGCAGCGGCGAGAGAGGCCCGGAGGGGGTGTCTGGGGGAGGGCGGGCAAGGGGGGGGCAACGGGGGGAGGATCTCGGTTTGGGGGAGCGGAGGAAGACCCGATGGGGCGGGCAGGGACGGGGAGGGGGGGGGTCTCGGGGAGCCTCGATGGCGGGGGGAGCGGCAACGAGAGAGATCCGGGGGGGCCTGGGCAGGGGCGAGAGCCCCGATGGGGCGGGGGGGGGGGGCTGGAGGAGCCTCGAGGGGGCGGGGCGAGGGGGCGGGAGGAGCGGGGCGGGGGTCAAGGACGGGCCCGGGTGGGTACGATGAAGGGGGGGGACGACGAGAAAGGAGGGCGGGGGCAGGGATGGGGACGCCCCGGTGGGGCGGGCGGGGTCGGGGAGGTGGTGGCAGCAGAGGGGTCTCCGGAGGGAGGAGCCCCGATGGGGCAGGAAGGGACGAGGGAGGGGGAGCCCCGGGGGAGTGGCGGGGTGAGGGAAGCGGGGAAGGGAGGGGGTGGCGGGCAAGGACGGGCCTTGGGGAGCCTCGATGGGGCGCACGGGGGGGGGGAGTATGGGGGGAGCACGTTTGAGGGGGACTCGAGGGGGTGGGGGTCGAGGGAGAGCCCCGATGGGGCGGGCAGGGACCGGGGGAGGGAGGGGACAGGGCTGCAGTGAATGGGGGGCGGGGAGGGGCCAAGTCTGGGCGAGGAAGTCGAAGGTGAGGGGAACGGGGGGGGCTCAGGGGAGGGGAGCCCCGATGGGGCAGGGAGGGGAAGCCTGGAGGAGCCGCGATAGGGGGGCAAGGCCGGGAGAAGGCCGGGGAGGAGCAAGGGCGGGTGGGAGGGAGGGCGATGGGGATGGACAGGAAGGGGGGGTGGGGACAAGGAAGGAGATGGGCAGGGGGAGCCCCGATGGGGTTGGTAGGGGGAGGCGGGGACAGCAGGGGGGGTTCTCGGGGAGAAGCCCCTATGGGGTGGTCAGGGCCAGGAGACGGACCTGGAGGAGACTCGATGGGGCGGGCAAGATCAGAGTAAGGGGGGAGCCCTAAGGGGATGAGTAAAGGGGTGGGAGGAGGCCCTGGGGGCACTGGGAGACCCCCAGCTGCTGTCCAACACCGGGCTGTGCGGCTCTGGGGTCCCCCCCCTGCAGTGTCACCGCCCGGTCCCCATGGGACATCCTGGCCCTGGCAGCCTCCTGAGGGTCCCGTTGCTGTCCCCATGGCACTGGGGCTCAGCTGTCCCGTGCCACCTCGTCCAGGTGTCACCTCCCCCCTGGCATCACCCCCCTCCATCGCTGTCATCCATAGGACCCCCAAAAGTGGCTCAGCACCCTGCGGGGACACAGGGATGTCCCCACCGCTATGGGGAGCACTGGGACATCCCCATCGCCCATGGGACATCCCCATTGCCCCCAGGGGGCCATCCCTATGGTACTGGGGCCCTGATGTCCAATGTCACTCCCCTCCTGGTGTCACCCCCATCCCATGGGACCCCCGTGAGTGGCTCAGCGGGCTCAGGACCCTGCGGGGACACAGGGATGTCCCCACTCTTATGGGGAGCGCTGAGATGTTCTCATCGCCCTTGGGATGTCGCCATCGTCCCTGAGGTGTCCTATCACTGTCATCATCCAGCTGTCCCGTATCACCCCTCTCCTGGTGTCACCCCCCCATCCCATGGGACCCCTGTGAGTGGCTTAGCAGTGTCAGCACCCTGCAGGTACACGGGGATGTCCCCACAGCTAAGGGGAGCACTGGGATGTCCCCATCACCCCTAGGATGTTCCGATCACCCCTAGAATCTCCCCATCGGCCCCGGGAAGTCCCCATCACTCCCTGACCCACGTCCCTCTGTCCACAGGCGCCGGAGCCGGTGCTGCCACCGCGCTGCCCCTCGTCCTTCCGGCCACCGGCCGAGCGCACCTCGGAGCGGGAGACGCAGACGGCCGAGCTGTCCCTGACACTGGTGGCGGCCGTGCAGGCGGTGGAGAGGAAGGTGGATTCCCATTCCACCCGCCTGCTGGACCTGGAAGGTCGGACTGGGATGGCAGAGAAGAAGCTGATAGACTGTGAGAAGACGGCGGCCGAGCTGGGGAACCAACTGGAGAGCAAATGTGCGGCGCTGGGCACCCTCATCCAGGAGTACGGGCTGCTCCAGCGGCGCCTGGAGAACATGGAGAACCTCCTGAAGAACAGGAACTTCTGGATCCTGCGGCTGCCCCCAGGCAGGAAGGGGGAGATCCCCAAGGTAACAGTGTCTGGGGGTCCCAAAATGCTCCCTCGTGGAGGGTGGGACACGGGGAGAGAAGATTGGGGAGCAGGGATGCTCTGCACTTGCTGTTGGGACCTGGAGACACTGGAGCAGCTTCCAGTGTCTCCCGCAGTGGGAGATGAACCCAAGGGAACATCCCACCCCATACTCAGTCTGAGGGTCTTGGTTCTGTGCAGCCCAGCAGTGGTTTACTCTTATTTTTAGCACTGTTTGAGAGGAACTCTGCACTTTTGGTGGCTCTTTTTGCCTCTTCCAACACTTCTTGGTGCTGCAATGAGGACCTCTTGCTGCTGTGGGGAAGGGGGAACCTCTGGGATTCGGGGAAGGTGAATGAGCTCCCCGTGCTGGAGTTGGGCTTAGCTGAGCAACAGCAGGAGCCTACCAACAATATTGAGTCACTGCTTGGTTTTCGTGACCCTCTTCCTAAAAGAAACCTCGTGGATGGGACCACGTGGGACACAAGTGGTGTCCCCAGGGCTCCGTGTTGGGTCCAGTTGTGTTTGATATCTTTATCGATTATTTGAATAAGGGGATTGAGGGCACCCTCAGCAAGTTTGGAGATGACACCAAGCTGGGTGGGAGTGTGGATCTGCTGGAGGGCAGGGAGGGTCTGCAGAGGGACCTGGAGAACCTGGATCCATGGGCTGAGACCAACGGGATGGGGTTCAATCAGGCTGAGGGCCAGGTCCTGCCCTTGGGCCACACCAAGCCCAGGCAGCTCCAGGCTTGGGGAAGAGGGGCTGGAAAGGTCCCTGGAGGAGAAGGCCCTAGGGGTGTTGGACATCAGGAGAAGTTTCCTTTTGGAAAGGTTTGTGAGGCCCTGGCAGAGGCTGCCCAGGGAGGTGGTGGAGTCCCCATCCCTGGAGGGGTTTCAAAGCCAGGCAGATGAGGTGCTCAGGGAGCTGGGTCAGGAGTGGACAGGGATGGTTGGACTTGATGACCTAAAGGTCTTTTCCAACCGTGTGATTCTTTGGTCTCCTGAATGTTGCTGGGGAGAGCGGAGGGGGTTGAAAAAGGAGGGGTTCAGAATCCAACACCCCATTAGCACAGCCGGGGAGCAGAAGCCGAGCATGGTGTTTCCTTCCGAAGAGCTCCTTCCGAACACGGCACAACTCACACATCCTGGATTATCCTTCGGAATTATTGCTTGGCCAACGAGCTCAAAAGCCGCCCTCTGCTCCCGGCCAGTTTGCACACAATAACTAATGATAGCGAGGAGAACATCAGGCCTGGGCAGCCTTTTCCCTGGAGTTCTGGGGTAATTGAATCTAGGTTTTTACGTCAGCTCATCAATACAGATGAGCTCCAGCCCCAGCACCCGGGTTTTATCTCCTTTACGCTTCCTCCAGGCGGGCATGAGCCTGGTCTCCACTGCAGCATCGTTCTTGCTGGTTCGGGGACCGGGAGGAGGAGGTTGGTGTGGTTTGGGGCATCAATAGAATCATAGAATGCCCTGAGTTGGAAGGGCGCCATAAGGCCCATCGAGTCCAACTCCCGTCCCTGCACAGGACAACCCCAACATTCACCCCACGGGGATGAGGGCCTTGGCCAAAGGCTTCTCGAATTTTCTCAGGCTGGGACTGCTTCCCTGGGGAGCTGTTCCAGGGCTCCACCACCCTCTGCTCTGGGGGAAGAACCTTCTCCTGGTGTCCAACCCAACCCTCCCCTGGCCCATCTTCCTGCCATGCCCTCAGCTCCTGGCCTTGGTCACCAGAGAGAAGAGCTCAGCGCCTGCTCCTCCTCCTCCCCTGCTGAGGAACCTGGAGACCACCAGGAGGTCCCCCCTCAGTCTCCTCTTCTCCCGCTGAACAGACCCAGTGCCTTCAGCCTCTCCTCAGATCATTTCTCCTCCAGACTCTTCCCCGGCTTTGTGGCCTCCTCTGGACACTCTCCAGTACTTTGATGTCCTTTTTATCCCGTGGTGCCCAAACTGCCCCAATCCTTGAGGTGGGGCCTCCCCAGAGCAGAGCAGAGAGGGACAATCCCCTCCCTTCCCTGGCTGGCAATGCTGTGCTGGACGGACACGGTTGCCCTCTTGGCTGCCAGGGCTCACTGTTGGCTCAAGGTCAACTTGACATCAACCAGATCCCCCCAGTCTCATCCCACAGGGCTGCTCTCCAGCTCTGGATTCATCGCTGGGAATCAGCCGTTTGGCCGAGACCTTTAATCCCATCGAAATAGGTGTGCGGGAGGTGTTTTAAATATAAACCCCAACTGGTTGATGGCCATGAATTAGCTGAAGGCTGGTGGTGTCCAAGTGGGAGTGAGCTCTGCTGTCAGCAGTGGGAGATAACGTGCCGTGGGGGAGCGAGGTGGCCTCCTGACCCCGTGCTGCTGGTGGTTGCAGGTGCCAGTGACGTTCGACGACGTGTCCGTGTATTTCAACAACAAGGAGTGGGAGAAGCTGGAGGAGTGGCAGAAGGAGCTGTACAAGAATGTGATGAAGGGGAACTACGAGTCGCTGATCTCCCTGGGTAAATACAGAGTGTCCTGGTGAAGGCAGCTTCTCCGAGGCTTCCTGCAGACTTGGGCACCTTCCAGCTCCTTGGAGATCTCCTTGGACCCCCTTGAGACCCAAATGTCCCTTTTGAAGTGGAGACTTAAGGGATGTTCCTAGTTGTGCCCTGGTGTTGTGTGTGACTGGGTGGGGGCGTCTCTCCAGCAGCACCTGGGTCAGGAGGCGCGGGGCTGTCCTGGCTGGGTGGGCTGGAGACCCCCTGAGGCTCCTTCCAGCCAGAGTTTCTTGGTGAGGAACCAGCACCTTCCCCACGGTTGGTGGATCCACTTCCCTTTCATCTTCTGGGTCTGCAGTGGGTGCTGCCCGTGCACCCCTTTGGAGGAAACATTGGCAGAGTGAAAAGTTGTCCGATGTGGTCTCAGCCCTGCTCCTGTGGGACATTTCCTACTGAAGCTGCAGGAGAAATCCCAGCTCTGCTGGGGCCAGAAGTGAAGTGTTTGGCTTCAGGAGAGCCAGGAATTTCCCTAAAGTCCTAAACTTTTCCCAGAAGTCCTAAAACCCTGCCAGAAGAACGCAGGGGTTGGGTTCCTTTTTGAAGGTAGTTCCTCACCTCCTGCCTCTGAATCCCTTCTCTCTGTAGCACCAGGATTTTCTGCTTGCAGACCCTTTGTGAATGTTCCTGAGTGTCTTCTCGTGTCCCCATGGGCACTGGGGAGAGGTGGAAGCCGATATTAGTATTTCCTGTGCAGTAATTCCCTGCTCCATCCATCCCTCTGTAGACTATGCCATTTCCAAACCTGGTGTTCTGTCTCAAAACGAGCCGGGAGAGGAATCACGAGTCAGGAATGAGCAGGACTTGGAGGAGAGTGAGATCATGACCGATGCCACCGCAGGTGAGAAGACAGCTGAGCGCGTGGGGAGCCGTAGGTCACGTTCTGAGGAGCTCTTCAGGTTATCAGGAGGAACTTTGCAGGTTTGGGTGGTGAGGGATTTGATGTCCAGGTGTGGCTCAAAGTATAAACCAGGGCAGCAGAGCCTTGAGATTTGAGTGCTTGGAGCCATCAGCAAGGAGAACATCTGCAACCAGAGAGGATCCTCAGGGAGCCTGGCAAGAAAGGAGAACTGGGTCCCGCTGGGAAAACCCATCCACCCAAAAAATCCTCTCCAGCCTCTCCCGTTGTGGGGGTGGTGCCTGGGTTTATCCTTGGAGCATCCCTGTCCTCCTGTCCGCAGGGAGCTGAGACACTGAGGGGTTTCTCCAAAGGCAGGGCTGGGAGTGGGGCACCAGGGATCTCAAGTCCTAGAGCGACTCCTGCTTGGAAGTAAGAGGGGCTGATAAGGGGATGAGGAGGTGTCCTAGAGGAGGTGGTGTCGGCCTCACTGCTGGTCCCTACGGATCCCAGGAGAGAGGCAGGAGCACGGCAGGGCTGGTTGAAGGGAGAGCAGAGATGGCCGAGCAGATGAAACCCCTCTGTGGCATCAGGAGCTGGAGATGGCCCATGGGGAGCCACCAGGGATCGTTGGGAGTGGGTTCCTTATCCTTGCTCCCGGGAATGATGGTTGGTGGGAATCTCTCTTCGCTGCAGCTGGTATAAGGGTTGTGATCAAAACGGAGGAGCTCCTTCCTGAAGACAGCCCTGAAAATCCCGAGCTGCACGGGATGTCCGGGCAGTCGGAGGGGAGCTTCCAGAGCCCGGATGAGGAGGCAGCCTGCGAGAGTCCCTACGGTTCCGTCTCACCTCCAAGGGACCTCCCGGGGACCAGCGTGGGTGACTCTTCCGAATACGGAGCTGACTTCAACGAGATCCAGAGAGTCATCGTTCACCATGGGAGCTGCACAGGTGAGATGCTCAGCACGTGGCTGCAGGACACGTGGAAGGTCACGGGGGATGGAGGTCCAGGAGGCGCTGTGGTGGGTCAGGCAAAAGCTGGGAAAGGGTTGGATGGAAGGGAAGGGTTAAATCCCCAGAGTGAGCCCCAGAAGGGAAGTTTCTGGCTACAGCAACCTCAAGAGCAGCTGTGGTGAGACCTCAGGCTGGGAGGAGGAGGCAGCACACACATGGTGGACATCAAAGCATGGTCTCTGAGGGCACCTGACGTGCTCCAGAGTGGAACAAGCAGTGGCTCAGTCTACCACGGGTGGGAAGAGCCCTTGTTCCACACGGAGAGCAAGGGAAGCTGTGTCCCAGGCAGTGTTTTATGAGAGCTCCAGTGAGCCCCAACTCCTGAAACCGTGACCGGTTGAGGACTCCTGCCCTGGTGTTGGTCATGTGAAGGGATGGTGGAAGCCATTCGGGCACTTATGCACCAGAGGCTGCTGGAGGAACGTTCTGGATCCTGCATGTGGGGTTCGGTCCAGGCAGGTCTGGAGGCTGGGGTGAGGGTGGCCATAGGTCCGTGGTGTGCGAACTGCAGGATGGAAGGGTGCAGTGAGGTTATTTGAGAGGTGAGAAGATGGCACTGGGTGCTTCACAAGCAGAAGTCTGCCAGTTGGGTGGCAGATACGGGCCAGGTGCTCCAAACGTGGAGATGGGAAAGCTGGGAGATGGACTGTTGGGGACGGCAGGTTCCCTGCCTTCTGGTGGCTTTGCAATCATGGAATCATCTGGTCGGAAAAGACCTTTGAGGTCATCGAGTCCAATGGCGTAACGCAAACCAAGAGAGAGAGAGAGTTGGGCTCTTGAGGTCCTCCTCAACTCCATCTGGTGGATCCTGTGGTCTCTCCGCGGTTTTCTAAAAGGAACCAGCCAAGCCACCAGTGGGGCTGGAGCTGATCCTCCTTGGCCAGTGTGTAGGAGCCCCAGCTGGTGGGGCTGAGCAGGAGCTGTGTCTGACCAGCATGGGCAGCTCTAGCCCCTGGGTCCACATAGAGGAAGCTCTTTGCTGCGAGGATGGTGGGAAGGAGGACCCGGGAATGTGGGTTTTCTGTTGGAGCAGGGAGGGCTTTGATACATCCTGCACTCATTGGCTGCCTCTTCTTGGGAAAGCGTGGCTGCTCTTCCTAGAAAAGCTCATAGACCTGGCTCAAAGTCCAGCGTGGGGTGACGTGTGAGGGATCCACTGCTGGCTGTTCCTCAGGGCCTCCGACAGGGTCGGTCTCACCAAACAAAACCACCAGGTCACCTCCAGCACTGGTGACGCACGGCGAGAGCCCAGCGCGCGGCCGCTGTCCCACCACTGTTTGCTTGCTTCTGGAAAAGAGAGGGTCTCTCCCTGCGCCCCATTGTGGTGAGGCTGAAGGAAGGGGGCAGTTCCAGGATGGGGAAATCATCCTGGGAGCAGAGCTGGACCCCGGCAGCCCTGTGCTGTGCTTCCATCAAGGAACGCTGTGATGGATGTGTGGAACGTTGTTGTAGCCCAGAGAGACGGCAGCAGATGGAGCTGCTCCCAACTCACTCTGCCACCCGAGTCCTCGCAAATCGAGGCTGATTGTGCCCCCTCTGTCTCGTAGCATCATGGAATTGCAAAACCTTTTGGCAGATGGGTCCCACTGCAGCCTCCAAAGGAACCTGTCCAGGAGGCATTTTGTCTCATAGAATCACAGAACGCCCTGAGTTGGAAGGGACCCACAAGGCCCATGGAGTCCAACTCCTGGCCCTGCACAGGACAACCCCAACATTCACCCCATAGGGCTGAGGGCCTTGGCCAAAGGCTTCTGGAATATTCTTAGACTGGGACTGCTTCCCTGGGGAGCTGTTCCAGGGCTCCACCACCCTCTGCTCTGGGGGAAGAACCTTCTCCCGATGGCCAACCCAACCCTCCCCTGGCCCATCTTCCTGCCATTCCCTCGGCTCCTGGCCTTGCTCACCAGAGAGAAGAGATCTGTTCTCCGTGCTGGAGGTGTGCAGGGTTGATGTGCCCCATCCCAGGGTGCTGGGCTCCGTGCCGGAGCCAACTTGAATCCGGGCAGTTGGACAGGCTCATGTGGATGAGAAACTCAGTATGAGCCACCAGCGAGCGATCCCAGCCCAGAAACCCCCCGTGTCCCGGGCTGCACCCAAAGAGTGGGAGCAGCAGGGCCAGGGAGGGGATTCTGCCCCTCTGCTCTGCTCTGGGGAGACCCCACCTGGAGTCCTGTGTCCAGGGCTGGAATCCCCACCAGCAGAAGGAGATGGAGCTGTTGGAGCGGGTCCAGAGGAGGACATGAAGATGATCCAAGGGCAGGAGCCCCTCTGCTGTGAGGCCAGGCTGGGAGAGTTGGGGTTGGTCAGCCTGGAGAAGAGAAGGCTCTGGGGAGACCTTAGAGCAGCTTCCAGTGCTGAAAGGGGCTCCAGGAAAGCTGGGGAGGGGCTCTTGGTCAAGGAGTACAGGAATAGGATGAGAGGGCACGTTTTGAAGCTGAAAGAGGGGAGACTGAGATGAGATCTTGGGAAGAAATGTTCTCTTGGGAGGGTGGGGAGGCCCTGGCCCAGGTTGCCCAGAGCAGTCGTGGCTGCCCCATCCCTGGAGGTGTTGAAGGCCAGGTTGGATGGGGCTTGGAGCCCCCTGATCCAGTGGGAGGTGTCCCTGCCCATGGCAGGGTGTTGGAGCTGGATGGACTTTGAGGTCCCTTCCAACCCAAACCATTCTATGAATCTATAAAGAGCTGCAGAAGCCCCTGGAGATGTTTCTGTAGCCCCCACATGCGTAAAAGCCCACCCCGTCCCACTGGATGACCCTAATGCTGCTCTGCTCTTCCCCTGCAGAGGACGGGATCGTGATCAAGACGGAGGAGGAGGAAGAGGATGACGACCCCGACACCCTGGAGCCGTGCACCATGTTCTCGGGCAGGACGGAGGCGCCGGCGTTCCCGAGCCACGAGGCCGGGCTGGGCTGCGAGGCGCAGTGCAGCTCCAAAGCGCAGCCCAGGAGCCTGGCGGCCACGCGCATGGGGAAACCCTCCGGCTGCGAGAGGGACTCCGGGGAGCTGAAACCAACCACGGCCCAGCAGCGGAACCGGACGAGGGAGAGACCCTACATCTGCCCCGAGTGCGGCAAGAGCTTCATGCTCAAGATCAACTTCATGATCCACCAGCGCAACCACCTCAAGGAAGGGCCCTACGAGTGCCACGAGTGCGACCTCAGCTTCCGCAACAAACAGCAGTTCCTGCTGCACCAGCGCAGCCACACGCGCCGCGGCGTGGGGGTCCCGCGGCGCCCGGAGCACGGCCTCAAGCCCCAGGCGCGACCTCCGCCTCCGGGGAAGCCCTACAAGTGCTCCGAGTGCGAGAGCAGCTTCAGCCACAAGTCGAGCCTCAGCAAACACCAGATCACCCACGTCGGGGAGCGACCCTTCACGTGCGGCGAGTGCCGGCGGAGCTTCCGCCTGCAGATCAGCCTCATCATGCACCAGCGGATCCACGCCGGCAAGAGCGAGATGGCTTTCCTGTGCCCCCAGTGTGGGAAGAACTTCACCCGGCCTTCCCACCTCCTGCGGCACCAGCGGACTCACACCGGCGAGCGGCCCTACCAGTGCAGCCAGTGCGAGAAGACCTTCAGTGAGAAGTCCAAGCTCACCAACCATTACCGCATCCACACCCGGGAGCGCCCGCACGCCTGCGCCGTCTGCGGGAAGGGCTTTATCCGGAAGCACCACCTCCTGGAGCACCAGCGCATCCACACGGGCGAGAGGCCCTACCACTGCACCGAGTGCGGCAAGAACTTCACCCAGAAGCATCACCTCTTGGAGCACCAGCGGGCGCACACCGGCGAGCGGCCCTACCCCTGCACCGAGTGCACCAAGTGCTTCCGCTACAAGCAGTCCCTCAAGTACCACCTGAGGACGCACATGGGAGAGTGAGGGGCTGCCGATGGCTTCCTCTCCCTCCTTTCCCTCCCTCCCTCCATCCATCCATCCATCCCTCAGTCCCTCCAACCTCCTCCTCCTCTCATCTCCCCCACCTTCCCTCCATCCCTCCCCCTCCAGCTCAGGGCATGGACATCAAAGGAAGCTTTGTGTGGTAGCGCCGCTGGTCTGGTGGAGACGCCTAGGCTGATTGGGAATAAATTAATTAATTAAAGCAAGCAATGCGCGGCAAAATTAAAAAAAGAAATATTATATATATATAAAAAATTAACAGAAGCAGCTGATTTAGGGGGAATCCTCGCCATCGGAAGATAAAGCAAACCGACCAACAACAAAAAGAAACCTGTGCAGGGTGTTTTGCCGGAGTAGAACTCTTCAATTGCTTTTTAAAAATCTACTGTTTGGGGTTTTTTTTTAATAAACGTGGAGGAACTTTTTATTTGAAAAGCAAACTTAGGATCACCAAGATATTTTCTCTTTTGGTTGAAATGCTCTGATTCTGGCACAGTCACTTTTGTCCAGGAGCTCCGCAGCGGCGTTGTCTTGTCCCAGGTGGCCGGGCTGGATGCCACCTGGCAACAAGGAGCTCCAGGCCAGGGGGTGGTGAGTAGGAAGTAGATCCAGATGTTGAGGAGGTTCTCCGTGTGTCTAGATTGGAAGCGCTGATAGGTGCCTGCCCGGCTCTCGGGGCTGTGACACACTCCTGAGTTATAAAAATAGAATAAAATAGATGCAGTAACCCCCCTTTTTCTGGTAGGACCCCATCAGCAAGGCTCCTCCAAACACTCATTTCCAGCGCTTCATCGTTCCGCAGCGGCAGACGCCTCTCCGGCGAGCGGCGAACCCAAGCACTTGGCCATCCCACCACGACCAGAGCTGCGCCGAAGGCACCGCGGGAGTGGTTTGTAGATGCGGGTCTCGGCGCGAGGTCGTGATGTTCCTGCACAGATCTCGATGTGTTTGACTGCTCTTCTGCTCTCTTTGAATCGCTGCAATGCCGGGAGCAGCGAGGCTCCTGCTCCAGAAGGATGGGCAGCACCCCTGCCCGCAGGAGACGCCGCTGCCGGGGCTCCGTCGCCATGCGGCTGCGGCTGGAGTCCCGGTGGGTGGGACGTGGGTCAGTCTCGTGCTGTTGGTTTGAGCTCCTGGCTCCAGCAGCTCGGTTCTCCACGGTCCTGGTTCATCTGGGCTGCAGTTGGGTGAGATCCACCCGAAGGACCCGGGCCGTGGCTTGAGCCGTGGCGCTCGCTCCTGGGTGCACGCCGGGCTCCTGGCCAACGGGTGCCGTGGGGATAACAGTGTCAGATCTCATGTTGACATCAATAAACAGAGCGATGATGGGATAAGGTGTCAGGACCTTTTAATCATAGAATCGTGGAATGGTTTGGGTTGGAAGGGTCCTCAAAACCCATCCAGTTCTGAGCCCCTGCCACGGGCAGGGACACCTCCCACTGGATCAGGGGGCTCCAAGCCCCATCCAGCCTGGCCTTCAACACCTCCAAGGATGGGGCAGCCACCACTTCTTGAGAGCAGTTTGGGGGTTTGGGTCATGGTTGGACGTGGACTGATGTCCCAGGAGGGAGGTGCTGGCGCAGGACACGAGAGCTTGGCCGTGACTCCGGCCTGGCTGCTCTCTGCCCCCCAGCAGCATCCCCACATCCCCCCCATCAAGACTAAGGGAATTGGGAGGGATAAAGACGTTAAAACCAGAAGTGACTGCTTCTCCTCAGCTTGTGTTCCTCGTGCTGGCAATGCCATGGACCTGGTAATGTCACAGTATCACAGTATGTCCTATTTTCTTGTTAAAAATGGATGAATTCAGGTTGTTTTTAGCAAAGCAGCCACAAAGCAGCCTTTCCCAGTTCCAGGACCGTCCTGGAGAGCCTTGGGGGACAAGTAGCCCCCTCCTTTCCATGGACAGGGCACATGTCCTCTGCTTGGTGTCCCTGGGACCCGCACGGCGGCTGCTCCCCGGCTCCGGCTGCTCCTCACCAGCCGTGCAGACACCAAACGGCAGAGGTCGCTCCCAGGATTTAACAACATCCAGGAGACCTCGGATGGTTCCAACGGCACCATCGCAGCTGCAGCTCCCAAGCCAGGGCGGGCACGTGACACAACCCCAGCGGGTGCCAAGCTTGGGGGCGACACCAGAAACACGTGGAGTTCTCACGAGTGTCCCACAAGCAGTCTCACCGCCCCCCTCGAGTCATCTTCAGGTTATCAGCAACCTCTGCTTAATTGCAGGTGGGTTTCTTCTGGAAGTGCTGGATGCTGCACAGTTCTCAGCTCAACCAGTGCTCGAGTTAATGGCATGGAAAGGGTCAATTCTCCACAGGACAGCTCTCAGCTGGGACAACTCTACACGGGGAGCCCCAAGTACTTGGCAAAAGCCTCCAGCAGTGCTCAAGGGCTTTGTGGAGCTCGGCGTGCACCGGTAGGGAGTCACCAGTGGCACCTGCTGGACCACTCCCTGCCAGGCACTGAGGGTGCCCTGCGTAGAGTTCATGGAATCATGGAATGGGTTGGCTGGAAGGGAGCTCAAAGCCCACCCAGTTTCAATCCTCCTGCCATGGCCAGGGACACCTCCCACTGGATCAGGGGGCTCCAAGCCCCATCCAACCTGGCCTTCAACACCTCCAGGGATGGGGCAGCCACCACTGCTCTGGGAAACCTGGGCCAGGGCCTCCCCACCCTCACAGGAGAACATTTCTCCCTAAGATATCATCTCCACCTCCCCTATTTCAACTTAAAACTGTTCCCCTTCATCCTATCCCTGCACTCCCTGATCAAGAGCCCCTCCCCAGCTTTCCTGGAGCCTCTTTCAGCACTGGAAGCTGCTCTAACGTCTCCCCAGAGCCTTCTCTTCTCCAGCCTGAACAACCCCACCTCTGTCATATAAATAAACACATAATTGGTTAACAATTAGCATAGATATATTATCAACATCATATTATATCATAATCATCATATTATTTATAAAACAAGTAGCAAAAAGCGCTCAAATTAGTTACTGTTTTCCTGAGAAAAACACCTGACAGAGTCAAATGTGAGTGATTCTTACCAAAAAGATATGTTTCTTGGTGGAGGAAGAGAGGTCCAGACCCTTCGACCCATCAGGTAAGGTGGACATTCTTTTTCTCCCTCTAAATAAAGAGCTTTCAGGTATCAATTTTATACCTTTTATACTCTTTGGTGCCTCTTGGCGAGGTGGGACTGAGTGGATGAGTCTGTTGATGGGACTCAGTGTTTCACCTCGGTGAGGTGAGGAGCTCAGGACATGTTTTTTGGGGGTGTTTCTGCTCTTATCTGAAGCAGCACCAGGCTGTGAGGCTTCCGTCACACCCGAAGTGTCACTCAGCTGATCCAAGTGGTTGACCACCACCCAATCTATCTTTACCAGCCACATCGTTCGCTGCCGCTCGCTCCCTCTTGCCAATGGCTCTTTTTTTTCAAAAATAAACTCTCCTTTGCAAACTCACAATGAGTTTGGTGTTTGTCATCCACAGTGCCGAGCAAGAAGGCCACAAAAGCATTGTCCACCACCAGCAGAGGCTCCCAGGGAGGGGGTGGAGTCCCCATCCCTGGAGGGGTTTCAAAGCCGGGCAGATGAGGTGCTCAGGGATCTGGTTCAGTAGTTGGACTCAATGATCTCAAAGGCCTTTTCCAACCAAGAGGTTCTATGATTCCATGATTCCACATGTGCACAGGTGCAGCCACACCCACAGGTACCTGCGCACACGCCAAGAAAAGGTGCACAAGCACACACCAACCCACACGGCTGCACGTATGAACATTCACGTGCACACACGTGCACAGAGATGCTCTGGTGTTCATAGAATCATGGAATGGGTTGGGTTGGAAGGGACCTCAAAGCCCATCCAGTTCCAACCCCCTGTCATGGCCAGGGACACCTCCCACTGGAGCAGGGGCTCAAAGCCCCATCCAACCTGGCCTTGAACACTTCCAGGGATGGGGCAGCCACCACTGCTCTGGGAAACCTGGGCCAGGGCCTCCCCACCCTCAGAGTGAAGAATTCCTTCCCAATGTCCAATCTCAATCTCCCCCTTCCAATTTAAAGCCATTCCCCCTTGTCCTGTCACTCCAGGCCCTTGGAAAAAGCCCCTCCCCAGCTTTCCTGGAGCCCCTTTCAGCACTGGAAGCTGCTCTAAGGTCTCCTCAGAGCCTTCTCCTCTCCAGGCTGAACAACCCCACCTCTCCCAGCCTGGCCTCACCCCAGAGGTTCTCCAGCCCTCCCATCATCTCCGGGGCCTCCTCTGGCCCCGCTCCAACAGCTCCATCTCCTTCTGCTGGTGGGGATTCCAGCCCTGGACACAGGACTCCAGGTGAGATAAGGTCTTAGGAGATACATCCTCACTCCAACACACACACGCACACATGTGCACACACACATGTAGACACACACCAACACGTGACCATGCTTGCACACGCACACACGTGGCAGCACACACACACACCAACACACGGGCACTTGTCAGCACGCACAGGTGTGCACAAACACACACGTGTGTGCAGACACACATGTGCACACACAAAAAAGCACCCCCCAGGTCCCTGCACCCCCCCTGCAGCCCCTGTGCGTGTCCCCTTGGCTCCCACAGCCCCATGGAGCGTGTGCCCCCTCCCCCAGGTCCCCTCACTCCAATTCTATTGCCCCCCAGGTGTTGTGGGTCATCTCCCCCAGGTCCCACAGCCCCACAGGTGGTGTTTGTGGCCCCCCCAGGTCCCACAGCCCCACAGGTGTTGTGTGTGTCCTCACATCCCAGAGCCCCACAGGTGTCCCCCTTTAGCTCCCACAGCCCTATAGGTGTTTGCCCCCCGCCCCAGGTCTCACAGCCCCATAGCTTCCCCGCACCCCCCACGTCCCGCAGCCCCACAAGTGTGGGCGTCCCCTCAAGACCCGCATCCCCCCAATTCCCCTCCCCCCTTGGTCTCGCAGCTCCTCCCCCGCTCCACCCCACCTTTCCGGGATTCGGTCTCGGTGTCGTGCCCGCTATGCCCGGAGCTTCTCAGGACGTGGATCTGGATCCCCTCCAAGAAAAGGTCAGGGGCCCCTCCAGGCATGGGCTGGGATCTGGGAAACAGGCGGAGTCCCCTCTGGGAACGGACTGGGGTCCCCTCTGGGCACAGGTCAGGGTCCCCTCGGGACATGGATCTGGGTCCCTCTGCAACCGGCTGGGGACTCCTCTGGGCAGGGGCTGGGGTCTCCTCCAGGAACAAGTTGGTGTCCCCTCAGGATATGGATCTGCTCCAGCACAGGATGGGGTCCTCTTTGGTCAGGGGTGAGGTGCCCTGGGGAATGGGCTGAGGTCCTCTCAGGACGTGGGTCTTGGTCCCCTCAGGGCATGGATCTGTGTCCCATCCAGGAGTAGGTCAGGGTTCCCTTAGGGCATGGATCTGGATTCCCTCCAGGAGCAGGTCAGGGTCCCCTCAGAGCATGGATCTGGATCCTCTCCAAGTACAGGTTGGAGTCCTCTCTGGGCAGAGATGGGGGGGGGGGGGCACTGGGAAACAGGCAGAGTCCCCTCCAGGCAGGGGCTGGGATCTCTCTGGGGATGGGCTGGGGTCTCCTCCAGGTTGGGGTTCCCTCTGGGCGCAAGCCAGGGGTCTCTCCCGAGGACAGGTTGAGGTCTCCTCTTGCCATGGATCTGGGTCCACTCTGCAATGGGCTGGGGTCCCTCTGGGGACAGCTCAGGGGTCCCATCCAGCCATGGATTGGGGTCCCCATCTGGGTACAGGTTAGGGTCGCCGTTTGGGGACCCTCTCTGGGTATGGGTTGGTGTCCTCATCCGGCCAGGGCTTGGGGTCCCCGTCTGGCCTTGGCCTGGGGTCCTGTATTCCTGTGACCCCACTGGAGCTTTGGTTCTCCTACAGCTCCCACCACCTCCTCCTGGCCTGTCCAGGAGTGCAGATCCCCCTCAGTGCCCACCCTTTGGTGGCCCCACAGGGTTCCTGGTGCCCTCTATGTCCCCAGCCAGGGGCAGAGCTAGGGCTACAGCTGCAGGGGACGTGGGGACCCCCGATGTGTGGGCTGGAGCCCCCTCACCAGGACCCTGCTCTGCCACAGGACACGGCTCAGAGGTGCAAACTTCAGGGTTTGCACACGAAGCTGTTCCAGAAACGCCACCAGCCAAAGCCACCACACCCTGGGCAGCTCCTGGCCTGTCCCTAACGGGGGCTTGGGGAGAAGTGGCTGCATCTCCCAGCTCATCCCTTTGAGGTTGTCCCCACAGGGGCTCCTTGGTGACATCATCTCCCCAGTTTCACCCCAGAATCACCAAATATGCCTTTTTTTTTCCCTCCAGGAGATGCTTCAGAGCCAGCTGGATTTTCTACAAAAGCAGAGAGAGGAATTGAGGCAAGAAAGAGAGAAGGAGAGCGATGTCCTGCTGGTAGGTGTTTGCCTCCTTCCTGCTTGCCTCTCGTCTCCATGGGATCATCTCAGCTTTCCCCACATGTATTCATCTCCTTTTCCATAACAACACTATTTTATCAATGCCTCTCTGTCCTTCCCATACGTCCTTCGTCCCTGCTGTCACCCTGGGTCCATCAACAAAAGAATCCCCAACATAAGAAGGAAATGGAACAGTTGAAATGGGTCCAGAGGAGGCCCCGGAGATGATGGGAGGGCTGGAGAACCTCTGGTGTGAGGCCAGGCTGGGAGAGCTGGGGTTGTTCAGCCTGGAGAGGAGAAGGCTGTGGGGAGACCTTAGAGCAGCTTCCAGTGCTGAAAGAGGCTCCAGGAAAGCTGGGGAGGGGCTTTTTCCAAGGGCCTGGAGTGACAGGACGAGGGGGAACGGCTTTAAATTGGAAGGAGGAGATTGAGATTGGACATTGGGAAGAAATTCTTCACAATGATGGTGGGGAGGCCCTGGCCCAGGTTTCCCAGAGCAGTGGTGGCTGCCCCATCCCTGGAGGTGTTGAAGGCCAGGTTGGATGGGGCTTGGAGCCCCCTGATCCAGTGGGAGGTGTCCCTGGCCATGGCAGGGGGTTGGACCTAGGTGGGCTTTGAGGTCCCTTCCAACCCAAACCATTCCAGGATTCTATGAACATCCAGACGTGCCACCCCTCTCACCCTCCACTCCTCCATTTATTCCTCTCCCAAAGCTCTTCTTGTTTTCCCCATGATCCTTGTCCCCATCTCCACCCACCGAGTCCCCGTGCCTGTGCGGAGGCTTCCGGAGGATGGGATGGCTCAGGGGTCTCTCCTTGCAGGGAACGGTGGCCTCGGAGCGGCAGAGGCTGAGAGATACCTTCAAGCAGCTGCAGCAGTTCCTGCAGGAGCAGGAGGGCATCCTGCTGGCCCAGCTGGACCAAGCAGACAGGGAGCTCACCAAGGAGCGCAGGGAATACCTCTCCAGCATTTCGGAGAGGAAATCACTGCTGGATACACTGATTGCGGAGATAGAGAAGAGACGGGACCGGGCGGCAGTTGGATTCCTTACGGTGAACCCACATTGCCCACCTGGGTGCACCCACTGCTTGGGGAAAGATTGTGCCCCTGCACTCGGCGCTGGGGAGGCCACCCCTGGAATGCTGGGCTCAGGGTTGGGCCCCTCACTCCAAGAAGGCCCTGGAGGGGCTGAAGCGCGTGCGGAGAAGGGAGCGGAGCTGGGGAAGGGTCTGGAGAAGAGGGGTTGTGGGAGCGGCTGAGGGCCCTGGGGCTGTTTAGGCTGGAGAAGAGGAGGCTGAGGGGAGACCTCCTGGCTCTCTGCAGCTCCTGGAGAGGAGGTTGTGGGGAGGTGGGTGCTGGGCTCTGCTCCCAATGGACAGGAGATGGGACGAGAGGGAATGGCCTCAAGGTGCCCCAGGGCAGGGTCAGATTGGACATCAGGAGAAGTTTCCTCATGAAAAGGGTTGTGAGGCCCTGGCAGAGGCTCCCAGGGAGGTGGTGGAGTCCCCATCCCTGGAGGGGTTTCAGAGCCCTGAGGTGCTCAGGGATCTGGGTCAGGAGTGGACAGGGACGGGTGGACTGGATGATCTCAAAGGTCTTTTCCAACCAAGCCATTCCATGATTCTATGATCCCGGTCCCTGGGAGCGAAGGTGTTTGGTCCATGGTGCTGTGAGCAGAGGGAAGGCGAGGAGCTGAGTGAGCGCCTCACCAGAGAGTCCCCAGGAGGGTGGGGGTGACCCCCAATCCCCATCACCCTGCTTTGTGCAGCCAGGGGAGCAGCTCTAACCCCGGGGCCTGCAGTCCTTCTGGGCAGTGTCACAGCTGACTTTGTGTTTTCTCTCTTCCAGGATGTTGATGAAACGCTGAACAGGTAAGGAAGGGGCTCAGCGTTGCTCTCCTCCTGTGGTTCCTCTGGGGCAGAGCTTTGGAGGTGGCTTTTTCTTGCTGAGTATTTGGGATTTAATCATAAGAATCATAGAATCGCTTGGTTGGAAAAGGTGTTTGAGATCATCAAGTCCATCCGAGGGCTGGAGAACCTCTGGTGAGGCCAGGCTGGGAGAGTTGGGGTTGTTCAGCCTGGAGAAGAGAAGGCTCTGGGGAGACCTTAGAGCAGCTTCCGGTGCTGAAAGGGGCTCCAGGAAAGCTGGGGAGGGTTTTTTTCCCAAGGGCCTGGAGTGACAGGATGAGGGGGAACGGCTTTAAATTGGAAGGGGAGATTGAGATTGGACATTGGGAAGAAATTCTTCATGATGAGGGTGGTGGAGACACCAGGACGTGTTGGCCAGGGAAGTGGTGGCTGCTCCATCCGTGGAGGTGTTCAAGGCCAGGTTGGATGGGGCTTGGAGCCCCCTGATCCAGTGGGAGGTGTCCCTGCCCATGGCAGAGGTGGAACTGGATGAGCTTTGAGGTCCTTTCCAACCTTGTTGGTTCCATGATTCTGCGTTACCTGGACCCAGAGGTCGCTGCATCCCTGTTTCAGATGGGGTTCCCGTGCCTCTAGGTGGGATACAGCTCCCTGAATTCTATTGCTGTAGGGGATTTTTCCCCTTCCTCCCCCGTTTCCCTCCTGGCCCTGGGTGCTGGTTGGCTCCTCCCCGTGTTGTTTCCCCTCAGCGAGGCAGCCAAGGTCCCAATCCCGGAGCCGGTGTCCCCAGAGCTGCAGAAGAGCATCAAGAGCCTCCTGAAGATGAGTCAGCTGGCGGTGGCAGAGGTGGTCACTTTTAAAGGTAAAGCAAACACTCAGAGAGATGTCCAGACAGGACCCATCTCTGAGATGGGATTTGCTGGATGGGGAGCAGGCTCCACGTCTGTCTCACTGTCCTGATGAGGAGCATGAAAGAGGAAAGAGACTCACGGTTCTTCCTTTCCTTCCTCTAGAGAACCTGCTAAGCACGACAGACAAAGAGAGGGGTGAGTTTCTGGAGCTGATGGGCACAAATGAGAGAGAAAACCTTTCCAGAATGAATTTCCCTACATCCCTGGGGCAGAGATGGGCTCACACCACAGTATCTAAACCCAAGTTCTGTCTATAACCTGGTCTAAAAACTCAGGTCCATCCCTATGTCAGGCAATGCCCAACAACACCAAACAAGAGCTGGGACAACACCAAGCTCTGGGCTTCCCTTCAGTCTCTTGCTGGTGTGTGCAGGGCAGCGACTTGTTCAGCAGAGGGTCCGTACGCACGTTAAGGTGGCTTTTAGGCTCTGCTCAAAAATGCCTTTGCAGATGCCCAGGGTCCACAGAATGCTGGCAGCATCATAGAATCACAGAATGACCTGAGTTGGAAGGGACCCACCAGGCCCATCCAGTCCAACTCCTGTCCCTACACCGGACAACCTCAACATTCACCCCATGGGGCTGAGGGCCTTGGCCAAAGGCTTCTCGAATTTTCTCAGGCTGGGACTGCTTCCCTGGGGAGCTGTTCCAGGGCTCCACCACCCTCTGCTCTGGGGGAAGAACCTTCTCCTGATGGCCAACCCAAGCCTCCCCTGGCCCATCTTCCTGCCATTCCCTCGGCTCCTGGCCTTGGTCACCAGAGAGAAGAGCTCAGCGCCTGCTCCTCCTCCTCCCCTGCTGAGGAACCTGGAGACAACCAGGAGGTCCCCCCTCAGTCTCCTCTTCTCCCGCTGAACAGACCCAGTGCCTTCAGCCTCTCCTCAGATGATTCCTCCTCCAGACCCTTCCCCAGCTTTGTGGCCTCCTCTGGACACTCTCCAGTGCTTTGATGTCCTTTTTATCCTGTGGTGCCCAAACTGCCCCCAGTCCTCGAGGAGGGGCCTCCCCAGAGCAGAGCAGAGAGGGACAATCCCCTCCCTCGCCCAGGGTGGTGATTCTGGGCTTGATGCCCCCACGCCACAGTTGCTCTCTTGGCTGCCAGGGCTCACTGGTGGCTCAATTTAACATCAACCAGAAGCCCCAGGTCCCTCTCTGCAGGGCTGCTCTGCAGCCTCTCTCACCCCAGTCTGTGTCCATCCAGGGTTGCCGTGTCCCAGGTGCAGAACCCGGCACTTGCCCCTGGTAAATTCTATGCAGCTGGTGGTTGTCCACCGTGGGGCTCGATTCTGGCTGGAGCTCTGGGTGCTCAGTCCGGTCTCTGCCCTCTCCGTTTCCAGGATGAGTGGTGGATGTGCCTCAGTTTTCCCTAAGCTGCGACCCCCTGTGAGCCAAGCCCTGGAGGGAGGGGGTTTAGGAGAGGGCTTGGGGTGGTGGCACTGCATGGTGACACCTCTGGGGCCTTGTGGGATGGCCACGGGATGGCAGCAGAACACCCAGCATGAACCGGTGGCCTCTCTCTGCAGTGGGATCGCCTGGTTAGCCGGGTTAGGGGCTGGTTTTCTCTTTGGTGACCACTCATCCCCCTGCAGCAGGGAGTGGCCTCACATGGCTGCTGCCTCGCAGGCAGTGCTTCCTCATCCTCTGGAGATACCTTCCTCCCACACACCAGCCTTGGCTTGCAGCCCCATCACACTTAGACCCAGTGATACCCAGCACGGGATGAGCAGAGCAGGTTTAGCAAAGTCCATCACCTCTGTCCCCTGCTTCGCCCGTGGGTTGCAGTGGGGAGGGCAGCGAGGACCCTGGGGGCTGTGGGTATCCTCGTGGGATGCAGCTCAACCTCCTGGAAGAGGAAGGAGAGGTGCTGGCTTGCTCCTCAACGGGCAACAAGACTGATGTTTCTCTCTGTCGTGCGTTAGTGAAGGTGAGGTTGGACCCAGAGACGGCAAACCCGTACCTCATCCTCTCGGAGGACCTCAGAACCGTGCGGCTGGGACACACAGTGCGAAAAGTCCCTGACAACCCCAAGAGATTCACGGGCAGCAGCAGCGTCCTGGGCTCCCAGGGCTTCACCAGTGGGAGGCATTACTGGGAGCTAGAGGTAGGGCCTGGGAACAACTGGGCCGTGGGGGTGGCCTTGGAGTCCGTGCAGAGGGAGGTCACGATCGGCACGGCCATGAGCAAGATCTGGGCCCTGCATCTGGACTGGGAGCACCGGTATACAACGTTCCAAATACCGCCGGTCCTGCTGGTATGGCAGGAAGAGCTCAGGAGGATCAGGGTCCACCTGGACTGCGAAGCAGGCCAAGTGACCTTCTACAACGCAGAGAGCATGGTGCAGGTCTTGCAGTTTGAGGTTTCCTGCACCGAGAAGGTCTTCCCATACTTTTGTCTCTGGTCACATGAAACCCACATCCAGCTGTGTGCCTGACCGGGTCGGACACCTTCAGGTCCCCTGCCACGTGCCCTTGGCTACCTGAGCAAGCAGTTCATTCCTTGGGAATGACACAACATTGCGTTGCAAACTCACAGCAGCTCTGCCTGGCCTGGATCTGCTCTGCACGTTCCTGTAACTCCTCCTGCCAAGCCCTTTGGAGCATTAAAGATGTGTTGTCTTGCCTGGGGGTGTCTGCGTGGTGGTGTTCTGGCCCTATCTCACAGAGAGGGTGTCCCACCTCTCCCCATGGGCGTTGAGGATACACAAATATGCAGGATAGAGGCAGGGGAGAGGGTCTGCTTGCCCTTGCTGGTCTTTGGCAACACTGGAGTAGCTTGTTTTGGCTTGGTGTGGTGTCATGTGCTGTAGACAGGAGGGGGATGCAGCCACCCCGCACCCAGGAACTCGGGGTGGAACCACAGAGCTGCTCGTAGTGGTGGTAACTGCTCACCTAAAACTGTGGCTTGAAAGGAGACCGTTCAGGGGGAACGGAGGGCTGACTGGAGAGCTGGAGTGAGGGCACAGCCGGAGCCTCTCCAGGCTGGAAGAGCGGCAGTGATGGGGGTGTGGTGGGGTTCATCTGTCAGATCCCGGGTAATCAGAGAGGGAGCAAATGCCACATTGTCTACTCCAGGAACCTTGAGCATCGTTAGAGTGGTATGACCCAGGCAGAAGGACAGGGGTCATGTCCTGAAAGCATGGGATCCCCTTAAAGCTCATCCGTGCCAGTCCCCTGTCATGGACAGGGACACCTCCCACTGGATCAGGGTGCTCAAATCCCCATCCAGCCTGGCCTTGAACACTTTTTGGGGTTGTCCTGCACAAGGACAACAGATGGACACAGATCAAGGTGTGAGAGGCTGGAGAGCAGCCCTGGAGGGAGGGACCTGGGGTTTCTGGTTGATGTCAAATTGACCATGAGCCACCAGTGAGGAGTTGGACTTGGTGATCCTTGTGGGTCCCTTCCAACTCAGGTCATTCTGTGACTCTCTGATCTCCAGGGATGGAGCATCCATGACTTCTCTGGCCAACCGTTGCCACTGCCTCGTCACCCTCACAGTGAAACATTTCTTCCTAATATCTCGTCACAATCTCCCCTCTCATCCCATTCCTTGTTGCCTGGGAGAAAAGACCATCACTCGCCTCACCACAACTTCCTTTCCGGGAGCTGCAGAGACTAATGAGGTGTCAGCCTCCTCTTCTCCAAGCAAAACAGCCCCAGGTCCCTCAGCTGCTCCCAGAACACCTGGGTTGCAGACCCTTCCCCTGCTCCCGGTAAAGACGTGGGAAGGACTCCAGTTGTCTGCCACATTTGTGCCCTTTTTCATAGAGTCACAGAACGTCCTGAGTTGGAAGGGCCCCACAGGGACCATCGATCCAACTCCTGGCCCTGCACAGGAAAACCCCAACATTCACCCCGTGGAACTTAAGGCCTTGGCCAAGGCTTCTGGAATATTCTCAGACTGGGACTGCTTCCCTGGGGAGCTGTTCCAGGGCTCCACCACCCTCTAGAGGAAGAACCTTCTCCTGATGTCCAACCCAACCCTCCCCTGACCCATCTTCATGCCATCCCTTTGACTCCTGTCCTTTGTCACCAGAGAGAAGAGATGACAGGTTGCACAGAGAAGTTGTGGATGCCCCATCCCTGGAGGTCACAGAATGACCTGAATTGGAAGGGACCCACAGGGATCACCGAGCCCAACACTGGAACTGGCTGGGCTTTGAGTTCTTTTCCAACGCGAAGCATTCTATGAGTCTGTCATTAATGCCCCTCTGACCCAGAGCAGTACCGGTGCATGCTGGGAAACGTAGTCCAAACGTCACTCATGTCCCTATAACCCAGCGAGGCCGCGTTGCATGCTGGGAAATGCAAGTCCCAGTGCCACCAACGCTGCTGTGACCGGCGGGGCCGCGTTGCATGCCGGGAAATGTAGTTCCCGTCACTCACGCTATAGTCCAGCTTCTCATTGGGTGGCAACAACGTCAATCGGCTCAGGAGGGCGGGGAAATGGCCGCTGGCTGGCAGCGTCGCGCTCTGATTGGCTGAGCCGCGCTTTGGCGCCAGGTTCGGAGCGGGACAGGAGGAGGAGGAGGAAGGAGAGGCTTCGCGCCATGGATCCCGCACCGGGCGGCTCCTACCGCCGCCGTCTCGCGCTGCTCTCGCCGGCTTCCCCCACCGTGGTCAAGTCGCTCTTTCCTGATGACCTGTCGCCGGTTTCCGACCTCCGCCTCACCATGGAGCAGCTGGGACGCGGGTCAGTAACGCCCCCCCCCCCGCCTTCCGCCGTGCGAGGCTCCAGGGCTTCTCCTTCCCCACCCCAAGCGGGGCCTCTTTCTCTTCATCCCCCCCGATCGTCTTCTACCGCTTCTACCCCCGCTCTGAGATCAACTTCTGCCTCCCCATCCCAAAATTTTCCGTCTCCCCCCCAACAGATCTTCTTTCATCTCCCCCAAAGGTCTTCTCCCGTCTCCCCCAGCCCCCAAAGGTCTTCTTCCATATCCCACACCCCCCCAAAGATCTTCTTCCATCTTCCCCCCAAGATCTTATTCTGTCTCCCCCCACCCCCCATATCTTCTGCTGTCTCCCCCAGCCCTCAAAGGTCTTCTTCAATCTCCCCACCCCCCCAAAGGTCTTCTTCAATCTCCCCACCCCCCCAAAGGTCTTCTTGCATCTCCCCCACCCTCCCAGACCTTCTTCCATCTTCCCCCCCCCAGATCTTTCACCTCCCCCACCCCTCCAGATCTTCTACCATCTGTCCCCCTCCCCAGGTCTTCTTCTATCTCTACCCCTCTTGAGGTCTTCTTCCATCTCCCCCTGCCTCAGGTCTTCTTAGACTTCTTTCCCACCCCAAGGTGTTCTCCAGCCTCTTTTCCCCCCAGCTACAAGGCCTTCAGGACCTAATCCACCTTCACCCCAAAAAAATCTTGAGGCCTCGTGGATCTCTTCTCCTCCCTCCCCACCCTCTTGAATCGAGGCCTTGAGGAGCTCATCCCCCATTTCCTCCTTCCCAACACACACCTCCTTAAAACCAAGGCCTCGAGGACCTCTTCTCCTAATCTTCCCCTGAAACCGAGGTCTCCAAGTGCTGTTTCTTCCCCTGCCCCCATAAATGAGGCCCTGAGGAATTCTTCCTACACCAGTACTCCCGCCCTTAGAAACTGGAGGCCTCCGTGTCTCCCTTACATTCCCTCCCCTTTCCTGGTGCCCCCACCCCTGCAGAGCTCTCTTCTCCCCTTCCTGCTGCTTGAAACCCCCTCCCTCCTCCTCTTCTTCCCACCAAATATCCCCTTTCTCCCTAGGGAACCCCAGGACTGGGCCAGCCCCTGCTCTCCTGCCCACATGTGGTGATGGACCCTGCGCTGTGGGCCATTCTCTCACCATGTGCCACCATCTCCTTCTGCTCTGGGCATCCACCCTGTTCCACAGCCTTTCCCTCTGCCTGGTTTTCCATCTCCCACTGATAAATGTGGGAACACAAGTACCTTTGTGTCCATCCTCCCTGCCTTCCATCCCACCTTAGCGGCATCATCTGAGCTCAGTTCTGTCTCTTTGCTTCTCTCCTGTGAACCAACTCCTTTAACCCTTGCCCGGTTCCTGCGCTCCCCTCCTCTCTTTCCTGTTTCACACGTGGGAAGCACTATGGGCTCTGCTTCTCCTCTCTCCAACCACATTGTTCTTGGTCTCTAACTCCTTTAATTTCATTATCCCTTCAATAGCCACAACTGGCTCCTGTTTTGCTTTGCCACGCTCTGGTCTCAAAGGCTCTCTTGGCATTTGTCCTTTGTTTGCTGCTTTTATAGCCTTCTCATTTCTGTAGTCACCTGCTTTCTCTGTAATCCCTCCAGATTCCTGAGATTCCTGTAAACATTCACACCAGTCCCCTCCTTTATTCCAGCCTGTGAATTTCACAGAATGGTTTGAGTTAGAAGGGACCTCAAAGCCCATCCAGTTCCAACACCTCCCACTGGATCAGGGGGCTCAATGTCCCATCCAGCCTGGTCTTCAACCCCCCCAGGGATGGGGCAGCCACCACTGCTCTGGCAACCTGGGCCAGGGCTCTCCACCCTCACAGGAAAATATTTCTACCCAAGATCTTATCTCAATCTCCCCTCTTTCAGCTTCAAACCATTCTTTCTCATCCTATCCCTGCACTCCCTGATCAAGAGGCCCTCCCCAGCTTTCCTGGAGCCCCTTTCAGTACTGGAGGCTGCTGTAAGGTCTCTCCAGAGAGTTTGTAGCCCTCGCTTGCGCCTTGGTGCAGGTTTTTAATTAATCTGCTGTAGGAGCCAGACTCAAGTAGCTTTACCCTTATTTAAGGGAATACAGAGTGAGGCGACATCCAGTACTTGTATCTCTCTGTGTTGCAGCTGCTGTGACCCCTGCCCACGTATGAAGTGAGCACGTGTGATGTTGCACAGCATGGAGAGGTCACCTGCAGGCTCCCTGTAAACTCCAGAGCAGTGCTGGTACCCACAAATACATTGGGTCAGGTGCTGGTGTTATTCAGACTCTCGAGGCCTCTGGATTCTTCACTTGCTGAAAGATGGGAGATTGAGATGAGATCTTAGGGAGAAATGTTCTCCTGTGAGGGTGGGGAGACCCTGGCCCAGGTTGCCCAGAGCAGTGGTGGCTGCCCCATCCCTGGAGGTGTCCAAGGCCAGGTTGGATGTGGCTTGGAGCCCCCTGATCCACTGGGAGGTGTCCATGGTGATCCATGTGAATGATCTTTGAGTTCCCTTCCAACTCAAACCATTCCATGATTTATGAAGCCACAAGCTCAGGACAGGCTCTGAAACATCTTCATTCAGGGACTCCTATGTTGTCTTTCTTGCTTCAATGAGCTCTTAAAACAAATACCTGGCTTCCTTTGCAGTCGAGAAAATGCTGAGCAAGATCCAGGAAACAGGAATACTAATGGTTTACAAAGAACGGTGTCATCGGAATCGACAGACTCAGGTACAGCTTTTCAATTCATAAACAACAAATAAGAAATGAAAAGGGTTGCATCTTTATGTGGTTTCCACTGCAAGCAGCTTCCAGGTTTGGACAGAGAACTGAAGCCTGCAATCCCTGCAGCTGCTTCTCATCCTTAGGCTCTTGGAAGGAGGGAGGCATCGCTCGGTGAGCTTCTGCAGGTCGTGCTTTAGGTTATGGGTGGGATTTTTGCTTTAATTTTCTTTGAATATGTTAGCAGCAGAGCCAGGTTGGAGGACAAAGTGGTTCTGCCCCCACAAGCGATTCTGACAGGGAATGGCTTTTGCTTTTTCCTTCAGATGGCTGCTGGGATGTGGCTGCTCGCCTGTCGTGCTTTGTGCTCTGGAGTTCCCTTCCAACCCACTGCATTCTATGATGTTTATCACTGCCAGTTTCTGATTGCCCTGATGTTCTGCTCTGCCCAGGGTAGCAGATCAGCCCCTTATCATGACTGTATTAGCCTCTCTTGCAAGCAGAGATGGGAAAGTGAGGAGACAGTGTTTCATTCTTTATCATGAGGATCCCTTATGTATCTGCATTCGGCTCCAAACGGGGCCAATGTGAGTTTCGGCCCTTTGGAGGGTGATAACTTTGGTGGAAGCAAGGTGTTACTCTGTGTTTTCTCTCTTTAAACCCAAACTGTGCTAACCTGCCTTGCAGACTCCAATCGAGGCTGTTGAGAAGGGTTTGTCTTGTGCTTTGGGGATGTCTTGTGGCTTTTCGTTAGCGTGAGCTGATGGTTTATCTGAAGCGCTGGGAGCTGCATCCTGCTGCCAGTACTGACCCACAGTCAGTATTTTCAGACAAGGGGTTTTAAAAATGAAAATGAAATAAGCTGTTACCGCACAACTTGGCACCCTGATCCAGTGGGAGGTGTCCCTGCCATGGCAGAGGGTTGGAACTGGATAGGTTTTGAGCTCGATTTCACCCCAAACCGTTCCACGGTTCCATGATTCTAACCTGCTCTCAACCAGAACCCCCAGATCCCATCCCTGGAGGTGTTGAAGGCCAGGTTGGATGGGGCTTTGAGCCCCCGATCCAGTGGAAGGTGTCCCTGCCCATGGCAGGGGGTTGGAACTCAATGATCTTTAAGATCCCTTCCAACACAAATCATTTCATGACTTGGAGAATCAAGGAAGGTTCTAACACTTCATTCATACATCCCACCCAGCGACGCAAATCAGTGTCTCCACCTGAATCCACGCTCCAGTCTGCCTTCGCGTGGTCCTTTCACCTTCAAAGGCACTTCATGAACTACTGAAAGTGTACAAAGTGGGATAGAATTACCCATCTTGCTAAATCTCCGCTCTCTTGGCTCTTTTCTTTTTTTCCTGTCTCCAAAGCAGGTCTGAAGTGCTTACAAAACACTTGTGTTTAGGGTTTCTGCTTCACCCAGACCACTATCTGTCACGTCAGTTATTCTCTGTAGTTGTTTGTTTAGATCACAGTCACTCAAGTAGCAACAAATCTCCTTGTGATGATGCAGAATGTACCCTGGTGAGCTGTTGGTCTGTCTCTTGGCCGTGTAATACAGAAGCACTGAGGGGATCTGTGTTTAAATTTGCTTTGTATTTACCTTGTGGCTTGAATGTGATGTTTTGCCTGGTTTGCGCTGATGAAGCACCCACTGTAACTTCCAGCGCACCAGCATGTGTTAAGAGGGGCCTTTGACTACTGTTTTGGAATGAGCCCCAAATTTCTTCCTATAGAATAGAAATGTGGAATCATTGAAGTTGGAAAAGGCCTCTAAGCTCATCCAGCCCCACCATCAGCCCAACCCCACGGTGCCTGCTGAACCACATCCCAAAGTGCCACGGCCACAGGCTTTTTGAACCCCTCCAGGGATGGAGACTCCACCACTGCCCTGGGCAGCCTCTGCCAGGGCTTGACGCCCCTTTCTGTGAAGGAATCTTTCTTAATATCCAATCTAAACTTTCCTTGGTGCACCTTGAGACCACTTCCTCTCATCACTTGTTACTTGGGAGAACAGACCACCTCGCAACAGCCTTCTTTCTGGCAGCTGCAGAGAGCGATGAGGTCTCCCCTCAGCCTGCTCTTCTCCAGGCTAAACAGCCCCAGGGCCCTCAGTCATTCCCATAACCCCTGTTCTCCAAACCATTCCCCAGTTCCATTCTATGAAGAGATGTAACTAAAAACACACCTTAAACCCCCCCTGAAGGACTAAGCTGTTAGGATGTGTACGTGCCAGGAGTATTCCATGCTCTGTGGTAGTACTTTGCTCTATGGGACATTCTAGGTAGGACCAGGGGTGTTTTTTTTAGTTACTCTTTTTCCCAAGTAAGCACTAACACCTGATTATAGATGGTAAAGACCCAACAGCACAGATGGAATATCTGTGACCATTGTTTGCTTCGCCATGGAGATCAGGCTGCAGATTGGATTTTCTACATCAGCTTCCTGCCTGAGCTCAGAATCTTGCAGATGAAATCCTATAATGTCCAATACTTGGCGTTTCCTGGGTGCTAAGGTACTGCTTGGTAGAAAACAGGACCAGGGCAGTGATTGTGCCCCTGTACTCGGCACTGGTGAGGCTGCACCTCGAGTACTGGGTTCAGTTTTGGGCTCCTCACTCCAAGAAGGCCCTTGAGGGGCTGGAGCGCGTCCAGAGACAGGAACGGAGCTGGGGAAGGGGCTGGAGAACAAGTCGGACAAGGAATGGCTGAGGGCCCTGGGGTTGTTCAGCCTGGAGAAGGTTGAGGGAAGACCTCATCACTGTCTATAACTCCCTGAAAGGAGGTTGTGGTGGGGTGGGTGTTGGTCTCTTCTCCCAAGTGACAGGGGATGGGATGAGAGGAAATGGCCTCAAGTTGCACCAGGGCAGGGTCAGATTGGACATCAAGAAAAATTTCTTCATGGAGCGGGTTCTCAGGCCCTGCCAGGGAGGTGGTGGAGTCCCCATCCCTGGAGGGGTTTAAAAGGTGGGTGGATGAGTTCCTCAGGACATGGTTTATTAAATGGACAAGTACAACTGGACTTGATGATCTGAAAGGTCTTTTCCAACCAGATGATTCTATGGTGTTATGGAAACACTCTCTCTCCTCTGCAGGCTGTGTTCTGGATTCACCTGGCCCTGCAACCCCACACGACACCACGGAGGACGCGTATGTATCCCTATGCAAAGCCTGACTTCTGGCATTTCATGTTGTGCTGTTAACAAATGTGGGCTAATGAGAGGCTTGATGAGGCTTTCCCTTTGCTGGCAAGGCTGTGGTGGGCTCCTCTCTCCCATGCTCCTGGCGGTGTGTGCTGCAGCATTCCACAACTGGAGATGCCAGGCTTTGTCCTGTCCGTGTCCCGGGGTGCTCAGCACATCTGAGTTAATGTGTAGTACCAGCCAGGCTGTTTGGGTGTGACACTGACACCTCACCAGAGTCTGAGGCTGCACCACGCCACGTGCGAGCTGTGCTTTCCACTCAACACTTGAATTATCATTTCTGCTTGTAGGAACTTCAACTGATACCAAGCAGTTGCCCTTAGCTTGGAATTTGCCACTCTCAATTAGATTAATTTTCCTTTTTGCATCTTCCATCTTCAGGGATCAGGGTGGGTCTCTGATTTACTGAGCTCTCTTCCTTTAACCTAGCTTCTTTAAACCATGCCAAAAAGAATCTGGGGAAAGGAGAGGTAGAAGGAGTCTAGCTGGTGTTTCAAAAACCAGGGTGGGATAAGCTGGCTATAAATAGCTTTTGAGAAAGACAAAGCGTCGCCAAGAAGCAAGTTGGCTTCTGCTTAGCATAGCACAGCGTGAATTCAATACAGGGTTGATTTTCCCAGTGCTGCCCTTCGGTGTTCACCACGGGGCATCCCTCTTGCTTCTAGGTTTGAGAAAGCAGTTGAATCCAGCAGGCTGAAGTAAGTACACTTCTTGTTTAACCTCTTTGTCAACGAGTCTTGTTGCTCATGGAGTTTTACTGGGGGGGGTAGGAGTGAGTTTTACTGTCTTTTAAAACAAAACGTTGACGTAAATCTTGGTTCTCTTACATTGCAGCGTTCGAATGCCTTTCAGAAGAATCCAGTCACTGCCAGTAAGTGAGGGTGGTGTTGGTCTTGTATAAATATTAAAGAATTCAGCGTGTTAGGTGTTTTTGGTTGGATACATTCCATAACTGGCTAATTTTCTGGCTTCAAGAACAGCTGCTGTGATTCTTAATGAAAACTGACAAAGTTACAGCTTGTAAACTCAGTCTCTTTCAAGCTGGCACAGAATTTCAGTGACGTGGCTTTGTCATGAATGCCATGGAAGCATTTTGGTACCTGTTCTGAGCATAAAAGACTCCTGCACATAGTTTGCCTCTATTTGTACTAAGAGACTTTGCAGTCTTAATTAATCCCTTCATTGCTTAAAATGTTGTTGTGCAAAGATTGTACGACACTGACGTGGCCCTTCTGTGGGAATGTTGTAGCAGAGCCTCCTGGGATGCAGTCCTGCTCTGAAGAGAAGCCATTCTGACTCTCTGGAGGGTGATGCTTTTCAGCTCTTGGAACAAGAGGACAATAAGGAGAATGTAAGTGTTGCTTTCTGCTGCCTGCAATGATTGGGTGTAAGAGGTGGTCTCAAGGAAGCTGAATGAACAAAGGGCAATGTATCCGTACTGCCAGCCTGAGCGAGGAACAAGTGGTGCCTGCAGAAGGCTGTTTAGACAGGTCACCTCATCTCTGCACTGCTGACACGGGGAGCCCTCACTGCTCACAGCACAAATGTCCTTTGGCCTGCTTGGCCTGAAAGGCCTTGCTGCTGGAAATCCCATCGCCAGGGCTCCAGCAGGTCCCCTCAGCAGAGCAGCTGTCAGGAGACAGCCTGGGCTGCCCTTAAAAATGATTTGTTTTGCAGAGAAGTTGGCTGATGAAAGAAACAGAAAAGCCTTAGGCCTGTAAGTGCTATCAAGAAGACAAAAGCTGGATTGGGTTAAATTAATCACTGTTGTAACATCTTTAATTTGAAAACATTCCTCCTCGGAGTATTCCTGTTGGCAGCAGGGAACTTAAATCCAAAACATCAGGTAGTTTTAGAAAAAAAAAAACCAAAAAAAGTAAAACGATCCTGGGAACTTGTACAGTTTGTGATTTTGGTGATCACTTTGCTCCTTTCTAATTCAGGAATCGTTTGAGTTTAAGAAGCCAACCAAACCAGCTTCCCGTTGTCCTGTGCACGTCCACTCCCGTGATGGGAAAGGTGTTCCTGGGCCGAGGCAGAATTCATCTCCAGTGCAGGTAGTGCTGTTCTCTACAACTGTTTCTCACCTAATCCTCCACATAGGGGCTGTCTGGGAGGATGAAACGCATGGTGATGCTGAGATGATGCTGTTAATCACCACTGTTCATCTGCCAGGTAGAAAAACTGATCTGTCTGCGAGATAAGAAACCTCTGGCTCGTGAGGTGGTCAGAATTTTGAAACAAGGGTTGTTCCGTGGTCTGTGAAAGATCAGTTGCCGCAAGGCTGAGATGGTGCTGCAGAAAGTCACAGAATCGTGGAACGGTAGGGGTTGGAAGGGACCTCTGAAGATGATCTAGTCCAGCCCTCCTGCTAAAGGTTCATCTAGATCAGCTTGCACAGGAACACAGGTCCAGGCGTTTTGAATACCTCCTGAGAAGGATATTCCACAACCTCCCTGGGCAGCTGACTCCAGTGTCTCATCACCCTCGCAGTAAAGTTGAGGTGCAACTTCCTCTGTTCCTATTTGTGCCCTTTGCCCCTTGTCCTGTTGCTGGGCACCATCGAGAAGAGTCTGACCCCATCCTCTTGACACCCACCCCTTAGATATCCATAAACCTTGATAAGATCCCCTCTCAGTCTTCTCTTTTTCAAGGTAAAACAGACCAAGCTCACTTTGCCTGTTCTCGTAACAGAGATGCTCCAATAGCCTGATCATTTTTGTAGCCATCTGCTGGGTTCTCTCCAGTAGTTACTTGTCTTTCCTAAATTGGGGAGCCCAGAAATGGACACAGTACTCCAGATGTAGCCTTAAAAGGGAAGAGTAGAAGGGCAGAATAACCTCTGTTGAGATTTTAAGTCAAAGGAGAGTGGAAATCCGTGTGGAATAGAGGAATTTGGTTTGTATGTTTCGTCTATCAATAAAGTAGATATTTGTATTGAGGCAGATGCATCTGAAACAATGAAGCCAACAGAATCTGATGTCCAGATATGACATGCAGGGAGAAAATATTACCTGATTCGTAGTCCATCGCTTAGAAAAAGCGTCTGAAAGAACGTGGTGGCTCTTTGTGCTGGAGCAGAGCTTTGGGACTGAGTTTTGTCTTCATTCCTCAAGCCTGGTAGTCCTTGTCCTGTGTAGCACTCTTGATCTTGTGCCTATTGACTGCAAAGTGTGTGTTCATTCTTGCTCCTGTTGACACTGCCTGCTTCTCTCTTTGGCACCTCTGCTGGGCAGCTTCTTCCAGGGAAGAGAGTTATTGCCTAGCGAGGCTGACGAAGTGCCCTGCTGTTGAGGGGAGCAGAGAGAAGTATTGGGACTCATTCTGGGGGTTGCTCAAGGTGGTGGAATAACCACTGTGATTTCTGTAGTGCAGTGGAAGGCCTGGCATCCCCTCTGGGGTTACGGCATCCCCTCTGGGGTTACGGCATCCCCTCTGGGGTTACGGCATCCCCTCTGGGGTTACGGCATCCCCTCTGGGGTTACAGCATCCCCTCTGGGGTACAGCATCCTGTGGTACAGAGAGGGAATGTTTGTAAAGCTGACTCTCTTGTCTTATCTTCTCCCAGTTTCCCACCAGTGAACAGGAGAACCACAGGCCAGCTTTCCTGCAGCGCTCTTCTCTGACTTCCTCTGAGAGTGATGATGATGACGGGTTCCTAGAGCTGCTGGATGAGCAAGATTTGAAGGTATGTGTGAAGGAAATACATCAGACATTTCAAAATCAGCTCTAATGTCAGTAATCTGCCAACCATACCTGTCCGTGGTGCACGTGTGCTTGAGCAGCCGTCGGTGGGTTAAATCAGTCTGCAAAACCCTGGGTTGTAGGGCATCCTCAAAGACATCATCATCATTTTCAGCTCTTACATTTCAATGTCTCTATCTTCTGTGCTGTTTCCTAGTGGGATTCACCTGGTGTGGGAAAAGCAGTCAGTTTAAGTGTTGCGGTTCCTACTGGCAGAGAACTGCATCACTAGGGAGGATTATTTGAGCAGTTGGCACTTTTCTTTAAAGGTTGCTGAAGGAGCTAGAGGTGATATTTGCTTTCCAACCACTTAAAAGCAAGACTCAATTTGAAATGGTTAAAGCTTTGGAGAAACCCCATTGTTAATCAACCAGTGAAGTGATAAAGCTTACGTTCTCCAGTGGGTCTCAACTCGCTTCCATTATTTCACTGAGTGCTGGACTCGTAAAAGCAGAAATGGGGGAGAGTGAGATGAGATCTTAGGGACAAATGTTCTCCTGTGAGGGTGGGGAGGCCCTGGCACAGGTTGTCCAGAAAAGTGGTGGCTGCCCCATCCCTGGAGGTGTTCACAGTGAGGTTGGATGGGCCTTTGAGAAACCTGATGCAGTAGGAGGTGTCCCTGCCCCTGGCAGGTGAGTTGGAACTGGGTGATCTTTAAGATCCTTTCCAATCCAAACCATTCCATGATTCCATGACTTGGAGAATCAAGGAAGGTTCTAATACCTCATTGGTCCAGCCCAGTGATGCAAATCAGTGTCTCCACCTGAATCCACGCTCCAGTCTGCCTTCGCGTGGTCCTTTCACCTTCAAAGGCACTTCATGAACTACTGAAAGTGTACAAAGTGGGACAGAATTACCCACCTTGCTAAATCTCCGCTCTCTTGGCTCTTTTCTTTTTTCCTGATCCAGTACGAGGTGGAACTGGGGGTTGATCCAGGGGGTTGGAACTGAATGGGCTTTGAGGTCCAACCCAAACCCTTCTATGAAATTCCAGCTGAATTCAGTTGGAATGTTTGCCCGAGCTGTGCGGAAGCTGTAGATATTTACAGGCTCAGCCTAGGGTGAAGGAGATGAGAATGAGCTGTCTTTTTTACTTCCCTCAGAACGATGAGGAGGTGCCATCTGACGTGGCGAGCCTCTGGACCGCGCCGCTGGTCATGAGGAAAGCAGACAATCGGGTGAGTGTTCTGGCAGAGCACAACGGAACGGAGACGGGGGCTTTGTTCTGGCCACTGTTTTCCAAGCGATCACGTTGTCCCTGCTCCTGTATCCCTGATAACAACAACAGCCCAAGACAGGGCACAACCCCCTCCTCTGCATTCTGTTATCTCTAAACCCTGCTTACCTGCAGACTCAGTGTGATACAGTGCTCATTGGGGGCCTGTCTAGGCATTGACTTCCTATTTACAAAACCATTTCATAAATGTGAGAATATCTTGACATCCCTTATCAGATGCTTGTTGACATATCTTGAGTACATTCCTCACACTTCCCTGGAATGCCTGTATCTACTGATAACAGACTGTGAAGGGGGGTTTAGGCTCCAGCAAGAGCTCCTCAATCTGCAGATAGATTGTTTGCTAATTGGTATAAAGCACTCTGCTAGCACATCACGTTGGTTATGGTGCTCGCCCAGCAAGAAACAAGTGTCACTGGAAAGAGATTCCTGAATTTGGGTGGCTCTGCTGGTGTCCTGCTGCCACTGTGCAGTGGCAGGGTCTTCAACAGGGCAAAATCTGTAATAGCCTGGAAATCTAAGGCTTGCTCAGTTTCTAATCTAGCAGCTCTGACCTTCTTTTCTTCCTCATAGGCCAAACGATGCCGGTTGTTTGGCTCTTCTTCTCTGCCTGGTGGTGTAGGAAGAACCACCCAAAAAAGGATGGAGAGATCCCAGGAAGAGGATTCTCCGGGGAAAAGCAAGAAGAGGAAGAGCCTGCCTGGGACATCCTCTGAAGATTCAACGGTTGGTGGCTTGGCATCTGGTTTTGTAACAGAGAATTGATTAGGAGGGGCTCTAATATGGGTGTCCAGTTCATCAAGGTTAACGAGGGAGCTTTTCCAGGGGAACTGCTGACCTAGCACAGCTGCACAGCGTAGGGATTAGGGGAGCTGGTGCAGTAGGTGCACGCTCTTGAGCCAGAGTTTTGCCTCAATCCAAGCGGGAAGGAACTGGAAGTCAGAGTTTGGGGCTGCTTTGTGGTGTTACAGTGTTACCTCTCTGCTGTCAGTGCTGATCTCTAACCTGCCTTCCTCTAGAGTCTGAAAATGGTGAAGACACAATCCTCCGCAGCAGAGATCGAGAGCATTTTGGACAACGACCAGAGAGACCTTATTGGTGACTTCTCAAAGGTAATTCAAGTGGTTTTGATGGTCAAGTGTGAATTCAAGTGTTTTATTGGGCTCTCTTGGTAGAGACGCCTCAAACCAGCCACGATAAAGCCCTTCCTTTCTGCAACAGCTCATACTCAAGTTACCAGGAGAGGCTGCTGGTGAGAAGCTTAGACACAAAGCAGTTCTACAAAATCCCTTCAGTAAAGGACCCAGAAATTAAATTCTGTCCCTGAATTTTAGAATTCTTGGGTTTAACTTGAGCTTTGCCGAAGGGATTCTTGGCACTGAAGTACCTGTGTTCCAAAATGAACTGCTGGGGTCTCTGCTATCTCCTGGGTGGTGCACGCTTGGAATCTTCACCGTTGAATGCTGTTTTCCAGGGTTATTTATTCCACACTGTCGATGGGAAGCATCAAGATTTGAAATACATCGACTCGGAAATGGTACGTGCTCTGGGGTCAGTGAGGAAAACTCTTCGCTGGGGTCGGGGGGACAACCACAAAACCACCTTGAAACAACTGAACTCTGGGGTGGGTTTTTTTTTCAGATTGTGTCTGTGTTGACCGGGAAGTTTGCGAGCTTCATTGAGGAATGTGTGATAATTGATTGTAGATACCCGTATGAGTATGAAGCAGGACACATCAAGGTATGTTGACCCCCTAAGAGCAATGCAGAGTTGCCTGGGGTCACTCAGCACCATCTGGGGCTGCTCTGTATCCTCCAGTATCCAAGGTGATGTGGATATGTTATAGCTGAGACCCCCGAGCTGCCCCCTGGGGTCTGGGATCCTGTTACGCCTATGCCCGATGTGAGCTGCAGGACAAGGAGCTCACACTTGGTTCATAGAGTAACTTTTCCCTAAGGAAAACATTCTGCTTTCCTTAAGCATTAGAGAGGACCTGTGTGGCAAGCAGGGGGGTGGTTCCAGAGGAGGATGTGAGGTGCTTGGTGTCCAGAATAGAATCATAGAATGGTTTGGGTTGGAAGGGACTTCAGAGCCCACCCAGTTCTGGTCCCCCTGCCATGAGCAGGGACGCCTCCTACTGGATCAGAGTGCTCAAGACCAGGTTGGATGGGGCTTGAAGCCCCCTGATCCAGTGGGAAGTGTCCCTGCCCATGACAGGGAGGTTGGAACTGGATGGGCTTTGAGGTCCCTTCCAACCCAAACCATTCTACGATTCCTTTTCAAAAACCAAATGGCTGAGCAAAACATACTCAATCTTGAAGTTTGCTGCTGGAGTGAGCTGGCTGACCCTCTGAGATACCACAAGATGGGAAGGGAACTCCTGTGAGTCACAGCCTGTGGCTGCTGAGATGGCCCTCCAAAGAGCTCCTGGTCACCCAGCATCACCTGTGGTGTTCTGCTTGGGTTTGAACCTGTGCTCCCAGCAGCTGGAGGGGACTCAGAACTCCTGTAGGAGACTAAGACGAGGAGATGGCTTGCAAGGAAAGTGGGATGGGTTTGTTACCACTCACCTTGTGACTCTGCCTTTACAGGGAGCTGTAAACCTACACATGGAGGAGGATGTGGAAGACTTCTTGCTCAAGAAGCCAATCCAGCCTTCGGAGAACAAACGAGTGATAGTAGTGTTCCACTGCGAGTTCTCTTCGGAGCGGGGTCCTCGGATGTGAGTTACCCCTTGCTGAGGCCCTGCTGCTCTGCTGATAGCAGAAAGCAAAGCTTTTGGGGTGGAAAACCTCTAGTTTATTGAGACTAGAAGTTGGTTGTCACCTCTGGTGGGGATGTGACGCAGCCCTGGGCCGTGTTGGTGTTGTGTTGGGATGCTCAGAGGTGGAAAAGGAGAACCAGTAAGCCATGGCTTTGCAGCCAGCGTGGCTTCTCTGCCTGCTCCTGATGGGCAGTGGCTTGCTTCTGTAAAGCAAGGAATGGGAATTCTTGGCTGAGCACCTTTGTAATGTGTTATTTGTTGAGTGAGGGATGTAATTGAGGATCTTTCCTTGCTGCAGGTGCCGGTTTGTGAGAGAGCGGGACAGGCTGGGTAACGAATACCCCAACCTCCACTACCCAGAGCTCTATGTCCTGAAGGGGGGGTATAAGGACTTCTTCTTACGATGCCGTGTGAGTAATCGTCTCTTGAATCCCTCTCTCTCACACTTGGAAAGCAGAAACAATACCCAATTATTCCTACTCGAGCAGTCTTGTCTTCAGAGTAGGGTGGTTTGTCCTGGGCTGGCTTTTCCTGCTCTGTTTCACAGTGTCCCCTGTACAGAGAGCAGCTAAAATTTGGCAGCGAGGCTCTCCAAGCCCCTTCCAGACTTCAGAGCTCTCTTGCTGCCGTAGCTGAAAGGTTTCTTCCACTTGTCTCAAGAGTAAAATACAAAAGTGGTTTCTGCCCTCCTATAACAAGTAGGAGTGCAACACATCATTTGGAGCAGGAATTTAGTTCTTCTCAGCCTCCAAGAACTAACGAAGGGCTATGAGGATGGTCCAAGGGTTGTAGCGCCTCCCATACAAGGACAGACTGAGAAGGTTGGGGTTGTTCAGCCTGGAGAAGAGAAGGCTCCAGGAAGAGCTTAGAGCACCTTCCAGTGCTGAAAGGGGCTCCAGGAAAGCTCGGGAGGGGCTCTTGATCGAGGAGTGCGGGGACAGAATGAGGGGGAAGAGTTTGAAGCTGCAAGAGGGGAGACTGAGGTGAAATCTGAGGAAGAAGTGTTTTCCTGTGAGGGTGGGGAGGCCCTGGCCCAGGTTGCCCAGAGAAGACTCCATCCCTGGAGGTGTTGAAGGCCAGGATGGATGGGGCTTGGAGCCCTCTGATCCAGTGGGAGGTGTCCCTGTCCATGGCAGGGGGTTGGATCTGGAATGAGCTTTGAGGTCCTTTCCAACCCAAACTATTCCAGGATTCTATGCTAGGAGAGAAGAGAGCCTTGACAGCAATTCCATATAACAAATGGACACCTGAAGTCTCATACTGTACTAAACCAGGAACATTGAAAAGCTTGAGCTTTGACTTTTCAGCCTCTAATTCAGAGAAAGAAACTGAGAAATGCCCAGCTGCTCTCTTACCACACCTCAGGGATGGTGTTTCTCGTATCTCTTGGCTGCTGTGGCTCCAGGGGCATGTGCCCTTTCTCCTGTTGGTTCTCCCTGCTGTTCTTGCACAAATGAGGCCACGGCCTGACTCTCCCGTTAGTCCCTCTCAGCCAGGATTACTTTCCTGTGCTGTGATTCAGAGAGATGTGGGACATTTGGCCTCTCCGTGACCGGCTTGGTGGGTCCGTGTGGTTTCCCAGGGGGATGTTGGGTCTCCCAGCCTTTGGGGGACGCCAGTTCTCATGACAGCGAGTGCTGTCCTGTTTTTTGGCTCCCTGGGATCTGCTGCTTCCCCTGTGCTGTGGGCACCTGGGTTTTGTTTCAGGCCCCATGGGTTTCCTCTCACGAAGTGGGAGGACCGAGGGCCTCATGGTGGCAGCATGGGACAGGCGATGGCAGCCCGTAACGCTCCAGGTCTGGACTGTGGGCCAGGGCCTGGCTGGTCCAGCACCAAGGATCCTCCAGATCCGTGCTGTTTAAGGTGAATGCTGGCTAGATTGACTTTGAGCATTGATGTCTGGCAGGAAATTAGGGGTGAGAGCTCTGTATACAGGACTGAAAGTCCTTTGTTGAATTGCCACCACTTCTGGAGTAGCTGCAATCTGTCACTTGACTTTGTTCGTGAAGGGCTGGTAAGCGGCTCCTGCCTGAGCAGGGGCTCTTGGCTGTGCTTATTCCAGTGGTGGTTGTTCATTGCTGCTACCAGGCCCTGCCAGTGAGCCCTGGAGATCGTCCTGCTGGGACACACACAACGGAAAACACCTTCTTGGCAATGTCTGCTCCCAGCCCAGAAACCCTCCGTGTCCTGGGCTACACCCAAAGAGTGGGACCAGCAGGGCCAGGGAGGGGATTCTGCTCTGCTCTGGAGACACCCCTCCTGGAGTCCTGTGTCCAGGGCTGGAATCCCCACCAGCAGAAGGAGATGGAGCTGTTGGAGCGGGGCCAGAGGAGGCCCCGGAGATGATGGGAGGGCTGGAGAACCTCTGGTGTGAGGCCAGGCTGGGAGAGTGGGGGTTGTTCAGCCTGGAGAGGAGAAGGCTCTGGGGAGACCTTAGAACAGCTTCCAGTGCTGAAAGGGGCTCCAGGAAAGCTGGGGAGGGGCTCTTGATCAGAGAGTGCAGGGACAGGATGAGGGGGAACGGTTTTCCTCTCCAAGAGGGGAGACTGAGATGAGATCTTGGGGAGAAATGTTCTCCTGTGAGGGTGGGGAGGCCCTGGCCCAGGTTGCCCAGAGCAGTGGTGGCTGCCCCATCCCTGGAGGTGTTGAAGGCCAGGCTGGATGGGGCTTGGATTGTCCCTGCCCATGGCAGGGGTGGAACTGGGTGGGCTTTGAGGTCCCTTCCAACCCAAACCGTTGGGTGATTCCTTCCCCAGAGCTTCTGTGAGCCCCAGGGCTATCGCCCCATGCACCACGAGGACTTCAAGGAAGACTTGAAAAGGTTCCGCACCAAAAGCCGCACCTGGGCCGGCGAGAGGAGCAAGAGGGAGATGTACAGTCGCCTGAAGAAGCTCTGAGCGCTGGAGTGAAGCGGCAGAGGCTGCCGATCGGGGGGAGGCGACCCCCATCCATGGTTCTTGGGTACCTGCTCTCTCCTCATCCCTTTGTCTTCCCGGGAAGGCCGTGGAACTCGTGGCCGCGGGCTGGATGCTGCCAGGGCCCTGACTCTTCTGAATCCTCTCGGTTACGCCGCTTGGTGGAAAAGGCTTCTTGTTCTGTGCCCCCCGCAGCCGGGGAGGGGTGGGTGAGGCTGCCTGGAGCGCGGGGCGAGCGCTGAGGGCCCTTTCCAGCCTCGGGTGATTTTTTTAAATGCTTTATTTTATTTAAATACAGTCAAAGGAAGCGAACGCCGCGGCAGCTGAATGGACTGGATTGTACCTTGTTTCTGCCTCCTGCTGTGGTGGGGAGGACGCTTTGACCATGTTTGGGGGCGCTTTGACCATGTTTGGGGGCGCTTTGACTATTTTGGGGGGCTTTTTGACCATTTTTGGGTGTTTTTTTTAAATTGTTGTTCTCAGCTGCAGTTTTGATTCTGTGTTTCCACAACCTAACACATCGCAGGGAAGTAAGATGGGAAGTGGTTCATCCCACCTGGAGGTCCTCACCTTGCTGAGTTCCTGTGCGGCGCCGTGGGGGTCCTTCCAAGGAGAGGCTAAGGGGGAACTTTTCCGTGTCTGTACGTATCAAGTTTGCCTCGTTTACTTAATCCTGATTGTTTATTTCATAGTAATTTGAATTTAGCAGCTGCTTTAGTTCCAGGGGAGTTGGTTTTTCAGAGGAGGGAGAACTGGGAGCCAGTAATTTGGACACAGGCTGGTACCAGTGATCCCAGAAAGAGCTGGTGGCAAAGCCATGACCAGGGTTCTCAGCAGCACTGATTTAGGGTCGAGGCTGCCCATTATCATCACGGAATGTGTTCAGAAAAGAGCCCGGCTGCGAGGAATTGTGACAATGATGCTGGGAGGCTGTTCCAAACCAGCTCCTGCTGCCACGGGCTTGACTTGAGACGCTTCTCCAGCAGCAGGAGCACCTTCTGCCAGGGGAGGTAGGAAATGGAGTTAATTCCCAAGGGAAGATGAGTTTCCTCAGCTGGTGTTGGACCCTATAAGTGAGCCCTGCAAATTGCCCACCTAAAGTAGACTCCGTGGTTCTGTGGCACAACAGCCCCAGTCCAGGAACTGTTTAGTGTTGCGTACGACCCAACTAATGAACCTTATGGCACCCAGTGATTGTGGGGTAAGGCTGGCTGTGAGCTGGTGGGTGCTGAGCCTCATCCTCCTCACTCCCAAACATCCTGGAGCAACGTGAAAGCTGGGAACAGCCACGTTCCTGGAAGCTCACTTTAGCAGAATTCCATGCTCTGCAAGGCTTGGCTTGCTCCGTGCTCACCAGTCATGTGTGCATTTTGTTAGAGTCAAAAAAAATAACCTGGAGGGGCCAATGTGGAGTTTTAACTTGTTTTTTTAAAACCTGTTTCCTAAAACCCGCTGTTAATCCTCTTGGGAACTGGAAGGATAAACTTGGAACTCATTTAAAAAATAAACCTGCTTTTGCTGGCTGCCCTCAATGCTGAATCTCCTGAATGAGAAGATGATGAAGCACTAGATCAGAAATGGGGAACACCAAACCCTCCACACCTCCCTAGGAAGTTCTGAGCTCCTGGAGGAAGCTGGTGGAGGAGATCCTGTGTCAGGGAAAGGCCAGCGACATGGGCAGCGACGGGATTGATCCAAACGGCTTTTGGGTGCAAGACCCATTGTGCCAAGCCAGAGTGGTCAATAATCACAGAACCATGGAATGGGTTGGGTTGGAAGGGACCTCAAAGCCCATCCAGTTCTACCCCATGCCATGGGCAAGGGACACCTCCCACTGGATCAGGGGGCTCCAAGCCCCATCCAGCCTGGCCTTGAACACCTCCAGGGATGGGGCAGCCACCACTGCCCTGGGCAACCTGGGCCAGGGCCTCCACACCCTCACAGGAAAACATTTCTCCCCAGGATCTCATCTCAATCTTGGCAGTGGCTTTTAGTGACAAGTGTGACCAAGCTGTCTCCTGGAGATCGGAGATCTTGTCCAAGGGTGACAGTATCACATAACTCCAGGAAACCTTGGTACCAGGATTTGGCCAGGCTGCGCTTCTGGTTTTGTTAGAAGTGGAGCTGAGCAGCACCTTCTCCTGGGGCTGTGACACAACCCAGTGTGGGATGAGCCTGTTGGGTCGTGTCCTACCACCTTCCCTTTTGCCCACTGTCAATCCATTGGGATTATGGAAAGTCCCTGCTCTGCTTCGGGCATGGATACATCCCATCACTGGGGAGGGCGAGAGGACAATGCCAGCCCCCAGCTCAGCACCAGTGCCTCCATGTCCCCAGTAATGGTGATAACTGGGGTGTCTCTGCTACAGGGAGTGGAGCCAATCACCTTCCCTTTGCCGGGAAGCGAGGATTGGAGGACACCAGCCAGGGCTGAGGGTGGAAAGGTCCTTGTTAGAGGCAGAGCTGGAAACAAAGATGATTTGCTTTGAGCCAAGCTTGAGGCGAGCTGGAGGAAACTCCCTGTGCGGGTGCCAACCCTCGGCCTGGCAGCGTGGCTGCGTCCCCGTGCCCTGTGCGGGAGGCCAGGCTGGCACAGCAACACAGCCCTGGAAGATGGGGCACTGGGCACAATGCCACCACGCTGTGGGTCTTGCTGAGTGCTCCTTCCCACTGGACCCGGCTCCGTGCCGTCGGGGCCGGGAGCCACTCAGTCCCTCCATGCTCCTTGGGGTCCACGCTGGAGCCTTTTAAGGGTGCTCTGGGTGATGCATCGGCTGCCGACCCCGTGGTGGGGCTCAGCAGGCAGCGATGCGCTGGGGTCATGGAATCACACAATGGATTTGGTTGGAAAAGACCTCCAAGATCATCGACTCCAACCATTGATCCAGCCCTGCTAAGTCTACTACCTGCACAGCCCCAACTACAACCTCTACTCATCTTCTAAACCCCTCCAGGGATGGGGACTCAGCCACCTCCCTGGGCAGCCTTGGCCGATGCGGCGTGGGGAGCGGACGCTGCTGCCCAGATGCTCCTCTCCACCTCCTTCCCACCCTCTTCCTCTCTTGCAGCAGCTCCTGGGCTGCCTGAGGGATGCGAGGCGGCAGAAGGGAGTGGGCAGAAGATCCACCACGGGGATCTTCCTTGCCCAAAATGCTTCCCTGACAGCAGGTGGGCAGGAGGGGAGGAAGCCCCAGGGGCACCTCCATGGACCCCCCAGGCTTCATCCTGTGGCTCCTCCTGCAATGAGGCCATGCTCATGGGTGTTTCACGATGCCGTGGAGCTTCAGGCACCTTTGGAGAAGGGATGTGACTGAGATGCCCGTGACTCAGCCACTTGGGCCAGGGTTTTATCTGATTTGGGGGGGCACAGACAAGGCTGCCCCCCTGAGTTTGCTGCTTCCCACTCAGAAGACACGTCTGTGTTTGTTTCTGTTGGATGAACCCTCCAGCGATGTTTGCTGAGGCTTCAGGCTCAAGCAAGGAGCCATAAAAAGGGAGAATAACATCAAAAGAAGTGGAAAGAGGCCAAGGGGAAGGCGGCCAATTGCCCTTTCCTTCTTTCTCTTTCGCTCTGAGAGGGGAAATCCCCAAGTCTGTGGGCTGTGTTGCATCCCTGTGCTGGGTGAGATGTGGCCCTGCCACCACGGGGCCGCGGGAGCAGGAGGGTCCCCAATGGCAGCTCGGGGCTCCCAAGGAGGACAGGGAATGTGGGAGGTTCTGGTGGAGGAGAGGGACCAAAGGAAGGAGCTCCTGCAGCTTTCCTTCCACCTTGGTGACTGGCGTTGGTGTGACTTTGGCCATTTGGTGGGATGAGAAGGTTGGTCCTGCTGGGATCTGGGGGATGCAGAGGAGACTCGTGCTCATCCCTGCTCCCTCCTCACTGCGTTTCCAGTGCTGCAGTCCCCGTGTGCCACAGCAATACAGCCTGGAGGAGGGATGGGAAGTGTGCGTGGCGCTTGGGGGATGCTGGTAACAGCCCCACGGAGTGACCCACAGGTCTCTGTGTCACCCAGCCTGGATCAGCTGCTACAGTTCAATGCTGAGCAGAGGCTCCCTGAGGAGCTGCAGCCCCTTTCGGGGCACAGAATCCATGTGCCAGGAGATGGACACCCACAGCCGGGCTCGAGGGTCTCACGCCCTGGGAAAGGGCAGCAGCAGCGCGGGGTTGTTCCCCAGGACTCAGTGTTGGGGCCAATCCTGTTCAATATCTTTATCGTTGACCTGGATGAGGGGATTGAGGGCACCCTCAGCCAATTTGGAGATGAGCCCAGGCTGAGTGTGGATCTGCTGGAGGGCAGGGAGGCTCTGCAGAGAGAACTGGAGAACCTGGATCCATGGGCTGAGACCAATGGGATGGGGTTCAACCGGGCTGAGGGCCAGGTCCTGCCCTTGGGCCACACCAAGGCCAGGCAGCTCCAGGCTGGGGGAAGAGGGGCTGGAAAGGTCCCTGGAGGAGAAGGCCCTGGGGGTGTTGGTCGCCAGCGGCTGAAGAGGAGGCAGCAGTGGCCCAGGTGGGCAAGAAGGCCCCCAGCACCCTGGCTTGGCTCAGCCCTGGGGTGGCAGCAGGAGCAGGGAAGGGATGGTCCCCATGGACTTGGTGAGGCCACATCTCCAAGCTTGGGCTCAGGGTTGGTCCCCTCACTCCAAGAAGGCCCTGGAGGGGCTGGAGCGCGTGCGGAGAAGGGAGCGGAGCTGGGGAAGGGTCTGGAGAAGAGGGGTTGTGGGAGCGGCTGAGGGCCCTGGGGCTGTTTAGGCTGGAGAAGAGGAGGCTGAGGGGAGACCTCCTGGCTCTCTGCAGCTTCTGGAGAGGAGGTTGTGGGGAGGTGGGTGCTGGGCTCTGCTCCCAAGGGACAGGAGATGGGACGAGAGGAAATGGCCTCAAGGTGCCCCAGGGCAGGGTCAGATTGGACATCAGGAGAAGTTTCCTCATGGAAAGGGTTGTGAGGCCCTGGCAGAGGCTCCCGGGGAGGTGGTGGAGTCCCCATCCCTGGAGGGGTTTCAAAGCCGGGCGGATGAGGTGCTCAGGGATCTGGTTTAGCAGTGGTCAGGGATGGTCAGACTCTTGATGATCTCAAAGGTCTTTTCCAACCAAGCCATTCCACGTTTCTGTGCTGGTGGGTGTGCCCTGGGAACAGCCCTGGGCTGGGCACTGATGAAGGGTGATCCTGCAATCCTGGCCGTGCCTGACACTGAGAAACACCGTAATTAGAAGGTGCCAGTGCTGCTGTGGTTCATCCCTGCTTCATCCCTGCTTCCTCCTCTCTGGGTGGCACCAGCTCCATCAGGAGCTGGGCCCACGCAGGTCTCCAGCTCCAGCCACCACCCACCACAGACTTTTTCAGGCAAGATAAAGAGCAGAGCCACACTTTGGGAGCAGCACTAGGATGAAGGACGCAAACACAAGTGCATTTGGGGCTTCCAAATGGTTTAGTAGTGGACAGGGATGGTTGGACTCCATGATCTCAAAGGTCTTTTCCAACCAACCAATTTTATGATTCCGTGACTCTAAGATCTCTCCTCCTCCTCACCCTTGCTGGCTTTAGCAGATTTAGAAATCCCCATTTCCCAGCTCCAAGCTCACTTCCCGGGGCTGAGGCGGCATTTGGGGAGATGCTTCAGGCATGGACAGCATCCCCTTCCCTGAGTCCCACCAGGCTCAGCCCAAGCCAAGCATGGAAACACCTGCAGAGATGGGGTGCAGGGGGTCTGGTTCACCTCCTGCCCTCGGAGGCTCTTTCATCATCTCCATCTTCTCCATTTGGAAACCTGCAGGACCCGCTCCTCCCTCGGCTCCAGAAGGAGAGATTACCAGGGCAGAGCCATCATTAGAAGCACCACCTGCTTAAAGGACTGCCCAAAGCCAAGCTCTGGGTGGTGATCACAGCCTTGTTGTGCTACGGGCTCTACGTGCACACACACACACACTCTACAGCTGTGCACAGATGTCTTTTGGATCCTCTTTCATGTATCCCTGTTCCCAGCTGCTCACAGCTGACCCTTCCACTGGCTGCTGAGCTGGTGAGACCATCGGAGTCATTCACAACCTGCTCTGTGTCAGGAGTCTTGGGGCAGAGAGCAGGGCACTGGGGGTCTCACCACGTACTAACGCCTGCTCCTCCCCTGGCCTGACCTCACCCTGCAGCCAGTGCCTGATCCTATGGGAATTCACCCCATGCTCACATCAGGGCAAGATCTAATCTGTCATACCTAAAGTCCTGTATCCAGTTCTGGAATCTCCAGCTTAAGTACTACATGGATGTGTTGGAGAGGATCCAGAGGAGGCTACAGAGATGATCCAAGGGCTGGAACCACCTCTGGTGTGAGGCCAGGCTGGGAGAGTTGGGGTCATTCAGCCTGGAGAAGAGAAGGCTCTGGGGAGACCTTAGAGCAGCTTCCAGCACTGAAAGAGGCTCCAGGAAAGCTGGGGAAGGGCTTTTTCCAAGGGCCTGGAATGAGAGGACAAGGGGGAATGGCTTTAAATTGGAAGGGGGAAGATCTAGATTGGACATTGGGAAGGAATTCTTCACGATGAGGGTGGGGAGGCCCTGGTCCAGGTTGCCCAGAGCAGTGGTGGCTGCCCCATCCCTGGAGGTGTTTGAAGCCAGGTTGGATGGGGCTTTGAGCCCCCTGATCCAGTGGGAGGTGTCCCTGCCCATGGCAGGGGTTGGAACTGGCTGGGCTTTGCGGTCCCTTCCAACCCAAACAATTCCATGATTCTATGATTTCAACGCACTTTTTGTGCTGTGTCAGCAAGCTGGGCTGGGGGGTTCAAAGCAGAGAGGGGATGGTGCTCAGCTCCAGGTCCACCAGATCCATTGGGCAGCAGAAGCTGCAACGACAGCTCGGAGAGGAGCAGGATAGTATCGTAAACCACGGCAGCTGTTTGCAAAAGGGACCATGGTGTGCGTGGCCTCGGAGCCCGGCTCTCGCCTGGAGCTGGCAGTTGAAAGACGTTCAGGGCCAGAAGACAAAGGCACAATTGTTGTCACCACAGACAGCCGGGGTTCAACAAGCCAAGTGGTTGCCTCTCATGGAGGCTCTGGCGGAGCCGGCGAGTCCTGGCGGGCTCGCGCGCTCTTGCACGCTGCTAAACAGCAGCTGGAGCTCTGGAAAACAATTCCCTCACAGCCCTCTCGACACTGGGAAACTCTTGGCAGCTGGGACCTGATTCTGAGGATGGAGACCGGCTGGTTGGCAGCGCCTGCGCTGGTGGTGGCGACCGGAACGGGGAGAGCGGCCCAGCAGCTGCTGGGGAGGGACAGATTTCAGGGGAATTGCAGCTGAGGGAGAAGGGTTTGGCTCACGGGTGCTGGGATTGGGAAAGAAACAACCAGCAGTGCCTCATAGAAGAATGCTTCGGGAATTTCCGCGTGGGCTTTGCTGGCTGCCGGCAGAGCCGCTGACCCCGAGCTGGGCTGATGCTCAGGGAGATACAGAGCATCCAAACGTCAGCTGAAGGCCAAGAGGGGTGGATGAGGTGCTCGGGGGTCTGGTTTAGTAGCGAGCAGGTACGGGTGGACTCGATGATCTCAGAGGTCTTTTCCAACCAAGGGGTTCTACGATTCTATAATTCTATTTGCCACACTGTCTTCATCACTGCCTGAGAAGCCAAAACCCTCCACGCCGTGCCTGGGATCCCAGTTGAGGACCACAGGATGCTCCAGTCTGCTCTTTGTTTGATTCTCCCAGCCCACACCAGGCAGAGGGTGGACCCCACTTAGGGTGTCCTTGACCTCCTCATCCGTGTTCCATTTGCTTTCTCACACACGCGCTGTGTTGCTGAGACAGTGCTGCCTCTGCCCCATGGAGCATCTTCCCACGAGCCCGTCCTCTGCTCCAGGGCTGGTGCAGCAGGGCTGAGCGGAGCAGCACGGAGCTGGCGCTGCCTCAGCACTGCTGGACACAGCAGGGATTTTGTAGCAACCTGGACATCTCTTATTATAGAATGATAGAATGCCCTGGCCAAATGCTTCTGGAATACTGGCAGACTCGGTGCTGGGACTGCTTCCCTGGGGAGTGTTCCAGTGCTCTACCATCCACTGGGTGAAGAACATCTTCCTAGTGTCCAACCTAACCCTCCCCTGTGACATCTTCCTGCCATTCCCTCGAGTCCTATCACAGGTCACGAGACAGAAGAGCTCAGCCCCTGTTTCCCCTCCTTCCCTTGTGAGAAGACAGCAAACAGCTCTGAGATGCCCTCTCAGTCTCCTCTTCTCCAGCTGAACAGACCAAGTGACTTCAGCCGCTCCTCATACTCAAATCCATGGAGTAGGAGCTGGACTGGGAGCCAGAAGCTCTTGTGCTGCCTCTTTTCTTCCCCAGATGGATGCACGAGTCCTTCTTGCCAGAAGCGTGTTTGCGCAGAGTCGAGAGCAGCGAGGCTGGATTTGAGCCTGGGCTCTGGCCCAGGGCTGCTGGGCTGCAGAGGGAACGTTCACAGACACAGGCAGCTGGCGGGTGGCAGGAACCCCTGCCTGCTCCGTGCATTCACCCCCTCCTGTGTGTTAGTGGGGATGCACTAAGGCAGCCTGGGTAAACCAAAAAACAAGGTTCCCCAGCCTTGGAGCAGCTTCCTCTTCCATTTCTGCAGCTCAGCATTCACTCTCTGCTTTGAATAGAATCAAAGAATGGTTTGGGTCAGAAGGGACCTTAAAGCTTATCCGTTTAGAACCCCCCCTGAGATGGAGCTTCTACGCCTTGCTCAATGCTTTGGCAGCAAAATTTGGGTTTAGATGTTTTTTCTTCCTCCTGGAAGTGACAAGGGGATCCTCATGCACTAAGCTCTCTCCTCCCTGGCTACAGGACGGCTCGAATAGCTTTTCCCATCTCTAGAATGATGCTGGTATTGACAAAAGTATGGAGGCACCCACCCACTCATAGATAACTCCGTTATTTCCAAAGAGAGCTGGTCTTTGCCACAGTTCCCTGCAGGCCCCTCTGCAACCAGGGCTGCCTCTGCGCTGCAGCGAGCCTTGTTCTGCTCTCCAGCAGACCAGGCCTAGCAGGAACTGCCTCTGAGCAGAGCTCCAGGCAGCCAGCTCACCCAGGGCTGGGTTTCAGTTGAGTCACGGTATCGGGTTGCTCGAAGCATCCATTACGAGATGTTTTAATCAGTCTGGGAGAAGCTGTTCCAGTGGAGGAGAACAAAACACCCCAGCTCCTCATGGCTCAGCTGTGTACAGAGGGGCTTCAGTCTGTAGAGCTTGAAGGAGGCCATGGGACAGGCTGGGAGAGTTGGTGTTGTTCAGCCTGGAGAAGAGAAGGCTCTGGGGAGACCTTAGAACAGCTTCCAGTGCTGAAAGGGGCTCCAGGAAAGGTGGGGAGGGGCTTTTTCCAAGGGCCTGGAGACAGGACAAGGGGGAACGGCTTTAAATTGGAAGGGAGAGATTGAGTTTGGACATTGGGAAGAAATTCTTCACACTGAGGTTGCCCAGAGCAGTGGTGGCTGCCCCATCCCTGGAGGGGCTGAAGGACAGGTCGGATGGGGCTTGGAGCCCCCTGATCCAGTGGGAGATGTCCCTGCCCATGGCAGGGGGGGTTGGAACTGGATGGCCTTTGAGGTCCCTTCCCACCCAAACCATTCCATGATTCCATGACACAGGGATTTCCCTTATTCTCTCCCCACCATCTCCAAAGCCCTGGGGCACTTCCCTGATTCACCGAACTTCCACTAAGAAGAATGTCAATATTGAAATTGCTCTCTAGAACTACTTATAAGGAGGGTGTAGCAAGGTGGGTGTTGATCTCTTCTCCCCAGTAACAAGGGGTAGGACAAGAGGGAATGGCCTCAAGTTGTGCCAGGAGCGGTTTAGATTGGATATCAGGAAAAATTTTTTTCCTGAAAGAGTGGTGAAACCCTGGCAGAGGCTGCCCAAGGCAGTGGTGGAATCTCCACTCCCAGAGGGGTTCAAAAAGCCTGTGGACATGTTTTAGCAGGGGTTGGGTGGACAGTTGGACCGGATGAGCTTAGAGGTCTGTTCCAACCTTAATAATTCTATGATTCCATGATTCTATAAAGCACAGCAGCCAAGATTTGCACAGAAAGTGCTACTACAACATTTGTACCTGTGGTGATACTCAGGACCCTTAATGTTTTCTACCTGGCTGGACAACCTGGCCAGAAGGTGCTTTCCAGCAGACCTTAAGCCTTGCTTCCAGAGACGTGGGATGTTTGAGGTGGAGACGAGATGCAGGCAGAAAAGTCCTGGCCTGTTTAGAAACGCGAGGTTTGGCAGCATCCTGTTCCTTTGGCTCCCTGCCTCCCATCACACACGGAGCCGTGGTGGCGGAGAGAGCAACCTTCTGCAGGTCTTCCTTGATGACACAGAGCAACATCATCCACTCATTTTTGAAGAACGCCTTGTGAGGAAACAATAACAGCAACCCTATACTGCACATCTTATACATATGCACATGCCTAAACCAGCTATTTATGCTGTCTCTTTGTTTAGCAATTTTAAATGCTCTAAAATTAATGGCCTGTAAATATTAGAACCAGACACAATCACTGCAAGACAAAGCTGGGTGAGCTCTGCTCTGCAGGCTGCAGAGTCAGCCTCTGCGCAGCATCACAATGTCATCTCAGATATTTTATTGAGCTCCCCTCAGCTGTCCTGGCAGGAAAGAAGATATTATTTTTAATCAAACATTACTGTTTAAAAATACACTGATTGTTTTCAGCAAAGTGTATTTTCAGTGCTAAATGAATGGCAACGAAACAGCTCAGCACCCCATTCGTGCGCTTTTTGGGTTGGGGCATTAAGTTGTCGATGCTCCAGCCTTCCCCTAACAATAGACTTCCTTTTTTTGAGCTCCTCTTTCTGTTTTTGGCCTGATTTTCCTCTCTGAACAAGAGGCTGTCTGTTGTCAACTGCTAGGAGAGAGATTATCTCTCCATTCTTTGTGCCTGAGCGTTCTGGCTGGGAAGCCCCAAGGGATTTACCACAGGATCAGTTGGTAATAAATAGCCATATTTGTAATATTTGGTTACAAATCGCATCCTAATACTCTTTAATAACTGGATGTGTTTACCCTAGAAGCACAAAATTTCTCTTTCATCACAATCCCTCCAAGATCTCTTCTGACCTATCTTTTGATCTAACTCCATGAGGAACCTTAGAAACAATACTTACATCGAGGTTCTTCCATCGTGCTGCCAAACCAAGTTGTTGGTTCTCTTCTCCCAGGTTTAATCTTGACTCCACAGCTGCACACGGCGAGTTTGGGTCAAAACCTCATCAAGCAAAGCTGTCAGCAAAAGAAAAAGTTATATATTTGGGTTGCAAGTTTCATCAGTGTGCAGGCACCATCCCTGCAAGGAACAGACCAGGGTTTGAAGCTGCAGGGTCTCAGGTGGTCCTGATTCCACTGATCCCCCCAGCTCCAGCCCTTCCTCTCAGCTCTGGTGGTCCATGGCCAACTGCTAATACACAGCATGAGACCAGGCTGGTGGACACTGCCTGGATATGGCCCTGCAGGCTTAACTAGAAGACCAGCAGAGTTCGTTCCAGCATCTAAATAAGTCAGGAATGTTTCTTTAACGACCAGTTGGGCCAACCTTAAGTAGTGCTTTGCTTTCCCAGTGCCTGAATCTCCTATTTTGGGATTAAAAACAGGTGAGAAAGAGCAATGCCCGTCTGGTTCTGTCCCAGTAGCAGGTTCTGCTAAAATGTGTGAAGGCATTTTTGGAGGTGGTGATTCAGGGCTGTGCAGCAATCATTGTACTCACAGCCTTTTGCTCAGTAAAGAAGGGAAATCAAGTACTAGGGCCCTTCTGTCCGCTTTCCGTTCGGGACGATGTCCTTGGTCCCCTCACACAGTACCTGGAAAAGCTGGTCCAGCAGCTCTCCAAACTGGGCCATTTCTGCCTTTCTTCAGCCCTGCTGAATCCACCCCACTTCTCTACCATTCCCACACTTTTATTTCCCCTCCTGCCTCTGTGCTTCTGCTCTGGAGGAGTCCGAGCTGTTCCCCAAGGGTTTCCACTCCCTTGTGCCTGCTGGAGCTCGTGGCTCTGCTGGAGGCAGTGGCACAAGGCCAGATCACCGCAGGGATCAGCCTGGGTGGGGGCCCTGGAGGTCCCCACGTACACACAGGCCAGACCTCACGCTTGTGGAAACGGATGAAGATGTCCTCTGGGGGGCTGCAGAACAGGGAAGAGCGTGGAAGAGCATCCGTGGTGGCAGCAACGTGAGGCTGCAGGGCTCTGAGTGCAGAGTTAGCAGAGTCTGCTTTCCCCATTCCCACTTTTGCAAGAGAAGTGACCCCATGGTAGAACCTCGCAGCTGGTTCCCCCAATTTAAGAAGCCTCTGTCGCAAACGTTCGTTCGTTAACGCTCAGGCTATCCTTACTCCACCACCTTTCTAATAACCCTGCATCCCCACCAGTGCTTATTTGGGATGACTGTGGGAAGATTTTGAAACCAGATACAGGCTTGGCAAAACATTCATTACGGCTGTGGCTCATCTTCTCAACCAAGAAATTGCATATTCCCCAAGTGCTCCGAATCTGCTTCCATTTGCTGAAGCAGCAATTTGACATTTAAGTCATTTGGCTCTTCTCAGTGGTTTCACGTTTTACTTCTCGAGTTTCCCGGAGGAATTTGTTGCAGACTCATATTTAATCGTGCTCTGGTAGGGCAACAGCTCAAGTTTAGCAAAAAATATTGCAAATATTCAGATCTGGAATAATTGAATTCAGAAGCGGATGCTTTCCCAAAGCAATGGATTTATTCAGATCCTAATTTTATGGAAATGTTTGGGCTGGTTACAACCACCACTGCTCCGTCAGCACGTAAAGCTCTGGGCAGTGTGATCCTGACAGTTGTGACAAGCTGATTATCCCTTATTCTCTCATCCAAAGGCTCCATGGCCAAGTAGAGGAGACAATAGGAATTGGAGCCTGCTCTCAGAGAGAGGAGAATTAATCCATTGACTTTTACAACTGCTTTGGGGCTGACACTGCCAGAAGTTGTCCATTAATGGAATACGGGAGGGATGCCCACATGGGACTTAATTTCAAACAGAGGGGTCCCTTTCCAAGCTCTACAATGAGATTCATGCAGCTGAAATGAAAAGGTTCTCTGCTGGCTAAGAGCAAGCACTCCAGAGGTTTCCAAGTGCTCTCTTAGCAGGATCTGAACGTTGTCCTTACTTCATCCAGTTTCCTTTGGGGTTTATGTCAACCACAAGCATGGTCTGCAGTTCACTAGCTTGTATTTCTGCTCAAACCTTTAAACAGAGATTTAGTAATGCTGTGGGCCTCTAAGAACTGCACCCAGAAGAGGCTCCTCTCCCCAGAAAAACAACTACAGCAGCTCCTTTCATGGACTGTCGATGTTCTCCTTGAAAGGAATGGCCTGAAGGTCCCCCTCAGGGATGTGCTTCAACATCTTAAATACCTTGTTATGTTTGTCTGGGTTCTTATCTGACCCCACAGCTTTTCAAACTCCCTATTGCCTCTACAATTTCTCCTGTAACCTAAAATTCCAGGTTTAATCAATCCTACCCATCTTTAGCTGCTTTGCTGCTCACAGATCCACTCGAGTAACTCCAGAACCCGGGCTATTTCAGGACTGGAGGATTTCACACCAAACAGCAGCATGTGTTTCATTAGGATGTGCAATGACCTTTGAGGATTGGTTTTAAATCAGAATTCTTCAGTCATTTCAGGCTTTCTTATGGCATCTTTATGTTCCCTAAGTTTTGCTCGCCGGGGTCTGTCACCAACGTATTCAGCTCTGCCCTTAAATGAGTTCATTGTGACACAGCTTTCTGATCTTCGCTCTTTGTGTCTCTCATAATCTTTTCCGCTCCAGGATTCATTTTTCCCAGGCTCACTCTATCTCTGCAATTCTCTGTTTATTGACTGGTGTTGGCACCGAAGGCTTCTATTTATAGAAGTCTTTATCACTTTATTTCTTGATCACTTATTTTGTGGCATTTCATGCCCATAATTTTCCCAACTGACCTTCTTCACATCAAATAATCTGGGGGTTGTGATTCCTTCAGGGTTTGATTTCTTCCCCTTAAAAGGCAGGCTTTAAACCAGATACCCTTTCACAATTAAGGGCTGCTAACAGCGATTCATTCAGCTTATCAAAAACCTGAAACCAGTCGGGTTGGGCTGTTTGGTTGCTTGGATCCTTGTCCAGTGGTTGCTTCCAACTACATTTGATTCACAGAAAGCGTGGCTAAATTTTCCTTAACGCCTGCCATCTGTTGAAACGCTATTTTCTGCAATAAATCCTCTTGGCTGCAAAAATTAAATGCCAAAACAAAATCAATATTTAAAATCAGTCCCCATGGCTCTCCCTTGCTGGGCACTAAATACCTTCCTGCTCCCACAAAGCATGTTTTACCCATTGACTCTCACAGAGGGGCTCTCTCTCAGCCTTCTCGCCGAGCTTAATTTCTGCAATTGCTCAGATTTTCTTCTGCCTTTTCTCTCCTCCCTCCTTCCTTTTCTGAATTTCACAGGCTGCCAAGATTTTTTTCATGGGATTATCATTATTTTCCATGCTTTGTATGAACGAGCTGTATTTCTACTCCAAGCAACTGGAGTGTATTCCCTCCTCCCTCCACCCCCTTCCTTAAAGCCTCCTCCTTTTGGATGATGAATAAGAATTTACATGGGAACTCTCACCAATAGTAACAAGAGCTGTGGTCGTTTCCCCCAGCTCTCATTTCTTTTTAAAGAGAGAGCAGCAAGATATGTAGAAGCAATATTGCAGTTTGTGGCCTTTCAGCGTAAGCTTTGGATGTTGTCTGCATTGTTTTTTTCCTACTGGCAATGATGTAATTTTGCAATCGGGTCTCCAGGTCTGTTATGAAGCCCCAAGGGAAGAAATGCTCTTCTAGAAACCATGCTTACTTCGTCTCTTCCAGAAGGGTTTCACGACACGGTAATTCAATTTTTATGCGACAGATTGAGCTTCATCCTTCAGCATCTTCAGGCAACTTTTATTTCTAACATCACCCACCTTTTTTATCTATAATTCACACAGCTCTCTGCTGTGGCCACGTCACACAGCGCAGTGATGCTCTCCTGCTTTTCTTCTTTGGGCCACTTTCTAGCAGTTACACCTTCAGCCCCAGCCAATATCTTCCTTTTTTCACCTATTACAATTTTGGATATGAGAGAATTCCTGGGAGATCAGCTCTCTGACCCCAGCCTCAGAGGTCAGCTGATGTTCTCTGGTTCGTGCACTCTGCTGTGTTTTGGCAGCCAGGGTTTGGGAGCAGACTCAGAAAACCTCTCCCACTGCGTGCCTGAAAACTCGTCTTGGTGAGTTAAGGCATGTGAATGTTCTGGAAGGTCCATCTTCTGCAGCTCACGGCTCGACGTCTGCTCAGCTGTGGGGGGGGGACTTTGTTAGCTGGCAAAGACAAACGAGATCCTGCCCACCTGAGTGCTGGGCAGCCAGTTCAGCCCAACACAACTGGGCTTTAAACTGAAAGGGAGATGATTTAGATTAGACATTAGGAAGAAACTCTTCACAATAATGGTGGTGAGACGCTGAAACAGGTTTCCCAGGGAAACAGTGGCTGCCCCATCCCTGGAGGTGTTGAAGGCCAGGTTGGATGGGGCTTTCAGCCCCCTGATCCAGTGGGAGGTGTCCCTGCCCATGGCAGGGGGGTTGGAACTGGGTGGGCTTTGAGGTTTCTTCCAACCCAACCCATTCTATGATTCTATGACTGGCCAGTGCTGAGGGGCTTGCATGAAGAGAGGTCCCTCTCCAGCTGGTCAGAAGGTTTCTCATGAGGTTCCCAGGTGACATTCCAGCAAGCTGGATGTTACGCAGATGAAGATCTCTGCCTTCTGCTGTCTGGCATCCAAATACTTTGTGTTTGGCACAGGGGCTACACTGCTGCCTCCACTGGCAAAAGATCAAGTTGTTCAGAGAAATCATGGCTGCCCCATCCCTGGAGATGTTCAAGACCAGGCTGGATTGGGCTTTAAGCAACCTGATGAAGTGGGAGGTGACCCTGTCCATGGCAGGGAGCAGGGGGGAACTGGATGGGCTTTGAGGTCCTTTCCAACTCAAACCAGTCTATGATTCTATGCAGAGGAAAGAGGCTTTTGATCAAGAAGGGCTGAGTTCTGTCCTTGCTGCTAATGTGACTTTGCCTTTAATGCACACAGAGGACTTGCTCCAAGCCTGAAAAGATGTTTCTCATGCAGCTTTCATGCGTGGCTCGTATTTAAAGCCAAAGCTATGAAGGAGAGCTACACACCCTCTATTTGCATGTCTGAACTGATGAGTGTGCAAGATGGGACCAGCAGTGGCTGCACAGCTGTGGATGAGCACCGTGTGTAAGGTGCTCCCACACATCCTTCCCAGGGCTCATGCAAATGTCCTAACTGCCCAAACTGAAAAAAAACCAGCAGAAAATGCCCTGGGAATTCTCCAGCCAGCCAAAGCACTCTCAGCCACTTTGGCCAACCAAGGGGAATTTCAGGGGAGTCAGGCTTCTAAAGTGAGGGAATGGGAACTTGGGCACAGCTCTGTCCTGACTTCTGGGAGCAAAAGGAACCACAAAAGGTTAAAGATTTAAAAGATTAAGTGCAACTGAAGTGGTGGAACACAGGTGAGCGATGTAGGAAACTTATCTAAACGGCAGTGTCTTTCCAGAGGTGCTGCTCATCCCACCACAGCACGGAAGTTGGAGAAGTCAAGAGAGTTCACCAAAAGCAGGGAGGGCAGCTGTGGGAGAGAGAGGAGCATACGATGAGGCACTGAGAGACTGAGAACCTCAGGGAAAAAGGAAAGTCATGGAGTTATGTGACAGAACCAGGGACAATACTGAATGGTCAAGAGAAAGCACAGTAGAAACCTTCCAGTTCTTTTCTGACATAACACAAAGCCAAAGGAATTGGAAAGCAGCACATTCCAAACCATTAATTTGCACACCTACAATTACACCATGCAACTGGTTGCCACAAGAAAGCGTTGCCACTGGCTTATGAGGACTCAGAAAGGGAGCAGACTCTTGGGTCATAACGAGTGGTATGGGAAAGGCATTGGGCCTCCTGTCCCAGAGCTTCGGCCAGTCCAGCAAAGCACAGGGTGACATTCAGCATCAGGAGAACACTGACTGCCCATTACAGCACAACTGGCACCAGATACCATGGGAGACAAGGAACTTCACTACTGGACATGAGGTGTGGTTGCCTTTCAGAGCCTACTCACTTTGTCCAAACAATGACAGCACGTTTCTCAAAACAGAGGCCTGGTGATCCTCCAATGGTGTTCATCTCCCACCCTCAGATCTGCTCCTTCCAGTCTCTAGATCATAGAATCGTAGAATGGTGTGGGATGGAAGGGACCTCAAAGCCTATTCAGGTTCAGTCCTCCTGCCATGGGCAGGGACACCTCCCACTGGATCAGGGGGCTCAAAGACCCATCCAACCTGGCCTTGAACTCCTCCAGGGATGGGGCAGCCATGGCTTCCCAGGGCAACCTGGGCCAGGGCCTCCCCACTCTCACAGGAAAACATTTCTTCCTAAGAGCTCATCTCAGTCTCCCCTATTGGAGCTGAAAACCACTCCCCTTCATCCTATCCCTGCACTCCCTGACCAAGAGCCCCTCCCCAGCTTTCCTGGAGCCCCTTTCAGCACTGGAAGCAGTTATGAGGTCTACCAGAAGCCTTCTATTCTCCGGGATGAACAATGCCAACTCTCCCAGCCTGGCCTCACACCAGAGGTTTTCCAGCCCTCCCATCATCTCCGTGGCCTCCTCTGGAACCATTCCAACAGTTCCATTTCCTTCTGCTGTTGGGGATTCCAGCCCTGGACACAGGACTCCAGGTGGGGTCTCCCCAGGGTGGAGCAGAGTGGAAGAATCCCCTCCCTTTACCTGCTGGCAATGTTTCTTTGGATGCAACCCAGGACATTGTTGACTTTCAGATGGATATTCCAAATTTTCCCCTCTCCTGCTCTCTGCACCTTCTCTTGTATCTGGCCTCAAATTGCACCAGGACAGGGTCAGATTCGACATCAGAAAAAATTTCTTCATGGAATGGGTTCTGAGGCCCTGGCAGATGCTGCCCAGGGAGGTGGTGGAGTCCCCTTCCCTGAAGGTTTTTAAAAGCTGGATAGAATGCTCAGGGATCTGGTTAAGTGGTGGATGGGGACGGTTGGACTTGATGATCTCAAAGGTCTTTTCCAGCCAGGTGATTCTGTGATCGGATTAGGAAGGAAGGGAACAGTAAAATTAAACCAGGCCCTGATCCCTGAGATACTTTCCTTCTTGGTGAGGGATCTGACTTGCACAAAACTCCTTGCAGACCTGTGGGGCCTAACAGAGCCAGGCTCTTTGCAGATTGCTTTTCCCTGGAACAAGCCATCTTCTGTCTCATCATGCAGCTTTTGTCAGTCCTGATTACATGCTCCATCTAGTTCAGGCTGGAAGCACCTTGGGGCCCAAAGACCTCTCACCCTCTCTTGTTCCCCCAGTGTCCAGTGCACCAGAAGCAGGACAGAAATAGCAAATCACCATCAAAGTGATCAGGAGTAGTTTGTGAACTGCCTGTTCTGCACAGCAAAGGGAGAAAAGCTCTGTGGCTTCACCAGGGATCGCTGCCGAGTGGAGAACGTGATCAAAATCCCCTCTCTCCCCCTCTTGATACTTCGAGGGGAATAATTTGATTGAAAGGCAAATCCTTTAATCTCCAGATATAAATCAACAGAATGGCAGAATTGCTTAGGACAGAGCATATCATATAGGGCACGGACTGTATGTCTCTTCCCTTAAACAACCGTGGCTCCTCCAGCTGCTAACCTATTTATAAAAGGTAACTCAAGGCTATGCGCAAACTCCCGAGGACATTTCATTCTGTCATTGCAGCACAGGCTCAGTTTTTCTGCCTTGGAATAATTGGGCTTGGTTTAAGAAGGCCCAGGCTAGAGAAGAGATCAGCTCTGCCTACCTGATGCTGAAAGCCTTCTCCAGCACTGGGGAGCAGGGTTAAGCCCTCTAGAAGGCCAGGCTGCTCTGCACTTCCCAGGACAAGAGAGGAGCCCTGTGGAGATGGACTTGGGGTGCTGATCAATGAGAAGCTTGACATGAGATGGCAACATGTGCTCACAACCCAGAAAGCCAACAGTATCCTGGGCTGCATCCAAAGAAGCATTGCCAGCAGGTCAAGGGAGGGGATTCTTCCCCTCTGCTCTGCTCTGGGGAGACCCCACCTGGAGTCCTGTGTCCAGGGCTGGAATCCCCAACAGCAGAAGGCGATGGAGCTGTTGGAACGGGTTCAGAAGAGGCCACAGAGATGATCCAAGAGCTGGAGAACCTCTCATGTAAGAACAGGCTGGGAGAGCTGGGGTTGTTCAGCCTGGAGAAGAGAAGGCTCTGGGGGGACATCATAGTGGCCTTCCAGTACCTGAAAGGGGCTCCACACAGGCTGGGGAGGGGCTTTTTACAAGGGTTGGTAGTGATAGGACGAGGGGGAACGGCTTTAAACTGGAAGGTGATTTAAATTAGACATTCAGAAGAAATTCTTCACAATGAGGGTGGGGAGGCCCTGGCCCAGGTTGCCCTTCCATCCCTAGAAGTGTTCAGGGCCAGATTGGAGCTCTGAGCCCCCTGATCCCATGGGAGGTGCCCCTGCCCATAGCAGAGGGGCTGGAACTGGACGGGCTTTAAGGTCCCTTCCAACAGAAATCATTCTATGAAAGAGCAATGCAAATATGAACTGTGACACCATGACAGGCCTCTGCAGGTTCTCCTTCTCCTCCAGCTTGGGAAAGCCCATGCTCTAGGGCATGTGCTGTGTGTGGGAAGCGTCCCACACCCTGGTCACCCACAGCAGGACCTTTGATGTACGATAGCATCTAGAGCCACACTTTCTGCTGGCGCTCCTGGGATTCTGGAGCCTTCAGCAGTGGAACTCATTCCCCTGCCTCAGCACAGCACCACAGCCACCCTCCTCCTCCTCCTCTGTGGCCCCCACACCAGGTTACAGCTGAGGGACAGATCCTGGATCAGATCACAGGGTGTGCCGGCTGCGAGGCAAATCCCATGACCGGTCAGAGAGATTTGACAGGCCTCAGGGATGGCAGTGATCCCTGGCCAAAATTCCATGCCTTCCATTGTGCTGGAGTCAGCTTTGATGAGCATAACAGCCCTGTCTGGCTGGCAAATATCTGCCAGTGACCCACAACACTTCTGTTGTCGCCAGATCAGTGTCCTGCCTTGCTCTGACTAGTTAGCTTCTACCTGCATGCCCAATTTAGGATAGGGAGGTGGATGTCAAGTGAAGACTGTGGCATGGGAATGAAAGTTGCAGACTAGTTTTATAGGAATATTCAAATTCCCCAAGATGCTTACAGGCATTCACTTTCAAAAGCAGACAGAAACCTAAATTCCCTGAAAATGAGCGTCTGTGGGGTGCTGCTGTAAACATTGAGGCAATTCTCTACTCCACTCAGCTTTTACAGATATGGTTCACTTTTTGCTTTCTTTACAGGGTCATTACTAAGTACCACTGACAAGCACTCATTTTTGGAAGTGACCCCTCCAAAGGCTCTGCTGCCTGGCTGGAATGAGTGAGAATCCAAGGAATGACAGCGAAGCCCTCAGCAAGAAGCAGCCCTCAGAGCAGCATCGCTGTGGAGCCGAGACAGACCTCAGCAGCGCCGCCTCCCAGGCACTTCTCGTGTGAGACCTCTGGCTATCACGTCATGTGCCTTGTGTAGAGAAGGACAAACTGCTGATAAATGGGCAAGAAACTGCACAGTTCATTCCTGTTTCTCTCCAAGAGTTTTGCTGTCAGTGCCCTGGAACCAGCAAAGCCAAACCCTGCCACATCCCCAAGCTTTCTCAATTTGCACTGGCTCCCATCAAAGTGGCAATGAAGGAGCGTTTGCCAAAAACGAGCTCTCCCTTTCCAGCTCCCTCAGCGCTAACAAGTGACTCACATGAGAGGAGTTACTCAGAGCAGCCTCTGGGCCTGGCCAGGGGTGGCTCGTTAGGGAGATGAGCTGGTCTCTTTCCCCATCCGCTTTCACTGTCTGGCTTGATGAAAAGGCAGAGCCATTGCCTGCACACCTTATAGAATCATGGAATGGGTTGGGTTGGAAGGGACTTAAAGGTTACCCAGTTCCAAGCCCCCTGCCATGGGCAGGGACAAATCCCACTGGATCGGGGGCTCAAAACCCCATCCAACCTGGCCTTTGACACCTCCAGGGATGGGGCAGCCACCACTTCCCTGGGAAACCTGGGCCAGGGCCTCCCCACTCTCAGAGGAAAATATTTCTTCCTAAGATCTCATCTCAATCTCCTCTCTTTCAGCTGAAAACCGTTCCCCCTCATCTTATCCCTGCACTCCCTGAGAAAGAGCCCCTCCCCAGCTCTCCTGGAGCCCCTTTCAGTACTGGAAGCTGCTGTGAGGTCTCCCTGGAGCCTTCTCCAGGCTGAGCAACCCCAATTCTCTCAGTCTGTCCTCATAGGAGATGTTCTCCAGTCCTCAGATAGTCTTTGTGGCCTCCTCTGGGTCTGTTCCAACAATTCCATATCCTTCTTATGTTGGAGATTCCAGAAATAGAAACCTTCTCTCTCTCCATCTCCCCACCAAAAGAGAATAATTCCCCCTTGCTATTACAAAGACAGACACACCTGTAGCATCACATAGGTTCTCTCTACCTTTTGATTGAGGACAATGGTTCATGCTGCTCCCTCTTTCAGGTCAAATGTAGCTGAGACAGGACTCGAGTCTGGAAAAGCAGCTGGAAAAGCAAGTGGAGTAGTAGGTTATATTCTTTTGAGGGATAAACAAAGATAAATGAGATGCTCTGAATTCCTGCATAGGGGAAGTATGCGGGGAGGCAACAAATGGACTCTGTCCTGAAGTTGCTCCCACAAAGCAAAGAGCAGACTCCAGATTTTAAACCAGAACAAGGAAGTTTCACATTAAACAGTGCCCCACAAAAGCCATGCTAACCTTGGGCAGAACAATAAAGAAGCCAGCAGTTTTTCTGGGCAAGCTGGGCTTGTAAGCGCCGTAACAGCTGAGAGAGCACATCAGCTGGTTGTTCACCTAGGAACAAGCCCAGCTGGGATTTCATCCTGCCTTTACAGGGATGATTTCTGAGGAGTTACAGGAATTCACCTGTGTGGAGGATAGAGGTGCAGCTCCTATTATATATTGCCTTTCCTTCCTTCTAGTCGGGAACAAGCTAGTCTGTTCTTCAGATGCAAGCTGAGCTATGAAACACTGTCTTCCACCCTGCTCCTTCCAATGCCAACAATACAAATTCAAGTGGCTTCAGCTGAAACAAGAACCTCAGACAATCAGGAAGCCCAGTTCTCAGTGTACTGAGAAGTCATGCATAACAGGGTAAAACCCCATAGCAGTCCAAAATGTGCAAGGAACATGGCATGTAGTACAAAGAAGAAGCTCTGGATGGGGATGAGGTAACCAGAAGAATTTGTTTTCAGCCAGCAATGTGCATGGAAAGACAGTGATGGGATTCAGCTGCCCCAAGCATGATGGCCTAGAAACAGATTTACTTCATTGCAGTGGAAGGAAAAAACACACTATTTGGGATGATGGTAGCCCACCTCCCAGCTTTTACAAATCCAGGTTTATATATCATAGAACGGTTTGGGTTGGAAGAGACCTCATCCAGTTCCAAGCCCCCTGCCATGGGGGGGGATACCTCCCACTACACCAAGCTGCTCAAGGCTCCATCCAACCTGAAGTAGGAGGCCCCTTGCCCAATGAAATCTGGGTGTTTGGATGATGGTGGGCAGTTGCCTGCTGTAACGTATAGTTAGACTGGCCACACCTATGGCACAGAAGGGCTGCAGACTGCTCTGATTTACGATAGGTGTGCCTGGCTGGAGCAAGGCTGAGTTCCCAAAGCCATCGCTTGCCACAGGGAAGCCTGGGCACTTCTGTCTCCTCAAAACACCAGAAGTTTGCTCCTGCATGATCACTGTGCCTTGATGACTTTGGACTCTTAAGTTCTTCCTTAGGGGAATAAACTCAGGGCATGGTGGACAGCCAGAGGTTCTTTTTGAAGGCAAAAGCAGGTCAGCCTGGTGGCCACATTCCCTAATCCACTGCTTTTTGTTGTAGGGCAACATCTGCTCCACAGACATAGGAGTTACTGTCCCATGCTAAAACCAGGGTTTACCCTGTCCCAGAGAGCACCAAGCAGGAAGGCTCCAGAGGAGAATAGAGGAGGATTTGCTAAGGAGAGAGAGGGATCTTCAAGGTTACGATGATCTGAAGCCTGGAGTAGGCTAGAACAGCCCTGAAATTCAAACCGTTGCCCAATCCTCCCAAAGAAAGCCATTAGGATGCTATTTTATCTTGGAGCTTAAAAATAGCCCATGGTAGAAGCAGTTGTTATATATATGACTGCCATCAGGACACAAGGATTTCCCCACTGTCCCCTCCTTACAAGCTGCAGCTCTGGAAATGTCCCCACACTCTCAATTTTGGGAGGAGAGGGTAGGCAGAAGTGGCAACCTGGACTCTACAGGGATGGGGTGTGTCCCTTCCAAGGCCTGATGCAAAGGGTGTTTCCTCCCTCAAGTGACCAGACATAAGAGACACACCTATTTTTGTTTTAATTTAGTCACCACACTCCAATTTTCTTATCTAACAGGTCAACGTGTCACATGCTTTCAGGAGATTCAGTAGTTCTGTAGCACCCTCAGGCCATCCACCCCTTGGGCACACGCAGGAACCTTGACAGGGGAGGGATTAATGCTCATCATCATGGCTTAATGCTCATCATAGGTTGGAATGGTTCAAACCATGAAGAATGAGGCTGAATATTCCTCCTGTGTGGTCATTGCTGCTGTACTGATACTCCATGGTCTCTCCTTTCTCTTGTTTGAATACCTAGGGAGTTTCAGCCATGTGCACCACAATTACGCCTGCTGTAAAAAGCACATTAACATCCTGCTGTCTATGTTTCATCCCTATATCTTCTCATGTCCTTCTCTCATCTCTTGCATGCAAGGAGGTTGCATTTCTGGACCAGAAGGGCCATGGTGAAACCTAAGCAAAGCTTCCAGCTACCTAACCACATCAATGAGTCCTCCTGTCCAATACAGGCATCCTGATGTTCCCAGAAGGGCACCTTCTCCCCTGTCAAGTGTAGTTCCTCCCTGCTCTACCTCACCCTCTCCAACCCACAGGATCTCCTTCATCTCATGTCTGCCATCAAACTCCCTCAAACTTCTCTGTCTCAGTAAATACTCACCTTGAATTACAAAGATGAGATGACAAGGCTTTGCTGTCAGGAACCAAAATGTGCTGCTTGCTGTTCCTCACTGTATGTCAGTGCCATAGCTGGGATTGCTCCTCCCTGCCTGGGAAGGGGAACCCACTCTTTCCACCACAAGACTGCACCAACTGCAAAGCCCTGGTGCCAAGACGCCCTCCCACCCCTGCCAGCACCCACATCCTTGCCAGCCAAGCTCAGGCCCCAACAGTGCCCGACAGCCTCATCTTCCCTCAGACCCTTTTTTCCTCACTGTATCCCCTTGGCCCTTGCCCTGTCACCTCCAAGTGCTCTCGCCACCATCTCCCCTCACTTCTTCCCCCCCAGCTGCCACCTCCCCTCACCACTTCCCCCTCAGTTGCCTTCCCCTCCAGCCACATCCCCTCAGCCCCCTCTCTGCTTCCCCTCAGTCATTTCTCCTCAGCCCCCTCTCCGCTTCCCCTCAGCCATTTCTCCTCAGCCCCTTCTCCGCTTCCCCTCAGCCATTTCTCCTCAGCCCCCTCTCCCCTGTCCCCAAGCCCTTCTCTTTCCCTACTCATGTCCCCTCAGTCCCTGTCCCCCGACTCTTGCTGCCCTCAAGCCAGTCCCCCCCAGCCCTTATCCTCCTCAGCCCAAACTCCCCCTGCCCCCTCCCTTCTCTGTCCCCACAGCCCCTTCCCCTCAACCCCCAGAGGAGTCCTCCCAGCCGCCCCTCTCTCCTCAGCCATGTTCCCTTAGCCCTGCCCTCCCACAGCCTTTTTCCCTCACCCCTCACCCATGTCCATTCAGTCCTGTCCCCCCAGGCCCCCCTCTCTTCAGCCCTGGCCCCTCAGCTCCAGTCCCTTCAGCCACATACACTCAGGTCCCTCTCCCCCCAGTCCCATATCCACTCAGTCCTGGCTCCCTGGCCTTTATCCCCCTCAGCCCAATCTCCCACTCCCCTTTCTGCCCCTCCCAGCCCTTCACCTCATTCCCCAGTCCTGCCCCTTCTCCCCTCGGCCCCCTCCCCAGCCCCTTCTCCTTCCCTTCACCCCCCAAGCCCTATCCCCTCAGCCCTGTCCGTCCAACTCCTGTCCCCTCACTCTCTCTCCTCAGCCCTGCCCTCCTGCCCTTACCGCCCTCAGCCCAAACTCCCCCACCTCACCCCTCAGCCCCCTCTCCTCTCTGTTCCCCCCAGCCCCTCTCTCCTCGACCCCCTCCCCGAGCCCTCTTCCCTCACCATGTCCCACCAGGCCCCTCTCTCCCCAGCCACGTTCCCTCAGCCCTGTTCCCCCCCAGCTCCATATCCACTCAGTCCTGTCCTCCCCTGGCTCTTATCCCCCACAGCCCAAACTTCCCTCTCTGTCCCCCCAGACCCTTTCCTCACCCCCCCAGCTCCTTCCCCTCAGCCCCCGGCCACGTCCCCTCAGCCATGTTCCCCCAGCCCCTCTCTCCCTGGACCCACATCCCCTCAGTCGTGTCCCCTCAGCCATGTCCCCCCAGCCCTGTCCCTCTGGCTCTTATCTCCCTCAGCCCAAACGCCCCCTCCCCTCTCTGCCCCCCCTCCCCTTCCTCCCCAGCCCCGCCCCTCTCAGCCCCCTCCCTCCTCTCAGCTCCCCCCCCCCCTCCCCTTGCCGCACCCAACCCCGCCGCCCCCTCCGCGCACGGCCCCCCCAGCCCCGCCCGCCTCCCGTCCGGCCCCGCGCCGCCCGCGCTCGCGCTGATTGGCTGCAAGCCGGGCGCGGCGCGGCTCCATTGGCTATCCGGGCCCCTGAGGTCCCGCCCCCAGGCGCTCGCGGGGCAGCGCGCTCGGCGCGAGGCCAGCGGTGGCTCCGCTCCCTCGCGCTCCTCCCCCGGCCGGGCCCGCAGGGGACAGCGACTCTCGGCAGGCGGATCCGTCCCGGTCCCGGCGGCAGTCCCCGCACACACGGTGAGAGGCGGGGGGCAGCTCTGAGACGGCGGGGGGGGGGGGCGGTGAGCGGGGAACGCCGGTCTCGCCCTTGTGAGGGGGCGCGCGCGCGCGGGCGGGCGGCGGCCGCGGTGAGGGGCGGGCTGAGGGGGGGCGGGGAGGGTAACCGAGGGGGGGCGGAGGGGGTGATGGGGAGCGGCTGTCTGAGGGGGGGTGTGCGGGGCGGGGGGAGTCTGAGGTGATGGGGGCATGAAGAGGGGGGCCGAGGTGATGGGGGAGAGGCCGAGGTGATGGGCGGGAGAGGCTGAAGCGATGAAGGGGCCTCTGGGGGGTGGGGGAGAGTGGGCTGAGGTGATGGGGAGGTGAAGGGGGAAGTCTGAGGTGATTTGGGAAAGGTGATGGGCGTGGGAGAGATTGAGGTGGTGGAGGAGTCTGAGGTAATGGGCTGAGGGATGTAGTTGGAGGTGGGAGACATCGGGGGTGTCTGAGATGACTGGGGGGCTGAGGTGATGAGGGGTGAAGGGGGGCGTCTGAGGTGATTTGGGGGAGGTGATGGGGTGGGAGAGGTTGAGGTGATGGGGGAGTCTGAGGTGATGGGCTGAAGGGAGAGGCATGTAGTTGGAGGTGGGAAACATGGGGGATGTGTGAGGTGATTGGGGGGCTGAGGTGGTTGATGGGTGAAGGGGGACGTCTGAGGTGATTTGGGGGAGGTGATGGGGGAGTCTGAGGTGATGGGCTGAAGGGACAGGGATGTAGTTGGAGGTGGGAGACATGGGGTGTGTCTGAGGTTACTGTGGGGCTGAGGTGATGAGGAGTGAAGGGGGGCGTCTGAGGCGATTTTGGGGAGCTGAGGGGGGTGGGTGAGATGGGGGGGGGTCTGAGATATTGGGGGGACATTGAGGCCGAGGTGATGGAGGCGGACACCCTGATCAGTGTCCCCGTGGCCGGTGCCGCAGAGGGGGAGGCTTTGCCGGGGCAGCTCTGCACTCTGGGCGTGGCGGTGTGGGGCTGCGGCTTGTGTGGACTCAGCCCCTGTCCGAGATGTGCAAAGCTCCCGTGGAAAGAACTGACAGAAGCATCGAGCAAACATGGGCTGCAGGGTGATGTAAAACTGCTGCAAATATGTTAAAACCCATGACAGTGAAGTTTGTGGTTCTGGTGAAGATGCTGTCCTACTGCTAAAGCTTCCTAAGCGGATCTCACTGTTGTAAGCCCTGCCTCTCTCAGAGGGGTGTGTTTTGTGCATGCATGGTCTGTGAACACATGAAACATGAAGTTAGATTATAGAATGGTTTGGGTTGGAAGGGACCTCAAAGCCCATCTACCCTATGCCATGGGGAGGGGCACCTCCCACTGGATCAGGGGGCTCAAGACTCCATCCAGTCTGGCCTTGAACACCTCCAGGGATGGGGCAGCCACCTCTGCTCTGGGCAACCTGGGCCAGGGCCTCCCCACCCTCACAGGAAAACATTTATTCCTAAGATGTCATCTCAATCTCCTCTCTTTCAGCTTAAAACCATCTCCCCTCATCCTATCCCTGCACTCGCTGATGAAGAGCCCCTCCCCAGCTTTCCTGTAGGCCCCATTAAGTACTGGCCTTGGGGTTTGGTGAGGTTTTTTTGGTTCTTCTTGCTGACTCTTGCTTGGTTGCTCCGTCTCTTATTTCTTTCACCCGATTCCTCTATGGATTTAAACAAAATAATTTATTTTAGCTTTTTTCTTTTAAACTATGGGTGGTTTTCTTATTTGATTTTTTTTTCAAGCTGGACTCCTTTATTCACTGATCCGTGTTCTTCCCAACTTACAGTTTCAGCAGAGCACCTGAAAGCCTTCTTGAATAATATAACAGACATCCAAGTACTTTCTTGGTGTTTCAGCCTGTGGCAGAGCAAGCCTTGCGAAGAGCCTCCTTAGGCCCTTGTTATGCAGGGCTGTGTGTATTGCTGCTGTAGCTTCATGTTGTAAACTGAAAGGACAGGCTGGTGCTGGAGTTTTACCACTCTAAAGCTTATTTCCTCTTTTTAGGGCTTGATTATTCCATTTGGTAGTGTATCATAGAATGGTTTGGGTTGAAAGGAACCTTAAAGATCATCCAGGAGTGTATGTTTTGCTGAGCTTGTGTATAAGGTGCTGTTGTTATTTGGTTAACTAGATTTGTTTGAGAAAGAGAAATGAATCATAACTCAAAAATATTCAACATAGCACTACAATTATGATAAAAGTGATAATGGCTGGACAGACCTGCCTATGTTTATTGCTTTAACATTTTGTTTATTTGTTTTTTGTTATGAGAACTGTTGAAATTTCTGATTATCCTGCATTCTGGAGGATTCATAGATTCTCTTTTATCATCTTTAATTTTTATCTTTTTTGCCTCCTCACATCAGAAGAGATGGGCTTTTTCAGCTTAAAAAAAGCTGAACTGACTTGCTATTGCAATAGCAGAAGCATCCCATGGCTTCTGTTTTCTTTGGTAATAGTGACCCGTTAGTGACAAATAATAAGCTTGAAGGCATAAGAGTCGATCTCTATGTGACTGTTCACTCCAAAACTTGAAGGACATGGGTATTACCAAGTCTGTATTGTGTGCCCCTGCAGACATGACATCAGGGAAATACCCACTCATACAAAGAAGTGTCAGTGGTTTGAGGATCGTGGCCCCGTGAGTTCAGCTAGAGCGCGGTGTTGCCATGGGTACAGTTTTGTGGGTCACCCCTCCTTCCCCCCCTGAGTCCTCAGATGATACTGGGAGAGGATTAAGTCATTCTGGTCCTTAAAGAGCAAGTGGGAAGCCTGTTGGTAGTACGCTTGTGCCAGCAGAGACTCATTGAAGCTTTAATACCCGACTTTATCAGATTGTTTCTTGAAAGCTAATGACTCTGTCAAGTCAGTTTCCATGTTGTGGGGATGCTCAGGCAGGCTCCGAGGAGCACTGAGCACCACAGCTCAGCTCTGGGAACTGCTGAACCTCACCCTCACAGGATATTGGGAGATCTGTTTTAACAAGTTGCTTAATTTGTCTGTGGGAGACTTTGAAGGTTGTGAGTAGTGTGGTGGTGTGAGTAAAGGCGTTGCTTTAGCCCTTGCCCGCTGCTTTGTACCGGTTGGCTGTGGACATCGTAGGGAGTGGAGCAGAGTCCGAGAGGTAAATAGTCACATGACAGACTCCCATAAAATGGGGAAACCTACTTGGACTCAGTCTGATATCTGTGGTGCCAAGCCTCACAGTGCTGGTAAGCATCACTTGAAGGTGGCCATGCTTCTTCTGAATTACCAGGCTTTAGAGTGCTCATTCATTTCCCTTCCAGGGTCACTTTACAGTTAAGCCTAGGCTGTGAATACCAATGTATTGCTTTAAGTGTTCTTCTGTTCTGATAATGAACACGCCTCCCACCTCCAAAAACATAAGCACAAGATGACCCGATCAATGATCAATAGAAGTAGGAGGGTACTAGAAGCAAATTCTTTTTGTAAGGGGGCAGTGGGTGAGGCTGTGTGGAGGCTGGGGTGGGACTTGATTTCCAGTCTGGAGCTCAGTTTATGGAGTCTGATGAACACTCAGTTGAAACAAATGAATTACGAACTCTTTCTGGTGTTTGTAAAAGGGCTGACACAGCCTTAATTTTAGCGAATAGAGCTATAATTATATTTGAGGTCCCAACCCCTGTAGTATTTCAGTGGTTACCTCTCTTCCCTAGAAATAAATGAATCTGAGCTATTAAATCTCATTTGAATTCTTGCAGAGTTCAGGTCTGGTTCAGACCCATCGCTGTTAGCACTGTTCTTGCTCTCATGGTCTGTTCTTAAGCTTTATCTCCTGTTTACTAAACTCTTAATCGATAGCTTCAGCTGATAACTCCATATTTAAGCTCCATTTGTCTCTGTGTACATAGCACTGGTGTGCAGGCTTCCAAACTCTAGAATATATTGAGCATATGACTAAGGGAAACCACTGGTCGGACAGGGTTTAAGTCTGTCAGGTGAATTCAACCTACTTGCAATTCAAATGAAAGTGATGGTTACTTAAAAGTCAAATAATGTTTAACTATACCTTGTTTTGGTCCAAAAAAATGCCAAATAATTTATTTTGCTAGCCCAGACATAGATTGGGAGATAAAATTCCAGTCTCCTCCTCTGAGAATGAAGTGTTGGAGGCATGTTACTCATCGTGTTGTTGCCAGTCTACTGGTAGAGAAAAACTGCGCTTTGTGTAGGTGCTCCTGGAGTTTCAAAGGCAAACCTGAAGAAGGGACTATTGCTCCGAAACGCAGATCGTTATTTCCTGTAGCTTTGTGTTTACACTTCCTGTCCCAGCTAAAATAGATCCATCTCTTGCTTAGTCAAATCTCTCTGTATGTGGCTTCCTCATGACTAAACAGGGCAATCAAACTGATTTTCTTAGCGCCTTTTTCTTTTTCCTTGAAGGCAAATTAAATTACACTCAGCGGTAGATCAGAGAAACACAGGGGGCTGTGATTACAGCAGGCTGTGGTGGTGGAACTGCTTCAGCCTGAGCCATCACTGCTCATCTTCCAGAAGAATGGGTGGATGTGCTCCAGATCAGGCACCTGGGCAAGTGGTGTAAAAGCTGGGATGAACAAAATACAGTCCATGTGAGTAATGGGCACAGGTAGGCTCCCTTGGGTTGAATTTCTCCAGCCTCCTACAACTCAGAAGCCAATTTCATGACTTAGTCTTTTGCACATGTGGAAGAATTTCTTGTGGGAAGAAAAAGGGTCAGTGAAATCTGTTGCTGTGGAGGTTATGCAGATTTTAACTTGGTAACAATAAGCATAAAATACTTCTGGCTCATAGCAGCACCTTTTGTTGCTCTTGCAGAGGCTTCTTCCTGGAGCTTTTGTAATTTAAATACTATAAGTTATTAAATAGTAAAACTATTTTAAAATATTAGGAAGTGTAACCCCAAAGGATTCTGAACAGGTATTAGTGGATGCTTAAGTCGTATTTAAGCTCTAGCGGTCTTTAAAGGTGTATCAGGATAGTGCTGAGGGTTTGGTGGATGTGGGATCTGTTCCCAAGCAAGATGAGTCTTGGACTCTTCTGGATAAGTTATTGGAGTGTGTGTGCTGTCATACAGGCGCTTGGGAGCAGCATGGTTGCAGTTGTTCCTCTAGAAAATAGAGGTATTGTGTTAGTGGGAGGAATAAGTCTGCTACCTAGATGAAAAATGGATGTATATGTAAATGATGGTGTATTCAAACTCCATAATACACATTGTTCCCTTCAAATATCCACTTGAAGGTGGGAGAATGGTGGGTCATTTATTCTGTTGCTTTACATGCATCCTCCCCTAGAAGTGGGGAGGGAAGGATCTGTTTTCTTCCCTGCTTCCCCATCTTCTCTCTATTAGAAAAGGCTGTTTCTTATTGCTCTTTTAGTCCTTTCCTGGCCTCTGATGACTTTTCAGCTGAAAGGGAGGCAGCTGCTGAACTGGTATCTTGCTGGTCCTTGAGAGAACTATCTTTGAGATAAAGCTAGCAACATCCCTGTGATTTGCACAAAACTAGGAAAAAACCCAACCCCAGTGGTAGCTGCATTATTCAGGCAGTTTTGTGTAACACGATAGGCTTGGTATCAGCTTTCCTTTGCCAGGGTTGGATTTCCAAGCTTATGGAGCCCTAACTTTCTTTGTAAAGAGACTTCAGTGTAGACAAACACGGGGCTGGAGTCTTTGCACCCTGCCCAAAATGATTGTGTTGGCCTCGTGGAAGACTTGATATGTGGGTGGAAATAAGGTTAAGTATTGGGTATATCCATTCATGCTGGGTGACGTGACACACGGGGTGTAGCTGGAGATTAAACTGGGATGAGCAGCTCACTCATGCTGCATTCTGGCTATCAGGCTACTCCTGTAGCTGCAGGAAGCTCCTAGAAGTATGCAGTTAATCACATCCATTAGCATGATTAAAATCCTGATTAGCCTGTGTCACTCACTCCCATTCTCCACCTACACTTCACCCCTTTTATCCGTAGTGTGAGCGTAAGACAGGCTGAGAACAATGCAGGCTCAAACCCAAGGGATGGTCGCTGGGCATTTGAACATATCAAATAATTCTAGATCTTATCACAGGCAGGTTCTTCCATAAGCCCTACAGCTGCTGCCTGAACGTAAAACCTTAAACATCAGCCCTGCGTGGATAGAGGATCTGCAGCAACATCGTCAGGAATCCAGTTGAGCACAAAGTAGGCTCGTCTTGCCTGACGATCGAGTGCTCATAACTTGCTCATGTTTCATATCTAGTGCCTACCAGTTTTAATTTTAACGCCTCCATCCACAGTTGGTGGTCTCTTGGTGTCGGTTGCCGTGTTGGATCGATGCTGGCCATGCCTCCAACAGCCGGGCCTAAAACGGGCCAGAGAGTGAGTCATAGGTGGATGTAATTCTTTGGAAGGATGGGCAGTTTGAGGCTGGAATTAAGGCTGGGGTTGCTGCTCACAGGCAGGGTGGTTGGATTTAGGCAAGGAGCGAGAAAAGCCAAAACGGAGGTAATTCTATAAGATCCTTCATGCAAAAATCAAATCCTGGGCCACATGGAAAGAAATGTGGCCGGCAGGGCGAGGGAGGTAGTTCTCCCGCTCTGCTCCTCTCTTGGGAGACCCTACATGGAGTACCGTGCCCAGTTCTGGAATCCCCAATGTAAGAAGGATAGGGAACTGTTGAAACCTGTCCAGAAGAGGCTACGAAGGTGATCGAAGGCTGGAGAACCTCTGCTGTTAGGACAGACTGAGAGAGTTGGGGTTGTTCAGCCTGGAGAAGAGAAGGCTCTGGGGAGACCTTAGGGCAGCTTCCAGTGCTGAAAGGGGCTCCAGAAAAGCTGGGGAGGGGCTCTTGATCAGGGAGTGCAGGGATAGGATGAGGGGATACGTCTTTAAATTGGAAGGGGGAATATTTAGATTAGGCATTAGAAAGAATTTCTTCACCATCAGGGTGGTGAGACACTGGCCCAGGTTGCCCAGAGAAGCGGTGGCTGTCCCATCCCCAGAGGTTTTCAAGGCCAGGCTGGATGGGGCTTGGAGCACCCTCATCCCATGGGAGGTGTCCCTGCCCATGGCAGGGTGGTTAGAACTGGATGGTCTTTAAGGTTTCTTCCAACCCAAACCATTCCATGATTCTATGATAAAAACTCTCCCTTTCTGAAACTTTGCTCATTGAGGAGATACTGTACGTATTAAAGTAGAGTCTTTTTGAAAATGCCAGCTTCTCTCTGAGCGTTAGGTCGTGCACTTCCAACACATTCCCGCCGGGGAGTGAGTCATTGTTCCTTTTGTAGAATTGCATTAGAGCTACATCATCCCCAAAAGCTGTTTTTCAGCTGAATTTAGGGTGTTGACACTTGCTTTAAACAAAATACAACTATGGGAGCATTTATCAGACTGATTTCAAAGTATGTTTACATACTCTTGAGTTCCGGCTTCTGAGATGCTGGGAGATGGGATTGATTTGTACCTGTTGGTGGGAACCCACTGGTGGTGGGGATGCCACTTTCTGAGCTTGCTGGGTTTCCTTCTCCCTGCCCACTGGGGTTTTGAACCCTCAGATCTCAAGCTGCCAGTTACAGCATCTGTGTAACTTCATTGATGTTTGTAATGCTGAAAATCATCTGAAAGGGGCAGAAAAACGTGCAGCTCCATTTATTTGAGCAGTGTGATCCAGTGGGAGGTGTCCCTGCCCATGGCAGGGGGTTGGAACTGGGTGGGCTTTTTGGTCTCTTCCAACCAGTCTATGATTCTGTGTTGCTGGGTCTTATTCCCCTCCGCTCCCGCTTGTATCTTGTGCTGACTGTGGTGTGTCTGACTGTAGCTCTGTGCTGCAGGTGCTCTGGCAGTTTGTCCTTCTAGAGTCATGATGGTGAGGGTTTGTCTCTTTTCTATAATGGAACTGCCTTCCACACTGTGCTTATCGTGCTGCTATGCTGGCGTAACTGCGCATGCTGTAAGAGGGGGTCAGTGGGAGTTCTGGGGCTGTTTTAGGAGCCACATTGGTTTTATTCAAGAAGTAGGAACAATTAGCTGGAGAAGAGGGTGCTGAGCATACATTGAACTAACTTTCTGCTGGGAAAATGTGATGGAGAAGCGCTGCCAGTGGCGTGGCTTAATCGGAGCAGTGCAAAACGTTAAGGTGGAAAATCCAACCCCAAACCATGCATAACTTCAATTGGAATGGCTTAAACTGCCAGGATGTTAATGGAAATCTGAAAGTTGTGCTTTAGTGACAGTTTTCCTTTAATCCCCTCTGGGAAGTGCCAGGCATTTCTAAGCTTCTAGCTATTGGTAGGTTGACTTTGACCAGGTTTCAGGGATGTGAAGAGGAAAAGGCCTGCTGTTCGGTGGAAGGCTCTTTGCCGTGGGTTAAGCTAAAGGTCTGCATGCTCTGGTGGGTGCTCCTAAAGCTGGTCAGGAAGTTCCCGAGTGCTCTGTTCCATAGGGTAAGGGTGGCTTGATCTGTCCTTGAGTACTGTGAAATGAATGCTGCTAGGTCTGAAATTCTGTTAGACACATGGAGGGAAGGTGTTTTTAGGTGTGACAGTTAGTGTTGCTCATAACAGGAGGAAGTGCAGAATTCCTGCCCTTAACCTGGTTGTTGTCTGCACCAGGATTCCCCTTCTGTTGAACTGAAATGGTATTAACAAGAAACACGTGAATTTTGAGTTTGGAACTCTTCTTTTAGTTGTTACTCACTGATGTTTTTTTTCTCTCACATCTTTCCAGCCCTGCTCTTGTTTTTTTTTTTTTTGTGTATGTGGATTTTTTGGGTGGTGTGTATATATATTTGTGTATATGTGTATATATGTGTATGCCATTCTCTATTGCAGTTTTATTAATTGTAGTGCTCCTTTTAAAGATACTCCTGTGCTTGTCTGCATAGTCTGAAGGAACATTAGAACAGATTTTCTGCTGTTCACAGATAACTAGTTAATAATAGTGAAAGTAACTGGAAACCTAACAACTGTGGAAGGAAGAGCAAAGATGACAATCCACGAGCTGGCTCCAGCAGAGGCTTCGAATTAGGCCCTGCAGACATGAGAGGCAAAGGATGAGACAAAGAGCTGAGTCACTGACTCTTCCTTCCTTTTGATTTTTGTGGTAGGAGAGAATCGCTTTTCTTTTTGGTCATGAATCAAAGCAGGTAGGAAAGGGTTCTAGATGTCAAGAGGTGGATGACTTGGACTTCTTGCTTAGCAGGAGCTTTTTTATTTAAATGATTTAAAAGTGATTTAAATATGCACTAGTAATTTAAATATATTTGTTAGGAATCCAGTAACAGGTCATAACTGAATTTATGAATGCACAGATTCAGAAGTATTCCTTTGATTGTAACTCCACGTACGCTAATGTTTTCTTTTATTCCTGAAAAGGGAGAGAGAAAGCTCTGGAAGGAAAGGTGGGATGTAAAAAGAAGCCTTTAAAATGATCTTGAGATGCTGGAGGGAATGTCTGGTCAGGGCAGCAATTGGTAGTTGTGATTAGAGTGCTTGCACTCCTGCGGAGGCTTGCGGAATGCAGCTCAGTGTAAGCTGGTTCCACCTACACTGGCATGGCTGGACAGAACGATGGGACATCACCACCAGGATGTCTGTAGGACCAGCGGTCGCTGCCGGATCTTGCATGAAATGATTTGGGATAATGTGCCATAACGCTCGTCACCCACTGTGTGTATCGGGTGGTACCACCGTGACACCACTGTGCTGGGAACGCTGGAGGATGCTGTGGGTGGCTCCAGCTGTATTTTATGTTCCAAATTTGCATTTATATGTGGAGCTACAATGTATGGAATCTGCAGTGTTGCCTTTTTCAGGATATCTTTATGATTAAAGCATAAATGTCATTGTTTCTTCTACTGTATTTTAACCTATTTAAGCATTTACAACATGAGAATTAAAGGGTATATCCACCTCGTTCTGAGGACTGGATATGTTTTTAACTGGTCTTTTAAGTAAAATGTACTTTATTTTTGCATTGGGATTTGGACAGAGCATGTAGGGCAATAGGATCAAGTGTCACATTGGGGATTACATATTTGTCCTGGAGTGACCCTCTTAGTGGCTTGTGTTGGTGTAATTGGTGAATGACTGGATTTATAGGGATGTATATTTGCTTTAACACTGATTTGATGTAACGCTAGCTTATTTGCTTTTAGTCCAAACTATTTTCAGCTTGGGGATTCACTTTTAAAGAGACAGACTGTGATTTGCCTTAAGCAGGCATTTTTAGGCTTATACTTCCCCCTTAAAAGTACTGGTAGTTTTCCTTGGAATAATAGTTCACGTCTAATGCTGTACAATACTCTTCTGTATTGTCTGGTTGCTGAAAAACAAATTTGTCCAATAAGATGGGTATTTACTCGAGACCTGTGGGTGTTAATAGTGTTTAAAACAATCGATGGACTGTTCTTTTTCTGCCAGTCATTGTCATCTTGCTCTTAAAACGATAACAAATCCTTAACTCATTGTACTTTATTTTGATGTGTTGTTTACTGGCAGCTTCTCTTGAGATTTCCCTCTCCTAGAATGAATAAATGGGCAAATAGGAGTTTGAAAGAATTGGAGAGGGTAAAGAAACTCCTTGTAGTTCCAAGCTGAGTTTTCTCCAGCTTGGATTTTTAACTTGTTGAAGCCCCAGTAACTGCTTGTGTTGTGAAAGCCTTGCCCTGCGGGCGCATCTTTCTCTACTGGGCTCTAAACACAGCTCTGCCAGGCTCCTCTCCATCCGGTATTGGTTGTTGCTGGCTATGGTGCCTTGACTAGGATTTCCCGTTTTATTCTGGTCTGCGGTTCCCAGTGCTCGTCTACGGTGAACGCGTGCGGGTGGAACCTCCTAGAGGCACGGTCAGGTGGTGATGGATTAGTAAAGAGATGTGATGCATGGAATAAGAAACGCTGAATTTGTCAACTTGCGGCAGACACCCACCTTGTGCATTAAACCTTACACATTTGACAAAGGCCTTTAGTTCTAAAACATTAATGAATGTGTTTTTCTTAATTACCATGAGCTGTGTTTGTGCTACAGGTTCCGCTCTGCTCTACCTTCCTCCTGCTGTGTTCCTCTCTCCACTTCCCTTCTTTGCATCTACATCTGCTGAACTCCCATCCAGCCTCTGCTGTTGTTTTCCTCCATTATTTGTGTTCCTTGCCCACCAAATCCTGTTTAGAGGCCATCTGAATGGGTTGAATATAGGATGGTTTTCTTTTTTTGCTTCGAAGTCCTCTTGAAAGGGGTGTTTGGGAGTTGATCAGAGCACATAGTTTAATACAGCACTCCTAAATATCCTGACTCTGTCTGGCATCGGCTGATGCTCTGCCTTATTTAAACACACTGCAGACTCTTCAATGTTGTTTTCCCTGGGGGATTGACTTCCTGTGATAAAGTGCGATTCCCTTTTAAAGCAGAGGTCCGTTGTTATATAATGAGAGTAGGAAATGGTCCAGAAGTGACACTGGGAGAATAGGAAAGTTATTTTGGTAACTGACTGTTAGCTCAGAGAGTAGAAAACATGCTCAGGATTGTGTTTGGAACTTGAATTCTCTTTGGAAAGTGAGAGGAATAGATGAAAGGAATTAAGTAAGGGAGCGACCAGGTCAGAGTGGCAGAAGGGAGGTTACATTAAGGACAAAGTTGTGCAGTGCACGTCCAGGGTTCCTCCTGAAAGACTTAACTCTTTCCAAACTACATTTAGTCTCAATCAGTTGCTGCATTGTTGAGAATAACGTGTCTCAAATTTGAACCTTTCGGGGCTGTGCTGTCTTTTGCTTTTTTGACTTGAAGACGCAAATGTAGGATGTTCTTTAATTTGTGTGTATGATTGGGTGGGTTTCCCCCCCCCCCCAGATAGTGCCAGACTTTCTTCCGCCTGCATTTTCTGTTCCCCCTTTCCTGACAGCCTTGCTGAGAATTGCGCAGCGGTCAAAACTGTCTTTGCATGCTGTTGGTGGAGCAGTACTGAAATTCCTGAAGCAGATCACCTCTGCCCAGCTGGTATCCTTAGGAGGCAGGGATACAAACTCGCAGGGAAGCTGCCTGGATCCTGGCAGGGGCCATTAAACTGGCTGAGCCGTCACAGTCTGCTCTCAGACGGAAGAGCTGACATTCAGTGCTGTCTGCACAATTGCACCCCGTGCTGTGACCCCTTGTTCTTGCAAGTCTGATATTAGAATGGGTTTAAACTGGAATATTTATTGTGGGGTTTTTGTATGTGGCTCTTTTAAAGAACTTTAAGGTTGATAAACTCCAGATAGTCACGTTTTATTGTATAGGGAAGAAATTTTGTATCTTCTTGCTTATTTTGTTTTTGATTTGTTTTCACTTACACTGTTCTCCTGGTTTGTATCAGTTTGTTTGTCCTTGCTGCAAAGGAGGAATGCAGGCAGGAGGGAGGGAATGAGACTACCATTAATTTAGCTCCTGTGTGTTCCTCTCCTGCTTCCTCAGTAATCTCTGCCAGAGCGCTGAGCTTTGAAACAGGGCTGACGCATCTTCAGTAAAATAAAATGGGGGGATTTGATTCTCTTGGGCCACAATTTCATTCTGATCACATATGAGAAAACGTGTCTAGTAGTGAAAAGGGAGATCCTAACTCCTGTAGGAGTTATAAACCCACGTGTGGAGCCCGGGCTGAGAATTAGTGTTTTTAAAGCCTGAACATGTTGGCCGGCTTTTTTGGAATCATTAGCTGAGCCCATCCTTGTGTCTCACTCCTAAAATCCTTCTCTTTGTCAGCTCCCTTTTAAAGAAATCGTGTGCGGAGCAGGAGGAACACAGGATGTCTGAGAGAAATGTCCTTGGCATAGTTAAGTGACTAAATGAAAGCAATTCTCTGTCCTGTGCTGACAGGACCTAAACGCCCATTGATCATCCAGCAACTCCACTTTGGATAGCTTGGTAAGACCAGATTCCCTGGGTTTACCTGGGATCCCCCAGACGTGGAGCAAGGGAACGTGTGGTAACGCCTGCCTTTCTGCAGGTTGGTGTCCGAAAGGACCCTCAACTGCTTTTAATTTGTGGTTTGCCTGTAGAACCATTGAAAATGCTCAAGTTTGATCAAAATTAAACTTTCTTCCTTCTATCCAGGATATGTTTATTATCTCTACTATGTCATTTATCCGTAGCTTTATTTTTCAGCCGCCAAATATGCTGACTGTGCCCGTTATGTTTTCCAAATGAAATTCCCTGGCAAGCTTCACCTCTAATATCATTTTGAGGTGCTGATGTAATCAAATGGTTGAACGTGAACTGAACAGGAAATTACATAGTGCAGAACTTGTTCCTCAGATCTGTACAGAATTAAGATGCTTTTGTTCTTTTTATATATTTTTACAGGAGGCATTTATGGTATTCAGTAATTTGACTTTTGCTCATTTTTTAAATTAGAGCTGTCAATTTATTGAATGCCTGAGGGGAGCGGAGGAAATCAAGACTGGTTACGTATCCCTAATGTCTCCTCAAAATGTCAGTGGGAGTTATTTTTTCAACTCTAATACTTAAACATTGTGCTGAACTGATTTTGCACATGTTGAGGGGGTAACAGTGAGTGCATGGGAACAGTGAATCCAAGTTGGAATGCATTGGAGCATCCTGATTGTACGACTGTAACCCCTGCATTTTTCTGAACTTAAAAGAAACATCATCATTTGTAAATGGAGGGATAAAATGTAAACACAGATTGATAAACAGCCCTTTGAAAGACAAGTGGAACAGAGGCAGTCCCTGATGTTGAGTATTTGTCACACACAGATCACCTTCCTTAGCGTCCTCCTCTGTACTGAATTTTTAACCCGTGCCTTAAAGGAAGAGAGTGTTGTAAGTGACTTGGAGGACCTGCATTTTGTCCTTAAATTAAATTTATTACAGTTATTTTGATTTTCAAATAAATGGAATGTATTGGGGGGATAAAAGCACATAGTTCAGCGTGAGCAGCAGAGGAGCAGGGGGAAGTGATTTTCGTATGTTTTGCGAGTTGGCAAGGCCGAATTGCTTTCTCCATTCCCTAGCAAATGGGCAAAATATCAAAATGTGAGGAGGCGAGAGGTCCATCTCCATGGATTTGTGCAGTGTCATCTTTCTGTTTTGTCCTTTGTTGTCTCCTTTTCCTGCTCAGTGAGGGTTAAAGTGTGGGCTGTCTCCTCCTGGACCCGAGCAGTAGTGGATCAGCAGCTTTTGTGCTGCAACCAGTGTGTGTGAGTCTGTGTGGTGTTCAGATCTGTCACACGGCTTCTCCAGAGCCTCCTCATCTGCCCTGCTGCAGCAAAGGATGCCTTTCGCTCACAGAAGGCAAATAGTCTCTAAAAAGACAAGAATTGTGGTGTCTGGAAGTCACCCAGCTCAAAAGTCTCAGTATCTCTGAATAAATAATGATTATCTTTGGCTACCGCTGTTACCTTTGTCCTCTCGCACAGTTTATCGCGCTTGCAGCCTGAGGGTCACGTTAGTCCCTCCCATGTCCTTGATTATCTCCTCTGGGAGTTTTGCTTTGAGTCTTCCAAAGTACAGGAGCTGCAAATTCCAGATGAAATGCTTTGTGTTACTTTGCAGGAGCGAAAAGCCGAACGAGGGGGGTGTATACAAAGGGGACCGTTTTGTCTACTAAAGAGGGATGTAGACTGTGTTTTGTGCAATTGATTCAAATCTTATGTTTTTTAGCCTGGAGATTGCCTGTCAGTTGTTCTCTCTTGGCTTGTTTTTACTAAATGACTTCTGTTAGTTTACTATTTCTTTTAATATGTGTTTTAAAAAAGAAAAGTTCAGTATGTTCGCGATGCTCGCTGGGTCGGTCTGATGAAAGGCAGTGTCTTCCTTTCACGTTCCTTTAGCGCAAGCTCTAGGTTAATGAAGTGACTCATTCATTCCGTCCATCTCACTAAAACTGAAAGGCTGCTGAGGCCCAGGAATTGCAGGCAGCAGATGCTGGGATGAAAGAAGAAACAAACCAACCACTGGGTGAAACTTCCTGAAGCGTCTATATTGCCTTCTGAAAAGTGACTTGGGCACGGAGAGCCAGTTCCCCACTACAGAGCTGTGGAATTGATCACTTCATGGAACATCATCAAAGTTCATTTTAGTTCCTTAATGCTATAGGGCTCCTAGTTTTTGTCTTTGCTCTTTATTAATGGTTAGATCATAGAAATTATGAGGACTTCCTCTGGAGTCATCAGTGCAGGAAGGAGATGGATCTGTTGGAATGGGTCCAGAGGAGGCCACAAAATGGTCCGAGGACTGGAGCACCTCCCATACAAAGACAGGTTAAGAGAGTTGGGATTGTTCAGCGTGGAGAAGAGAAGTCTGTGGGGAGACTTTAGAGCAGCTTCCAGTGCTGAAAGGGGCTCCAGGAAAGCTGGGGGGAGTGTGCTTTTTATGAAGGCATGGAGTGTTAAGAAAAGAGGGGAAGAAATTCCTCTCTGTGACGGTTGTGAGGCCTTGGCCGAGGTTTTCCAGGGAAGCTGTGGCTTCCCCATCCCTGGAGGTGTTGAAGGCCAGGTTGGATGGGGCTTGGAGCCCCCTGATCCAGTGGGAGGTGTCCCTGCCCATGGCAGGGGTTTGGATAGGCTTTGAGATCCCTTCCAACCCAAACCATTCTATGATCCCAGCTCTTCTGAGCTGAAACTCAGGAGCCCAAGAAGAGGTTTTTGTGTTTTATTGGAAGAAAAGCGTGGTAGTTTGGCCTCTGCTTTCTTTATTTTTTCTCTTGCTCCTTTTTCAGCCAGGCTACCTTGTGCTGTAGTGACCTTCTCCTTCCATGCTGTCTTGTTCTTTGTTATGAGGCTAGCTATGGGCAGTTTGGGATGTTTTCTAATTGCTTTTGGAGTAAGTGCAAAGCACAACTGAAGTGATGTTGTAGAATCTAAAAGGATTTCTTTCAAACACAAAGGGAAGAAAACCTGAACAAAAAGCCTCTCCCAAACTCTTCTGTCTGTCAGAACTCCTCTCCTTACAATTCGAATCATTTAGCTAACAGATTTAAAAATCTCTGAATCATTCGAAGTCTAAAGAGGTACAAATGAAGGAGAGAGAAAAAGGAGGAGGGGTACTGAATATTTTCTGAATAATAAAGCGAACCTTTCTGTAAAACATCTTTACTAATTAGTTGAAAAGCAAAGCTAACTTGAAGTGCAGCAGTGTGTAACAAAAAGCTTGTTGATGAAGTTTGCTGTTGGGGATGATCTCATCCTGGTGCCCGGCCGGTCACTGTGCAACGCTCTAACTATGTGCTGAAACAAGAGTCTGCTGCAGCCGCTGGCCGCACCGTAACCGATTGCTTGGCTCGGAGGGGCCGAGGGCGCGCTCAGCCATGGTTGGAGGGAGCCGGGTGTGTGTTCAGCTGCAGTCGTGCTGTGGTGGCAGATTGGAGATGCCATCTACAGAGCTTTCTGTGTCAGTTCAGAGATGAGAGTGCATCTCTGCAGTGGGCTAAGCAGGAACTGCTTCCTGTGAACTGGGTGGACTTCACTTTCTGGCAATCACATTGCTTTTAAGACTTTATGGAGGATTTAAATTTAAAATGATAGCACAGTAGTCCCTGGGTCCGTAGTTCTAAGTTATGTATTTTAAAGCTTAGTGCAGTGAATCAACGTTTCGACCCAAACCGTTCTATGATTTTAATGTTCCTTCTCTATTAATTCACCCAGCTTTATTTTGCAGTGAGTGTCTGTCTTGCCAGAGTAAGAAATGAAGGCATCTCTTAACTGGGTGAGAGCATTTATCCAACTTTCCCTTTAGATTAGCTTTGTCAGAGGCTTACACGGCAAAACCATTCAGTGACTCCTGTAGCTGCTGCACTCCATGCTCGGAGTGAACCCCGATGTATTCACTGCTAAATATTGGCTGTTGGTGTGTTTGTGCTGCTGGGGATGAAGTCCTCTGGCCTTGCAGAATGAAACAGTTGAGAGGAGGACCCCTCTCCCCCCGTTCCATCACTTTGTACCTGATTAGTGCTCGGCTATGAGAGATCAGTGACCTTCAGCAAAAATTCGGGCAACACCGAGGTTTTATTTAGCCGTGCAGGCTGTTGTTAAGTGGTGCATGCTGAAATGCCACCTGCTTTCTACCTGTTTCCATTTATTGAATTACAAAATTGTTGTTTTAAAATATGCATTTGAGTGGAAACACTGTATAGGAATGGCACACACCAGCTATCCAACCCCTGCCATTCCTGGGGGAGCTGTAGGTTACGTCTGTCTTACTCGCTCAGTGAGAACTCGGCGATGTGCCAGGAGCAGAGTTTGATAAATTCAAAGTCAACTTTAAAAAACAAGCTGTAATATACATTGCTTTTTTTCCTTTGTTTCTCACCCCTGTGTGATTATTTGTGGTCCTTGGATGCACTGGGAGCCCCAGGCTGGTTCCAGTTTAAAATGCATTATCTGTGTCAACGAGCCTGGAGGTTCGGGGTCTGCTTGAGTTCAGACATGAGTATTTTATTTCTGTCAGTTATTGAAGTGCTGAGAATGGTAAAAATAACAGAATTACACGTGAGGCAATGTATTACATCGTCTTCCTTTTAGATGGAATTTGTCTTTAAAATTATGAAAGTATTAATTAGTGATTTTATTGTCTCAATAGCTTCCAAATCCGAAGGCAGCAGGAGTGACTGCATTTCACCTGCGTGTTGCTGACTTAGAAACCCCCAAACCCTGAGTGGCAGAGCTGTTCTTACACCTTGCTGTTTGGTGGTGGGTGTTGGGTGTGCTGAACAGACTGGTCTCCCTGTATTCCCACCTCCTTGCTCTGTGGTAGTGATGAGGAGGATGATATCTGGGAGCAGAGTCGGTAGCTACAGGGTTGCCGTTCGCCTGTCGGAACAGCAGAGAGCGAAGCAGTGAAATGGCCTAAAATACATATTAAAACCAAAACCTGAAATGGGGACACATCCAGTTCTCGAGTGACTCCTGCACATGTTCCAGTAGAGGCTGGGCTGTGTGTTCTGTCTGCCTCGGTGCCGGTAGGGTGAGGGGCCCTGTCTACCTCTGACCGCTGCCGCGGACTCCTGGCGTGGTTCTGAGCAGGTTTAGTGGTCGGGAGCAGGACTGTGCTGTGATTCAGCTGAGATGCAAGCGAAACTGTGGGTGGACAACAGGAGCAGCCACGTGTTTTCCTTAATAACTCTGAGCTGAAAAGTGTTAAGTTCTGATTAAAAGCAGGTTGATATAATGTTTTTTTTAAATTGCTCTTTACGTGAGAACCCATGCATTGAACTGAAAAGCCTTTCTGCTGTGTTTGGTGAGGTGAGCTGGCCTGAGGAGCGGTTCTCCAGCCATCGCAGTGGAGGAGAGGGACAGGGATGAGTGGCTTGGGCTGCAGCTTCTATGGATTGCAGTGCAAACCTGGACTATTCTGGGACCCAGTAACTTACCTGTGTGCCTGAGCAAGACTGGGCACCTAGGCCTTGGTATGGAGGAGGAAAGGACTGCTGTTAGAAAACCACGTTTTGGGCACTGTTGCAGCTCCTGGGGTCATTTTGTTGGTCAGCTGGGGCCTTCCTACGCTGAAGAGTCGCTATGTGGGGAGTGTGTGCAGGTTCTCCTGCCAGCAGGTGGGCTGGTGCAGAACGTTCTTAATTCCAATACCTGTAGGAAAGAGAGAGCAAATGGATTAAATGCAGTACTGGAAACTGGTTTCATTGGTAGATGTGAAGCATTTGCACAAGGGTATTCTTTAATTCAGCTGTAGTAAAATATTTATTAATGTAGATTTGATTTCTGAAGACACTACTGAGGTTTTCAAGGCAGTAAATCTGCGCACTAGTTAGAGTTCACATCACAATTGAGTGTTCAGTCTGGATGGGAAACTGCTGCTGACCTTGCTACGTCTGCGGAGCAGCTATCTCTTTCCTTGATAAGCACGGAACAAATATCCGAGAGAAAAGTTCCACCACACTCCCTTTGTTTCGGGTATCCTCGTGATAACGCTGACAAACTAACACAGCTCCTCTGCCTCAAAACAAAACGGGGCCTGTGGGAAAGGAATCTTACAAGATGCTGAGCCTCTCCCTTCTCTTTTTCCTGCAGTTCTTTTCCGTAGCACTTTGCAAAAATGCAGCACAAGAAGTGCCTAAGGCTCGTGTCCTCCACACCTCTGGCTGGTTCTGCCGTGGCCATAGCTGCTAATAGGTTAAAAAACAATTAAGCAGTCCTGTTTGACAATGCATGTGGTGTCGTAGGGCAGGGTGGGGTGAGTGTCAGATGAACAGTCCCACACTGGGGTGCTCTGCTCTGCAGCCATTTCTGTCAGGTGTTCTGGCTGCTGGGTTTTTCAGCCCACTTGTGAAAAAGGGAAACTACCTTTTCCAGATTAACTTTGTTCCAACTGGAATAGCAAGGTCTGCTCCTCTTGGGAAGATGCAAAAACTTCCTTTGTGGCCGGACTCTCTTTTTGACATCACCTCAGAGTGTTAAGGTATATGGAAAACCCCAAAAGCTTGGGTAGGACGGGCTTCTTTATGCCTTGGAAATGGGATATGGAAGATAAATGGCAAATAGCTATGTGTTAATGATCTTAACCATATCTGGCTACATCGCTCTGACCTTTATCTCCCCTTCTTCCCTTTCACCAGGTGTGGGTATCGCATTCTGCTTACACCTTGCGGAACAAATCTACTCTTACTTGCTCTGATTTTAACTTCAAGTCTTAAATGTTGGAGCTGGATGATAAACAGCGGGAGAATGTTTGTGTTCTTTTGTTCTCCTTGCCTTCTTACTGCCCGAATGCTTCTTTCTGTGAGAGGTAAAGGTGTTGGAGATCTGTGTGTTGGAGATCACTCGGAGCTGCCCTAAATTCTCGGCTCTACCCAACACAAGGCTCCAGCCTGGCCACGCCAGGCAGGTGAGGGGAGCTGAGAGGGTATTTGAGGCTTCTCCTAGGGTAGCTGGGAGAATGTGGGATGTTCCACGGGAGACTTCTGCGTGGTCTGGATCTCAAGGAGGTCCTCATGAAGTTGATGTTAATCAGGAATTCACCATTTGATGTCGTGGGACACTGGTATTGCATAATTGCAGTGAATGTGGTCTTTTCTGTGTAAACCTTTTGGGCAGCAAGTCCTCTGAAAGCTTCTGGAATATAGGCGTGTTCTGAATGGTTTTTGTTTTACTTGGTTATAACACTTTTCATTGTGTCTGTAATGATTTTGAGGGTGATTAACTCTTCTGTTAGAGGATGCTCTCTACTCTTGGAGCAAATGGTTTGGTATCAGGTAAAGTATAAATTATTCAGTGCTACTGAATAGCCATGGCTTCTAGAGAGGCTTTTTAGCTTGAAAAATAACCCCAACCCCTCAACATGAAACCCATAAAACTGCTACCAAGGTTGTCTTCCAGTGCCCATTGCACTTGGATGGGATGTGTTTTCACACGCTGTGGAACTACAGTGAGCATGAGGTTCAACCAGGCCAGATGCCGAGTCATGTGGTTTGGACACAACAACCCCAGGCAGCTCCAGGCTTGGGGAAGAGCAGCTGGAAAGCTGCTTGGCAGAGAAGGCCCTGGGGGTGTTGGTCGCCAGCGGCTGAAGAGGAGGCAGCAGTGGCCCAGGTGGGCAAGAAGGCCCCCAGCACCCTGGCTTGGCGCAGCCCTGGGGTGGCAGCAGGAGCAGGGAAGGGATGGTCCCCCCTGCACTGGGCGCTGGTGAGGCCACCCCTGGAATGCTGGGCTCAGGGTTGGTCCCCTCACTCCAAGAAGGCCCTGGAGGGGCTGAAGCGCCTGCGAAGAAGGGAGTGGAGCTGGGGAAGGGTCTGGAGAAGAGGGGTTGTGGGAGCAGCTGAGGGCCCTGGAGCTGTTTAGGCTGGAGAAGAGGAGGCTGAGGGGAGACCTCCTGGCTCTCTGCAGCTCCTGGAGAGGAGGTTGTGGGGAGGTGGGTGCTGGGCTCTGCTCCCTGGTAGCCAGTGACAGGACAACGGGAAATGGCCTCAAGATGCAGCAGGGAGATTGAGGTTGGATATTAGGAGGAATTTCTTTACTGAAAGTTTCTCGGGCCCTGGCAGAGGCTGCCCGGGGAGGTGGTTGAGTCCCCATCCCTGGAGGTGTTTAAAAGGTGGGCGGATGTCATACCAGGGGCCATGGTCTGGTGGTAGATTTAACAGGGCTGGATCAATGGTTTGACTCGATGATCTTTAAAGTCTTTTCCAACTGAAACCATTCAATGATTCTGTAATTCTTCTGTGTGTCACCCAGGCTCTGAAATAGTGAGATATGAAACATTCAGCTGTCAAATGCAGTGAATTACTCAAGCCTTGAACAGTTTTAACTTTGTACCTGGGAAGGTAACAGGCTTCTGCAGTCGCCCTGTCATAGGGCGAGCCCTGGTTCCCAAGAACAGGCCTTCTCTACTGAGGAGAAAGTGATGAAGATGGTCTTACAAACCAGTTACAAACCAGAATCTCTTGGTAGCAGATTCCAAAAATCTCAGTAGGGAAGCTCCGTGATTTGTAGCACTTAAATAGTGATCGCCGTGTGTCTGTGCATGGCTTTAAATGCTTCTTTTTTTTGCTTCCTCCTTCTCATCCATATTAACATTTTGGCTTTTGAGAATGCAAAGGGAAACTTCTTGATGATTCAGACTCTGAACCTGTGACCTTTGTTCAATGGAAAATCAAAGTTGCTGTATCATTTTTAACGTATTCCTTGCTGTACCAGTGGCGTTGCTGTCTGGCATAACTAAAAAATTTGTGTTCCTGCTGTCTAATAAAAGCTGATGATGCTTCTTTTGTATCATTGTTGGCTAATTAAGTCCAAAAATTGAGAAAAATTGATATGGAAAGTGTAAAAGCAAACTCAGGCTCTGTTGTGTTTGTTATTCAATGTAATTAACATTGAATTTTGGCATGAACTGAAGTGTTGGAGATGGAGAATTATTGGTTCCATTTGCTCGCGTTCAGGGACTCTGGTACACAGAAGAGATGCTGATTTCCTCCTCTCCTCTCTTTTAAGGAATGGTGTGTGTGTGGCTTGCCCTGGGGATGCGTTTGCTCACCTGTGACTAATGAGGAGTGTTAGGTGTTTCTAATCAGGCCTTATCTGGCTGCTCCAACACCGATCCTGCTGTTCGTATGCTTTAGAGCTTTTCTACTTGGCTCCATCTCCAGTTTCTGTAATGGAGACGCACAGCCCTGGAAGCCAACCTGTGCAGCTCGTGTGTGCTGTGGTAACGGATATTGGGAAGGGAGGTGGAATGTCCTGAAAGTGACTTCTGTCTTCAGTAGCAGTTTCCACAAAGCAAGCAGAAAAGCACATTGATTTCTAGCACTTGGTAGCACTGTTAGTGTGTGTGTGTTGTTTATTCCCTCATGCCTCCTGCTTGCTCCTCCTGTTCTGCGCTGCCACTGTGCCTCATGAGAAAGGGGAGGAACCTCTTGGATGCCTCATTACACCCAGGGGACGAGCATCTGTCTCTTGAAAATGTTGCTGCAGGCTCTGTCTGAAAGTGTGACGAGGACAGTATGTGGAATTTAGAGCCTTGATGGAAGCTCTGTCCTAATATTTGTTATGGAAGTGTGAGGCCTCAACTTGGAACTGCTCACCGAATTAGAATCAGAGAATGGTTCGGGTTGAAAGGAACCTCAAAGCCCATCCAGCCCCAACTCCCTGCCATGCACAGGGACACCTCCCACTGGATCAGGGGGCTCAAAGCCCCATCCAACCTGGCCTTCAACACCTGCAGGGATGGGACAGCCACCACTGCTCTGGGCAACCTGGGCCAGGGCCTCCCCACCCTCAGAAGGAAACATTTCTTCCTAAGATCTCATCTCAGTCTCCCCTCTTGCAGCTGAAAACTGTTGCCTCTTGTGTTCCTGCACTCCCTGATCAGGAACCCTTTCCCAGCTTTCTTGGAGCCCCTTTAAGCACTGGAAGCTGCTCTGAGGTCTCCCTGGAGCCTTCTCTTCTACAGGCTGAACAACCCAAACTCTCAGCCTGTCCTCATACGGGAGGTGCTCCAGCCCTCGGATCATCTCCGTGGCTTCCTCTGGACTTGCTCCAACAGCTCTGTTTCCTTCGTATGCTGAGGACTCCAGAACTGAACACAGGACTCCACGTGGGGTCTATAAAGAGCAATTAGGTCATAAAATACATAACTGTAAAAAAAGACAATACTAATTTGCTATTGAGTGGATATGTATTAGCCCTGCTCCCCTTCTGAAGTAATGATGGGATGTGGTTAGTGCCTCTTGTGTTCCCAAACATCTGGAGTATTGAATCTACAATACCTGTTGCACTGATCTGTCAGGTACTGGTGTTTATTTTAGAGCATATCTGGGCATGAGGATTTGGACTGTGTATATGACCTTTTGCATGAAGGTGTCTTAGGGGTTTTTAAGCTAAATAACGTGGACTTCCAGAGCTTTCAACCCAGGGTGGTGGTCAGGCTGCTGACGTGTGTTCTGCTTCATTTTGGTACTCAATGGAGTTTGGTTTGTGGTGGGTTGGTTTTTTGTTCTCCAAAGCATTCCATGTCAAATCTACTGTCCTAAACAAGTTTCCAAACTGAAAATCCAAGGATTAAGTAAATCCTAAACCTCTCTTTCTTAAAGGCACTGCTAGCTAAAGACTGGGGCAGCTAGGAGTCAGGGTGAAGGAGCACACATCAGCAGTGCTGTCACATGTGAGTCACGTCCCTGCAAAACGACCCATCTGTAAGTCAAGGTTTACATCGTGCAGGCGTCAGCCTTAAACATAAGTAGATTTATGTCTCATGCATTTTCATGCTTTCTTGCAACAATGAGGTGTCTGATGTGGTTCAGAATTCTCCAATAGTGGTCTTGCTTTAAAGCTGTTACCATGGTAACGTGTCATGGCTGAGGCAGCCGTCAAGGTCCCAAAGAAATGGGAAATCCAAACTTGTCTCTCATTTACCTGTGCCTGGTGCCTTAGCTGACACAGCAGACAACATTCTGTAATTAGCTCTAATTGTGTAAATGTGCTGTTGACACTTGAACTTCCTACTTGATTTTCCTTCTTCGAAGTTAAGGAGAGAATGGTTTGTGGTCCAAGTGAGATCACAGTGTTCTCCATCAGGGGGGCACCAGCAGTGAGTGTATTCGATACAGGTTCACGTTGTGCTTTTAAATGTGACCACTCCATGGAGTCTTTGATCTGCACGGGGAGAGTTTGTCATCTGCAAGAGTGGAAACGAAACCAAGGGCCCTGTTCTTGAACCATCTCAGGACTTGCCAGACCAGGGAGCAGGAAGGTAACGGAGTTCCTTAGTGCTGTTGTGGAGATGGAATCAGTAAGAGAAAGATGCTGTTTGTGGTAAATGTTGAGCAGCCTGAAACACCTCTGCTGTTGATATGATAAACGTGTATGAGGCTGTTCGGGTGGGTGACCTCAGTGCCTTTCATTGCTGGGAGCTGGAAGTCTTATTCCTTCTTATCCTCCTTCACCTGGGTCTGGAAATAGTGACTGGCTCATTCCATGGAGCAAAAATGAAGCATTAACTATGACTGGGATAGGGCTGAGCTCAAAGAAGTTCCTTTGCAAAGTGAGAACAAGGGTTTCCACTCAGTTGAGGAATGTAGTTAGTAGAGCAACTTATAGAATAAATCAATCATAGAATCAATCACAAAATGGTTTGGGTTGGAAGGGACCTCATCCGGTTCCACCCCCTGCCGTGGGCAGGGACACCACCCACGAGATCAGAGAGCTCAAAGCCCCATCCAACCTGACCTTGAATGTCCATCCACTTCTTTGGGCAGCCTGTGCCAGGGCCTCCCCAACCTCACAGGAAAACATTTCTTCCAAAGATCTGACCTCAATCTCCCCTCTTTCAGCTGAAAACCGTTCCCCCTCATCCTGTCCCGGCACTCCCTGAGAAAGAGCCCCTCCCCAGCTTTCCTGGAGCTCCTTTCAGCACTGGAAGGTGCTTTAAGGTCTCTCTTACCTTACCTTGCTGTATGGAGATTGAGAGAATGAGGATGCAGGCAGCTCGGCACAACTTCAGGTTAAAGAGGTGGCAGCCGTAGGTGACTGCAGGAAGCTCCATGAGATAGAAGCCTAGATGAGAAACCTGAGTAATAAAAGCTGCTTTCTCTTTATCCTTCTCAGGTGCTGGGTGGCGTTCAGCCCCAGCTGAGGCAGAGCACCTTCAGTCACACTTTAACTGGCGCGTGTCACTATTTCACAGTCCAAGGCTTGACACAGGTCCCTACAGCTCCTTTTTCTGACAGACCTGCAGCTGAATCTTTACTTTGAGTCTCCCAAACATCTCGAATCATTAAAAATGCCCGTCTCTGGTCTGTGCCATCCAAAAAGATGGCAGGTTGGTGGGTAAGGCTGTCCGAGCGTGGGTGTGGACAAGTGCTTTGACAGATAAAGCTTGTGACAGGAGGCACAGCGGATCCCTATTGATTAGATGTAGTGGTGGGAAGAATCCCTGAATTCCTAATACCTTTATTTTTAGCTGTAATTTGCCTGGGCTTTCTGTTCGAGTTGTTCCAAAAATAAATATTTCAGAAGAGGATTAAATTTAAATATGAAAGACAGTGTCTCTTATGCGTCAGTGTCCATGGAAGGAACTGGTCAGAAATCACTCTTCTCCTTCCATTTGCATGCTCCGAATCCCAATTAAAACTGCTTTCACCAGCACTGCTCATCCACACCGGAACCTAGAGGTGCTGTTGGGAATGCGGCGGCGACAGCTAATTTTAGCTCATTTAGTCCCGCTACCAGCAGAGTTCCTCAGCTGTGAAAAGAGATACTTTGGGCTTGTTAAATCACTTTGTTTATTGAGCTTCTGCGGAGGAGGAGTTTGTTGCTTTGTTTCTCCTTCTCTACTTCTCCCTTATGAGACCTCACCTGGAGTCCTGTGTCCAGGGCTGGAATCTCCAGCATAAGAAGGATATGAAACTGTTGGAATGGGTCCAGAGGAGGCCATGGAGATGATGGGAGGGCTGGAGAACCTCTGGTGTGAGGCCAGACTGGGAGAGTTGGGGTTGTTCATCCTGGAGAAGAGAAGGCTCTGGGGAGACCTTAGAGCAGCTTCCAGTGCTGAAAGGGGCTCCAGGAAAGCTGGGGAGGGGCTTTTTCCAAGGGCCTGGAGTGACAGAACGAGGGGGAACGGCTTTAAATTGGAAGGGGGAAGATCTAGATTAGACATTGGGAAGGAATTCTTGAGGGTGAGGGTGGGGAGGCCCTGGCCCAGGTTGCCCAGAGAAGCTGTGGCTGCCCCATCCCTGGAGGTGTTGAAGGTCAGGCTGGATGGGGCTTTGAGCCCCCTGATCCAGTGGGAGGTGTCCCTGCCCCTGGCAGGGGAGTGGAACTGAGCTTTGAAGTCACTTTCGACTCACACTATTCCATGATTCTATGATTGTCACCAAGGGCAATTACTGCCTTGGCATTTGGTGTTTGTTTTCCTTTTTGTGGATGTTTGGTGCATTAAGGTTTTTCTTCTCTGTAGACCCATCTGGAAGATCTGTAGCAAGTTTCGGGTATCAGTTGTGTCAGTGTTTCCTTTCAGCCTCCTCTGGATGTTGGCAGCCTCTCGTGGCACATTCTCTGTGCAGGGCAGCGGGCAGCTCTCTCCTCGTGCCCCGTGGTTGTACACTCGCTGACCACAGGGCACTGCCTGCTGGAGCTTTCCCATTAATGAGCATTTGCTGCGCTGTTCGACCCTTCGGGATCATTCGGAAAGGTCCTTGGTTGGTCCTTGCTGCTGGTGATTTGGCAGTCTGAGTCACTCCTCCAGTTTTCCAGAGTCATTGCATGTTGTTTCTTTATTCAAATCACTCTTGACTTGTGGAAATCCACTGTGATACAAAAACAGCTCCACTTGGGCAGCTGCTTTTTTACTGTCTGATTGCATGAGCCCCGCTGGCTTTTACCTTTGTCACCCTGAATCGCTGCAGAAGACACTTTGTTAGAGGCTGTCCCATTTAATAAGGATTAAATGTGATTGTTTCCAAAGAGTATCTGCTTGCTTTTCAGTCATAGACCTTCATTCTTCCGTGTGCCACCTCCAGTTGGGAAGTAGGATCTCGTTCTACAGTAGCAGGAGTTGCGTGACTCCTGTGACAGTCGGCCTCGCTGCTCATGAATGTTTCCTGAGCCCATTAGAGAGTTCAGTGGAACTCAGTCTTGTGTTTTGAAGACTCTTTAAATTATTAGTCCAACTTCAGCATTTCCCTTCTCTCCCGGGTGATGCTCAACTCAGGAGGCTGGAAACAAATCTAAAAGCAGTCTCAGACACTGTCAGCTTTCCCTGAGCTGCCTCATGCCAGTGCGGGAACAGGGATTGGATGCTTAACAAAAATCCATTAAATATTTGATGGTGGTGCCCACATAGGGGAAAAATTCCACCATATCCAGTTCCAGTGTCCAGTTCTGGAATCACCAACTTAAGAAGGAAGTGGAACTGTTGGAGCAGGTCCAGAGGAGGCCACAAAGATGATTAAAGGGCTGGAGCTCCTCTGCTCTGAGGACAGACTGAGAGAGTTGGGGTTGTTCAGCCTGGAGAAGAGAAGGCTTTGTAGGGACCTCATAGGGGCCTTCCAGTAGCTGAAGGGGGTCCCAAGAAAGCTTGGGGCGGGGGGACTTTTTACAAGGGCTTGGATGAGGGGGAGTGGCTTTAAACTGGAAGGGAGTAGATTTAGATTGGACATTAGGAAGAAATTCTTTACAGTGAGGTTGGGGAGACACTGGAATGGATTGCCCAGGGAAGTTGTGGATGTCCCCTCGCTGTAAGTGTCCAAGGTCAGGTTGAATGGAGCTTTGAGCCCCTTGATTCAGTGGGAGGTGTCCCTGCCCATGGCAGTGGGGTGGAACTGCATGGGCTTTGAGGTCCCTTCCAACCCAAACCATTGAATGATTCTGTGATTCAAGGAGCCAGCACAGGGCTCGTGGCTTTAAAGGTGGTTTTCCTCATGTCAAGGTGTTGTCGTTAACTTGCTGCTAGAGTTATTCCTCTAGGAAAGGGCTGGGATGAAAGTCTCCAGGTTTGGTGGCCACCATGTATATGTATCTCGGGGTTTGCAAGCCTTTGCGTTTGAAGACGTGGTATCCAACAATGTGATGCCACTTTGCATTTGGAATGCTGGAACCACACGGTGTGCCGCCTACTCTGCTCTTCCTATCGAGGGATCTCTGTGTCCTGTGCACATTTAAGAGGAAAAGCTATTTAAAGGAGGCTGTTTATCCTGAGATTTGGAAATGAAGTGTGAAGGGCGAGAGACAACAGGAAACTAAAAGATGGAGTGGCTTCCTCTTCTGGGATATGGATACTTGTCTTCTAAATTTGAGGATGAGAAAATGGAAAGTGTGGCTTGTTTGGAGAAACTGAGGGAGCCTGTAAGGGCGGATGATATGAGGAATGGTGCATTCTTCCTACTATAAAATGAACTGCACTGAAGTACATTCCATTCAGCTGGGGTAAGAGTGATAATCCCGAACTTAACCGGAGGTTTGCCCTTTGGAGCAGTCTCTCTTTGGCCGTGCAGCATGAATGTGGATTGAGACAAGCATTGTTCATACAGGAATGGCCTCAAGATGCACCAGGGGAGATTTAGGTTGAATATTAGGAAAGGGTTGTCAGCCGAAAAAGTTGTTGAGTATTGGAAGAGGCTGCCCAGGGAGGTGGTTGGAGGGGTTTTGAGTAGAGGGATGAGTAGGTGTTGTACCTGGGGACATGATCTAGTGGTGGATGTAGCAGGGTTGGATCGATGGTTGGACTTGATGATCTTAAAGGTCTTTCCAACCAAAAGCATTCTGTGATTATGGATGAAAAGTGCCAAATCACTGGAACTCGAGGCTGTCTGATCACGGTAACGTTGTGAGGTGGATGTGCAGGAATCACTTCCCTGCCTCTGCCTGGTATCCCTTTTGGGCTCTGACCACAGTGAACTGTCTGCTTGTCTCATGGCCTAAGAAGAGCTGACAGTTTATTCCAGCCTCAGGACTGCCACCGGAGACTGGCGGGGACAAGGAGTCGCTGCTTAAAGCACAAAGAATCTCTAGAGTTATAAAAGCAGAGATGAATTGTTAATGTTTGCCCTGAAATATGCACATGCTTCTGGGACTCCTCAGAATGACTGTCGTGTTGTTTTATAGATGGGGAAGATTTGGTGAGGTCTCAGGTGGGAAGAAACGGGAGGGATGAGGCTGAGCAGAAGTGGGAAGCAACCTGGATGCAGGGAGTTTGGAGTGGAGACAACGGACCCCATCTGTGTCGAAAACTGGATGAGATTATAGCAGCCATCAAAACATTCAGTAATAAAAGCCCAAGGGGCTTGGGAACCTGGAGAGCTGAGGAACAAGAACTGCTGCTGCAGGACGTGAAACTGGGTATTACAGGATGGCGAACACGATGGGACAGTATGCATACCAGGCATTACCTGTTTTCTGATAGTGTAGGCGAGATAAAAAGGAAGGGTGGGTGTGCTGTGGGATGGAAGTGAATAATAGATGGCTCATCCTTGGTTCTGTTGCTTTTTGGTGTCTCTTGCGTACGGATTGTGTTGGGCAGAAATGCAGTTGCACACTTGGAATCGGGGTTGCCGTGCACACACAGCCATCACTCAGCGTTAAAGTAGTTCCCAGTCTCCAAACTGGAAAATCACTATGGCCAGTAATGGGACACGTGAGTCAGTGTTTGTTGGCCAGGTGATAGGTGACTTTTTCTATCCTTTCCTGCTGTTCTCCATCGCTTCTATAAGTGGTTGGAACCCTTCTCTGTCGGAATTCACCCTGTCTGAGGTGGAGCAGCGATGCCCAGCATTACAGCTGGCACTTCTCATTGTCTTCAGTGTTTTGCTGCAAAAGACAGGGCTCTGGGGTTCTTTTGATTAGCAAATAAGGCAAAGTTTGGTGTTCTCAGTGCAAAGTCGTTGGAATATCTGTGTGCAAAGAGTTTGGAATAACTGCATGAGTGTGTGGTGACCTGGTGGATCACAGCAGCAGATGCAGGCTGAACTTAGTGGAAGAGGTGGTTGGGCTTGATGCCTTCAGACATGATCTGGGTGCTTCTCAGCTGGAAGCAGCTGGGGAAGAGGAACCCAATGCCCCAGCTTAGCACAGGGCTAAACTGCAAAGAGAGAGAAAAGAGAAGGAGGGTTTATAATGTCAATTAGCAGAGATTCCTTATTAGCAGACTTTCCCTCTGTTGGAAAGGGGAGCATTAGCATTACCGCACAATCAAGAGCTCATCCTCAATATTTGTGTATCCAAATGACACACAGATACTTCCCTGGTCCTTCATTAACTCTGTTTTTCCACCCCTTCTGAGGAGAACAGGGCTCTTGCAGAAGACTTTTCTCACTCAGAGAGCTTTACCACCTACTAAAGCTGAAGTGATACTTCACAGGGCTGTGTTCTCATTTAAAAGAGCTCTGGCTTTTTACTTCCTTGTAGCATGAAATGTGCATCTGCAGGGAGAAGAGCAAGGATCAGAGTCTCTATGTGACTTTGCATCCCAGCAGGCACTGGGATGGTGTTTAGTTGTGAGACTGGCTTGAGTACTCACTATGGGGAAGAACAACTTGACTGTTTCTCTGTGTGGATTGAAATCTTGGAGTGATTGTGCAGCTTAGTTCATGTTCTGTGTGGAGAACATAAGGAGCGTTATTTTAATGGAAATTTTGTGTGTAGATATGCTTGTTCACAGTAAAGAAACATGAGCAAGGTGAGAAATTGGGGACACAACACCTGGCAGATGTGGTTCGTGGTAAAAGCTGGTGGGTTGAGCTTCACTGATATCGTGGAAAACATGCAGAAAAGAGCCTGCTGGGTGCAACTGAAGTACAGCTCCTCATTTCTTTTTTTCTTTTTACATCTGGATCCCTTTAAAAATATTAATCCAAGTATCATTAAACTGGAAGAGGGGAGAGTTAGATGAGATCTTAGGAAGGAATGTTTTCCTGTGAGGGTGGGGAGGCCCTGGCTCAGACTGCCCAGAGAAGTGGTGGATGCCCCATCCCTGCAGGTGTTGAAGGCCAGGTTGGATGGAGCTTTGAGCCCCCTGATCCAGTGGGAGGTGTCTCTGCCCATGGTAGTGGGGTTGGAACTGGATGGGCTTTGATTCTAACTCAACCCATTCTGTGGTTCTACGATTCTGGGAATGGCAGGAAGATGTGTCATGGAAGGTTTTGGTTGGTTGTTAGGAAGGGGTTCTTCACCCAGACCACTGGAACAGATCCCCAGGGAAGCAGTCATAGCCTGACAATATTCCAGAAGCCTTTGTCCAAGGCCCTCAACCACACAGGGTGACTGTTGGGGTTGTCCTGTGCAAGTTGAACTCGATGGGCCTTGTGGGTCCCTTCCAGCTCAGGTCATTCTGTGATTCTGCCTTTCTAACTTCTCAAGGTTTGGTTCATTTTGAGTAACATAAGCCATCTCCTCGCCATCCCTAAAAGCCTGTGTCCCAGTGTTCTGTTGTGGATGGAGTTTCTCTCAATCGTGCATGTATTGTGTTTTACAGGTGAGCGCTTTGAGGACTGAAGCACCTGCTGAAGGGAACGCCTGCTTTTGAGGTATGAGCTGCTTTTGCACCGCATCTTGAAGCTAAAACAGAGTTCTGCCACAGCTGTGTGTGCACACGAGAGCTCCATCTGCTCTGGGAGAAACACAGCTACCCCCAGCAGGGGCTCAGTAGCAGGGCTTGGCACAGCACGCTCGCCCGGCTGTGACAAGTGGAGTGTTAAATGTGCTCCAGGACAGCCTGTGTGCCTTTAAAAGGCATTACAGGGAGAGTCCTGCCACGTGAGCGTCTGCAGAACAAACACATCTGAAACACAATCACCTCTCCTTTCTATTTACCACTCTTTGCATCCTCCCTTTTGGGTATTTATTGAAGCTTCTAATGTTCCCGTGCTCGTGTTCAGGGTAGCAGGGCTGGCGTGTGGCTCCAGGGATGTCCTTTCTGGCCAGGTGAACCTTCTTTTCTGGCCCTTTCAGCTGCGAAGGGCCGATATCTTGTTTAATTTGCTCACTCAAATCTTTTTATCAGAGTAAGATGACTACAAAAGCTTGAAATGGGCGAACGAGGCTAAGAAAAAAACAAGTCTGATGTGATTAGTTAGGAATTTGGAGCAGAGAATCATCCAAGTTTCTTGTCCTTGCCTTCCTTTGCAGAAGGCACCATAAAGCTGCACTTTCCCTGGAGCCTGCACTCGGAGGATTGAGGTGCAGGCACTCAGAAGCAGGTTTTAGTGAAGGAATTACGATTTCTTTGTCATATTTGTATGGACTGAGGGACCCAGGTGTCTTCTGCATTGCAGTTTGATCGGCTGGGCAGGGATTGTTCTCTAACACTGCCTAATTTCTTCATGTCCTGAGAGCAGCATCAGCTTGTTTGCTCTACCAGTTCATGCTTCCTTGTGCCTTTATCTTAAGGTAATCTGTCATGTAAAGCAGTGGAGCACAGGGCACAGACGTGTGGCAGTGGCTGAGCTGTTGGTGTCGTTCTGCCAGTACCATCCATGGTGCTTGGCTGCAAAGGATGCAGAGGAGTCGGATGGATGCGGTTCGATGATGACTTGTTTTTACATCACCGACTGTATCTAACCAGGATTTACTAAACTTTACTTGATGTGACAGTGGCCTCCTGTGTCTCCTGTAGGGTAAAATTGTTCCTAAAATGCCTCTTTTTGTCTCCTCAAGTGGCAGGCACAGAGATAAGATCATAGGGGCAGAGTTGTGTCTCCTCAGTCAGCTGCTGCTCCTGTATCCGTTCGTGGCATGGCTGGAACCAGGCTGGGTTTGGAGCAGCCACCCCACCCCTTGTTTATGTCGTGTTCCGTGGCCGCGTGCCAAACACTCTTTAAGTCCTTCTCTAAAAGTCATTTGAATAAAAGCTAAATAAGATGGCTTATCTCCTTCTGGGTGGGATGGAGGGCGGGGAGGTGCCCAGCATGCTCTGCGTGCTGTTTGCTGTGGCCTCGATAGAGCTCAAGAGGTCATGTGAGGTGGGCTGCCATCTCCTCCTGCAGGGAGCGAGCGCTGCGCGCGGCTGAGCAACCACCATGACCAAGGACTGTAGGCGTCCTTCCTGCACGGCTGGTGTTGAACTGCTTCTCCTCTTTCCACTTCTCTTAGTGCTGGCCAACGTGCTCTTCATGTCTGCCAGGCTCCTTGGGTGTCTGCAGTTGGTCTTGGACTTCAGTTTGCATAGTCATGTTGACTCCCAGGTTGTCAAAGGGGGGGGAGTTTGCTATATTATGATTTCTCCTTTCCTTTCTCCATGGTACCAACGTGGAGCTACAAGGTAAGCTGCCTTCTGGAGCCCAGGGGTTCGTGCGGTGGTACCTCCCAACAGTTGTTGTTCCGTGGTTTCAGGACATGGAAACCAGACAGGTGTTTCCCACAGACTGTATTCAGCAGCTAAAAATGCTTCCTGCAGTAATTTATCCGGGAACATTAAATCCATGCTCATTGACTGCCTGGATGAATAAAGGGAACTTCCTCCCCAACATCCTTTGGAGGAACCCGGGAGAGCAGGCAGGAAGGGGGAAGTGTTTGTGGGAGTCAAGCACTGGCTGGTTCTTGCTGGATGACATGATTGAGGAATAACTTGGGTTCTCTATGAAACAATACCCTGTTCCTCTTGGATTGGCACTCAGGAATAAATGGGTTCTTCCTGCTGCCTCTGCTGTGAGCTCCTTCAGCCAAGTACAGTTCACAGTATGAGTTGGGTTGGAAGGGACCTCAAAGCCCATCCAGTTCCAATCCCCTGCCATGGGCAGGGACACCTTCCGCTGGATCAGTGGGCTCAAACCCCCATCCAGCCTGACCTGGAACACCTCCAGGGATGAGGCAGCCACCACTGCTCTGGGCAACCTGGGCCAGGGCCTTCCCACCCTCACCCTGAAGAAGTCCTTCCTAATGTCTTATCTAGATCTTCCCCCTTCCAATTTAAAGCCATTCCCCCTCGTCCTGTCACTCCAGGCCCTTGGAAAAAGCCCCTCCCCAGCTTTCCTGGAGCCCCTTTCAGCACTGGAAGCTGCTCTAAGGTCTCCCCAGAGCCTTCTCTTCTCCAGGCTGACCAACCCCAACTCTCCCAGCCTGGCCTCACACCAGAGGTTCTCCAGCCCTCCCATCATCTCCGTGGCCTCCTCTGGACCTGCTCCAACAGCTCCATCTCCTTCTGCTGGTGGGGATTCCAGAACTTGGAACGGTTGCGTGTTTCGTTATGTTAATGGTGTTCTTAAACCACAAATACGGACTGCGCCTTGTGGCACCTAGGACTTCGTTGCTTATTGTATCGGTTATGTGTGTGCAGGTGCTGAGAAAGGACTTCAAAAAACATTTCCCAATGGATTAAGCTGTGTTGTTATTGTGTAACTGCTCTGCCTTGGAGGGAAGACGCCCCAAACCCACACCTCTGGGATCAGATTTATCAATGAGACCTTCAGGGTTGAGAATGTCGAGGAGGTTTCACCCTTAGGAGGACCTAAGTCAATACTACCCTGTCACTCTACCACATATGGTTTTTCTTCCTGAAAGTGATGTGGGCAGAAGCCTTGATTTTAGTGAAAATTAAAAAAAAAAAAAAGTGGTTATTTTCAGTACTACACTGAACAATCAATTATTTGGTCCCTTCTCTTCCCCTTTTTGGAAGGGAAACTGCTCGTGTCAAACTACCACAGACCTGCAATAAGGAAGTGGGTGATTCCCTAAAGAAACCTGATAACATTGCAGAGATCTGGAATTTCTTTTATTGCTCTTTCTTTCACGAAAGCTCAGCTTTTGTTTCTTAACCGATCTCTTGTTTTTCAGCCATCCCTGAATGTATTTGTTATCGAGAGTACGGAAATGTAAATACAATAGTGGTTGAGCTGCAGTAGCTACTCCCTTCCTCCTCTGCTGGCTTCCTGCGTGCGTTGGAAGGTGGAAACTATTCTTCTGCATTCAGTCATTTCAGAAATGAATGTTCTTGCCCCTGGTGCCACCTCATCAGACTGCAAAACCCAAAGGGTACAAGCAAAGAGGAGTGATTACTCTTCACATGGTCCTTGGACTGAGAGGTGACAAAAGCATCCAAAGCAGGGCGAGGGAGGGGATTCTGCCCCTCTGCTCCGCTCTTGTGAGACTCCACCTGGAGTCCTGCGTCCATTTCTGGAGTCCTTGGGACAGGGAGGAGATGGAACTGTTGGGGCGAGTCCAGAAGTAGCCACAGAGATGATCCGAGGGCTGGAGAACCTCTGCTGTGAGGACAGGCTGGTAGAGAGTTGAGGTTGTTCAGCCTGGAGAAGAGAAGGCTCCAGAAGAGCAGCTTCCAATACTGAAAGGCTCTCCAGCAAATTTGGGGAGGACCTCTTGATCAGGGAGTGCAGCGATAGGGTGAGGGAGAACAGTTTGAAGCTGCAAGAGAGGAGATTGAGATGAGATTTTAGGAAGCCCCACCCATTCCATGATTGTATAAGGCTCTCACTGTAGCTTCTTCCAGTGTTTTCTGGTGCTCCAGACTGATGCCAGCATTGGCCAACGGGACATTTCACCTTCACCTTTAACCAGACAACCACACAGGCATTGTTCAAGTTGTACTAAGGCAGCATTTGTCTCCTTGCCACACTTCAGCACGTTTTGGGGGTTTTAGGTTCAAAATTAGGAGGAATTGCTTTACTGAAAGGGTTCTCAGGCGCTGGCAGAGGCTGCCCAGGGAGGTGGTTGAGTCCCTGTTCCTGGAGGGGTTTTTAAGAGATGAGTAGATGTGTTATTTGGGGCCATGCTGTAGTGGTGGACTTGGCAGGGCTGGATCGATGGTTGGGCTTGATGATCTTAAAGTTTTTTTCTAACCAAAACCATTCCATAATTCTGTGGAGTAGTGCTTTCAGACTAGACTCATGTTTGCAGTTGGTTTTGAAAGTTCCTTCATGGTTCTCCTTGTTCCTTGGCTTGGGTCACTCATAGCTGGTGTTGGTCACTTTCTGAGGCAGGAATTCTGTCGTTAAACCCAGCTCAAGAGAGTGGAAAGGCTCGAATGGTAGAACTTGTTCTTTTGCCTTGCTGGGGAGGAATCGGGTTCAGCTCTTTGTCAGGTGTGAGCAGTTAAACCCACCTCAGATTGTGGCTGTCACGCTGTTTTTACCAAGTCTCTCATGAACTTTGGATGCCCATAACAACTTTTTATTTACCTGCCCTTACCCAGACCTTTCTTGCATAACCTGCAGCTTTCAGTGCCATTACTGTGCCTCTGCTGCACTAATGCTGCTCCCTTTTCTGAACGGAGAGGTTCTGTGATGCTCTTATGGCACCCGGCCAGCCATGACTGAACCGAGCTCAACAGAAATCCCTGGGATCCTCTCTAAGAATAAACATCACGTGAGAGCGGGAGAGTTTCCCTGCTTGGAGGGAATTAAAATGGTGAGGAAGAATGGCAGCAGCTTGAGGACGGGGCTGGCATCCCTCTCTGGCCACCAGGGATGAACTACAAGACTGGAGGAAGCAGAAGGACCGGGTGTGTGACCTTGAGCTTTCCTTGCTGTTGAGTTTGTCAGCTGGAGACCATAGAATCACTTGACCCAGCTCACAGCTTCAGGGAACTCTGCATTGCTCTTATGGGGTCAACGAACCTTGGTGAGTCCTTCATACTCGTATGGGTATCTGTGGTCAATTATCACAGGGTCCTTGATGAAGCTTGCAAACTTCCTGGTGAGCACAGACACAATCTGAGAGAAACACCCCAGAGTTGAGTTGTTTCAACATGGTTTTATGTTCATAGAGTTGTTTGGTTGGAAAAGACCGTTGAGATCATCAAGTCCAACCATCCCTGACCACTACTAAACCAGCTCCCTGAGCACCTCATCTGCCCAGCTTTGAAACCCCTCCAGGGATGGGGACTCCACCACCTCCCTGGGCAGTCTCTGCCAGGGCCTCACAACCCTTTCCATGAGGAAATTTCTCCTCATGTCCAACCTGACCCTGCCCTGGGGCACCTTGAGGCCATTCCCTCTCGTCCCATCTCCTGTCCCTTGGGAGCAGAGCCCAGCACCCACCTCCCCACAACCTCCTCTCCAGGAGCTGCAGAGAGCCAGGAGGTCTCCCCTCAGCCTCCTCTTCTCCAGCCTAAACAGCCCCAGGGCCCTCAGCCGCTCCCACAGCCCCTCTTCTCCAGACCCTTCCCCAGCTCCGCTCCCTTCTCCGCACGCTCTCCAGCCCCTCCAGGGCCTTCTTGGAGTGAGGGGCCCAACCCTGAGCCCAAGCTTGGAGATGTGGCCTCACCAAGTCCATGGGGACCATCCCTTCCCTGCTCCTGCTGCCACCCCAGGGCTGAGCCAAGCCAGGGTGCTGGGGGCCTTCTTGCCCACCTGGGCCACTGCTGCCTCCTCTTCAGCCGCTGGCGACCAACACCCCTACGGCCTTCTCCTCCAGGGACCTTTCCAGCTCCTCTTCCCCCAGCCTGGTGTGGCCCAAGGGCAGGACCTGGCCCTGAGCCTGGTTGAACCCCATCCCATTGGTCTCAGCCCATGGATCCAGGTTCTCCAGTTCTCTCTGCAGACCCTCCCTGCCCTCCAGCAGATCCACTCAGGGCTTCCAGAATGCACTGTTTTTATCATTCAAGAATCTGATAAACACCTTTATGAAGGAGACACAAACAAACTTCTACCCTAGCCGTGGTTTGTAGTGGCCCTACACCTTAGATACCTGCTCATGTGCTCTTGTGTCAATTTCTGAGCACTCCTTTCTACCTGTGAAGTTTTCTTTTATCCCCTTGGCAGCACAGGAGGTACTGGAGCTGGTGTAGGTGTTGGCTAATGGTGCCTCAGGTGGCTCTGTGCATGGATTATGTTCTGGAACAAGCGGTAATGGATGCTGGGATAATGTTCTCTCACAGGTAATTCCCTTGCTGAGGGAGAGTCTCTGCTCTGCCCTGCGGTGCGTTAGCACTGGTGACGGAGCGCGTGGATGTGCCTCTGTGGTTGCTCGGAAAAGCGTGTGTTCTCTGCTCTGGGAGCTCCCTGGTGACTCACTGGACCTTTCCCCGCCTCACGGTACCGTTCTGAGGCTGAATTATTGTTGTACCTTTCCTTGTTTTGAGACTGTTCCATCACTGAACCGGAGCACCTCCTCTTGGATCACAGGCAATACTTAACTTCCCACGCTTCCAGCAGATCCCTTCAGGAGCTCTCTTAGAGACAGAGTTCAGTTCTGCTTACAGAGGTACCCAGGTGCATTCAGCATTTATAAAACTTTATGCTTCTGCCTTCTTTTAAAAGGACTTCTGAGGTTTTGTCTCCTTCAGTTGTGTGCAGGCACAATATCCCTGCTTACACATAATTCCTGGAAACATAGGATATGTTTACTCTCATAGATTGGTTTGGGTTGGAAGGGACCTCAAAGCCCATCCAGTTCCAGCCCCCTGCCAGGGGCAGGGACACCTCCCACTGGATCAGGGGGCTCCAAGCCCCATCCAACCTGGCCTTCAACCCCTCCAGGGATGGGGCAGCCACCACTGCTCTGGGCAACCTCGGCCAGGGACTCCCCACCCTCATCCTGAAGAAGTCCTTCCCCATGTCGAATCTCAATCTCCCCCTTCCAATTTAAAGCCATTCCCCCTCGTCCTGTCACTCCAGGCCCTTGGAAAAAGCCCCTCCCCAGCTTTCCTGGAGCCCCATTCAGCACTGGAAGCTGCTCTAAGGTCTCCCCACAGCCTTCTCTTCTCCAGGCTGAATAACCCCAACTCTCCCAGCCTGGCCTCACAGCAGAGATGCTGCAGCCCTCAGACCATCTTTGTGGCTCTCAGTAGTGGAAACTTTACAGTATTGTTTGCAAATCTACTTGAAAAAGCAGTGATGGGTTTGCTGTTCCACTCTTCTGACTTCAAGACATCCAACTGGTGCTGAGCTGTCACTGATGAGAGCAGTTTGCCCATTAGCTTTCTCATTTTGAAGCTGCCAGTTCTGTCCTGATGGACAGGTTTTCATGCTGTGTAATTATGTTGTCAAGAGAGGTGCTTATTCTAATTAAAAGAACTGCTCTAATACAGTCCCCAACCAGAGTTATTCTGTGTAGGTAAAGGAGCAGAGCTTGTATGTAAACCAAGTTCCTGGAGGCACTGACTGTGCAGAGCTGGTTGCCTGATGAGCTGCGTCTGTTTTTGTGGCTGTAGCTGCTGCTTTCTGTAACCTGATGTTTTATGCTCCTTGCTTAAACCTTCTCTTGCTCTTTGAGTCATAAAATCATACAATGACCTGAGTTGGAAGGGACCCGCAAGGGTCATTGATCCAACTCCTGTCCCTACACAGGACACTCCCAACATTCCCACTGTGGGGCTGAGGGCCTTAGCCAAAGGCTTCTGGAATGCTGGTAGAGCAGGGGCCGTGACTGCTTCCCTGGGGAGCTGTTCCAGTGCTCCACCACCATCTGGGTGAAGAACCTCTTCCTAATGTCCAATCTAAACATCCCGTGGCACATCTTCCTGCCATTCCCTCTGGTCCTATCATAGGTTGCAGGACAGAAGAGCTCAGCCCCTGTTTCCCCTCCCTCCCTTGTGAGAAGGCACAAACAGCGCTGAGGTCCCCCCTCAGTCTCCTCTTCTCCGGGTGAACAGACCCAGTGCCTTCAGCCTCTCCTCATCTGATTTCTCCTCCAGACCCTTCCCCAGCTCTGTGGCCTCCTCTGGACACTCTCCAGTACTTTGATGTCCTTTTTATCCTGTGGTGCCCAAACTGCCCCCAATATTCGAGGTGGGACCTCCCCAGAGCAGAGCAGAGCAGAACAGGACAATCCCCTCCCTCTGCTGGCTGGTGATGCTGGGTTTGATGCCCCCCAGGACACGGTTGCTCTCTTGGTTGCCAGGGCTCACTGGTGGCTCGTGGTCAACTTGATGTCAACCAGCACCCCCAGGTCCCTGTCCGCAGGGCTGCTCTCCAGCATCTCTCACCCCAGGGTTGCCGTGTCCCGGGTGCTGGCTGATGTGGTAATCGTGGGGCTCTTCTCCAGAGCTGGTCTGCCTGCAGCTGAGGGCATCCAACCTTTCTTGTGGGCATCAGATTGTGGATTGGAGTAGGAGCAGCTGCAAAGCTGGCCTCGAGTAGCCCTTCTTGAGGTCTTTCCAGTGTCATCATGCCTTGTTTTATCCTTCTGGATAACCCCATGGGAGCAGCGTTGTTGGGTGTATCCCTTTCTTCTTTCTGCCATCCCCACTTCAATGAGCTGGGTTTGTTTCTGCTGGTCTACAGAAATTTTAACTTGGAATTTTCAAGGCTTTCTACAATAAGCTTCTATATCTGTGTGTGAGATACAATAGGGGTGGAACACATCAAGTGCTATTTAATGGCTGCTTATTTTGCTCTTTGATGAGCTCTTTTTTGATTAACTTATCTCCAAAATCCATCCTCTGTGGTCTTACTCTCCCTCCCGCCCCCTCTGATGCGCATCTCTACGCAAGGCAAAGTGCTGTGAGTTCATGAAGGCATCAGTGGTTGTTACAAACCTGATAAAACTGCATTGGATCGCTGAAAAGTCCTTCTCACAGCATGACCTGAGCTCTTCCTTCTCTCCTGGTTTGTGATCCCAGTGTCTGTACTGTGCAGTTTCTTTCACAAGCAATAACAGAAGGAGTCATCTTGGAAATGAAAGCCAGAATTCTGCTGTAAGCACAAGCTCTATTATTCTGGGTTATATGAGGCAAATGTGGAGCAGAATTAAGTTTGAGGAGCTGACTGAGGAGGCCACAGAGATGATGCAAGGACTGGAGCACTTCCTGTCTGAGGACAGGTTGAGAGTAGGGGTTGTTCAGCCTGGAGAAGAGAAGACGGGAGAACTTACAGCGACCTTCCAGTGCTGAAAGGAGCTCCAGGGAAGCTGGGGAGGGGCTCTGGATCAGGGAGTGCAGGGACAGGATGAGGGGAAGGGTTTGGAGCTGAAAGAGGGGAGACTGAGATGAGATGTTTTGCTGTGAGCGTGGGGAGGCCCTGGCCCAGGTTGCCCAGAGCAGTGGTGGCTGCCCCATCCCTGGAGGTGCTGAAGGCCAGGCTGGATGGGACTTTGAGCCCCCTGATCCAGTGGGTGGTGTCCCTGCCCATGGCAGGGAGCTGGAATTGGGTGGGCTTTGGTATCTCTTCCAACTGGAACCATTCCATGACTGTATGATTCTATGACATGAGGACTGAGTGACTGAGGTGAGCTTCTGTACTGAAACAAGGAGCTGAGAGACTGCCTGTCTACAACTGCCTGAAAGGAGGTTGGAGCAAGGTGGGCGTTGGTTTCTCTTCTCTTAAGTAACAAGTGAGAGAGGAGATGGCCTCAAGTTGCACCAGGGCAGGTCCAGATTGGACATCAGAAAAAATTTGTCGCCAAAAGGGTTGTGAGGCCCTGACAGAGGCTGCCGAGGGAGATGGTGGAATCACCATCCCTGGAGTTGTTCAGAAGCCGGGCAGATGAGGTGTTCAGGGAGCTGCTTCAGTAGTGGACAGGGACGGTTGCATTTGAAGATCTCAAAGGCCTTTTCCAACCGAGCGATTCCATAACTCTGTGAAACCCCTCCCTCGTTGTGCACTCATTCGCTGTCTTTTCCAGGCCGTGGCAGCGCAATGAGATGAGCGCGAGGGAGGAGGAAGGAGGAGGTACAAAACCCCTAATAAAAATGAGAATTAGTGACCCATCTCCCGCGTTAGGAATGTGCCATCCTTCCCTTCCTGCCAAGAGAAGTCAGAAAGCCCTCCTTTAAGCTCTTGTTTTCTGGGCTGTGCTCCTGGGGAGGTGGAAGCTGCTTTCCTCTCTGATGCCCGTGCTATTAAAGGAAAGCAGCTGACGGGACAGCTGCTGCCCTTGCCCCTTTGCTTTGTAGCTTCACACTCAACATGCAGCCGAGAAAGCGAGCGCCTTGCTAAGAGCCAGAGCCTCCATACCCTGCCCCCACCGTGACTGCCCTTCCCTCTGTCCTCTGCCAAGGGAAAACAGGAGACTCTTCCCCTCGGTGATTAATGGAACTCGCCTTATTTGGTGCTGCCTCTCCTGTATGCAGCACAGAAAACCCCTTCGCCTCTGAGACGGCTTCAAACCAGCTAACAAGTCTGGCTCTGGGGAGCTGCGTTAAAAGTAATGAAGGAAGAGGTGATTTTGGAGGGCAGAAGGTGGGCAAAGTCCTCTGCTTTCCCTGGATAAGCATTTCTGCTGTTTGGAGGTGACACGCCAGCCGTTCTTAGGTCTCTTGTTTCAGCGCCTGTGCGGAGTTGGGCGCTTGCAAGTCCCTCACCGTTATTATCCATGAACTCATCCTCCGTGTGGCCTGTTTGAAGGCCGGCCAAGCCCGTTAATCCCCACCTCCTGGAGTCCCTAAGCCCTGCTGGGGCTTACAGGAAAGTTATTCTTGTGCTCCCCGTGACGCGGCTCTGACAGAGCATCGATCCCGCTGAGACTGGCAGAGGCTGCCCAGGGGGGTGGAGGAGTCCACATCCCTGGAGGAGTTTAAAGGACGGGCAGATAAGTTTCTGAGGAACATGGTTTAGTACTGGACAGGTTCAGTTGAACTCGATGATCTCAGAGGTCTTTTCCAGCCAGGTGATTCTATGATTCTATGGTTCTATGATTCTAACTCGGGGCAGGTCCATTAATGTGGCTTTTTATTGGCTTGGAAGTGGTGCAGCCCATAATGCAGCCACCTCCCTTGAACGGTCTTGGAGTGGTTCACAGTGGTGGAATGGCCCAAGGGAAGGGGATCAGTCCAGAGGAGGCTGTTCTCAGGCACACATAGGTGTATTCCCACTGTGCTCTGCTTGAGAAACCGGCTGCTCTTGGCCTGGACAGGCTCGGCCTCTGCTGGGTAAAAAACTGGCTGGATGGCCAGGCCCAGAGGGTGGTGGGGAATGGAGTTAAATCCGGTTGGAGACAGGTTACAGGTGGTGTCCTCAGGGCTCGGTGCTGGGTCCAGTCCTGTTCAATATCTTTATAAATGATTTGAATGAGGGGATTGAGGGCACCCTTAGTAAGTTTGGGGATGACACCAAGCTGAGTGGGAGTGTTGATCTGCTGGAGGGCAGGGAGGCTCTGCAGAGGGATCTGGAGAACCTGGGTCCATGGGCTGAGACCAATGGAATGGGATTCAACAGGGCCAAATGCCGAGTCCTGCACTTGGGGCACAACAACCCCAGCAGCTATACAGGCTTGGGGAAGAGTGGCTGGAGAGCTGCCTGGAGGAGAAGGCCCTGGGGGTGTTGGTTGACAGCGGCTGAACATGAAGCAGTTTTGGTCCCCTCACTCCAAGAAGGCCCTGGAGGGGCTGGAGCGTGTACGGAGAAAGGAGCGGAGCTGGGGAAGGGTCTGGAGAAGAGGGGTTGTGGGAGCGGCTGAGGGCCCTGGGGCTGTTTAGGCTGGAGAAGAGGAGGCTGAGGGGAGACCTCCTGGCTCTCTGCAGCTCCTGGAGAGGAGGTTGTGGGGAGGTGGGTGCTGGGCTCTGCTCCCAAGGGACAGGAGATGGGACGAGAGGGAATGGCCTCAAGGTGCCCCAGGGCAGGGTCAGATTGGACATCAGGAGAAGTTTCCTCATGGAAAGGGTTGTGAGGCCCTGGCAGAGGCTCCCAGGGAGGTGGTTGAGTCCCCATCCCTGGAGGGGTTTAAAAGATGGGTGGATGAGGTGCTCAGGGATCTGGTTTAGTAGTGGACAGGAACAATTGGACTTGATGATCTCAATGGTCTTTTCCAACCAAATGATTCTATGATTCTGTTTCCATCCTTCCATCTGATATCCTGGTCCTTTACCAGGGAATAACTGTAGGGAGAAAAATATAAGCCCAGAGACTTAAAAACCAACCAAAATTGAGAAGGAAAAGCCCCTCTGATGTGGATTTCTCCGCCTTCTGTTTGAGGCAGAGTTCACTGGCTGCATCCTGGCTGTTGGGGTTGCATCGCTATGTGGGTGCCCTGGGTAGGGAGCTGTCGACTCAGAGCAGCTTCCCCTGGAGGAGCAGCTCCAAGCCCACGTGCTGCTTATGTTTCAACCCCATCAGTCGTCAGGGCAGCTCTGGTGGGAGGATCCCAGTGAAAGACCAAGTAGTGACAACATCTGGAAGCTTTTTTTGGGTGATATTTGCTTTTGTCCTAAAGCTGCTTTGTCCTGTACCTTTCTCTGCAGGAAGAAGGTGGGGAGTAGTGAGAACCTATCATCTCTGTGGTGGTTTTACATGCGATTCTTGCTTTTGGAGTTGACCTTCCACATTAATTTTACTTGTCTTTGCTGTTTTGCAAGTAAAGCTCTTCCTACGGTGCTGAATTCTGGCCTCGTGCTGTAGAGAAACCACAGCAGTTATGGACGAGTAATAACTTGTGGGCCTTTTGAAGCAGCAGCAGGAGAACCTCTGTGTATTGGTAAGCAGGATCAGTGGCTGCCTTTCCATGCAGGACTCGTTGGGACTCCTTAGAGGCAGCTTCATAACACCCAGAGTAATTTGAGTTCTTAAATCGAGAGCAGGAGAATGAACAACCTTGGCATCTGTGTTTCAGAGCGGCAGATTCTGGAGTTATTCCTCAGTTTTTTACATAACCTGGTCTTGTTCCCACTCTTGGCAAAGCCATGCCATGAACGAAGTCCCATATCTGCTGCAGGACTGCGCTGTGGTGTGCTCTCCACACTGCTTTATCTCTGAGTCTGGGACTGAAATGGATCCTTTCCTGAACTGTACATGCGGCCGGGGAGCTTGGGGGAGCACCTTCAGGTTGGTTTTGAAGCTTGCTTTCCAGATACAAAAATGGAAACACTTTGGAATTTGTTCTGTTCATCATTGGTTTGAAAGTATAAGCAGTGATCTTCAAAGAACATCAGAATCCCCGAGAGGCTGAGGTCAGCAGGGATGGAGATAATTTAGTCAGCTAGAGGTAGTTTAGTCCAACATTCCTTGGCTTAAAGCAGGGTCACCTGGAGCGGGATGCTCAGAACTGTGTCCAGTTGGGTGTTGAACACCTCTGAGAACAGAGAATCCACAGCTGAGCAAGCAGCAGCTGTGAGCTCCTGGAGCAACTGTACCAGGGGTGCTGGTTCCATGGGCGATGATTGATTTCTTTGACTTTCTTTTGTTCTCCCAACACCATCTCAAAGAGGTGACCCAGGAGATCCCGACAGTCGGATATTTGCCGAGTGAGAAATGGTCTTCTCTTTCGCTGTCTCATCTTTGATCTTAATGAAGTCAGTCATGTCATGGTCCTATTGATGCCTCCTGAGTCTCCCAGCTCCCTCCTTAGGGAATGCCGTGTACACGGCACCTGCACACGCGTGTGTGTGTTTAGACAAACGCACAAACAAGGATCCTTCCTGGTGCTGCTCCGTGTGGGTGTCTCTTCTGCCTTGATCTTTGATGGAGATCTGCCTCCAGCTAATTAGTTTGATTTTGCATAAGTGCTGAATGGAGACTTTATTCTTAAATTGCTTTTACTTAATTAAAACTCATGATAATAAGGGGCAGATAACGTGCACGTTCCCTGCCGCTACAACGCAGAGATTCCTTGAAGTCCTGAGGTATCACTATGCATTTAGTTATTTCCTTCCTAATAACACATGGGGCTACAGGGATCGGTTTGTGTTTAGGGCTTCCATGATAACTGGGAGTAACGCGATCGCTGCTCTCTGGGTGGCTTTGCTTGGGCAGAATTGATGCTCTTCTCTGGGAGAGGTGAATGGAATTTGCAGGAGAGCTCCTGCCCTCGCAGGTGATCTCGGGCCGGGAGCCCGGCCGCGTGGCTGGCTGCTCTCCCAGTTTCTGGAAGTGAACGCTTCAAACATCAGGATTAGAAGCAACAAATTACAGTTTGAAACAGCAGAGGCTTTGATTGCTGAGATGTTTTGGTCTTTGTTGTCATGGGCTGGATCACCAGAGAGCTCTGTTTTGTTGACATTTATGATGAGCTCTTTTCCTGTGCTAAATAACGGTTCAGTTAAATGTCATAGAATGATGGAATTGCTTGGTTGGAAAGAACCTTTGAGATCGTTGAGTCCAACCGTCCCTGTCCACTATTAAACCAGATCCCTGAGCACCTCATCTGCCTGGCTTTGAAACCCACCTCCCTGGGCAGCCTCTGACAGGGCCCCAGAACCCTTTCCATGGAGAAATTTTTCCTAATGTCAAGTCTGAACCTTCTCTGGCACAACTTGAGGCCATTTCCTCTTGTTTTATCTCCTGTCATGTCACCCAACTTCCTCATGGACAGAGATCACTGTTAAAGTGTGTTCTTCTGGCTGGTGCAGAGCTTGTGTTTTAAATGAGCAGTCAAGAGCCTCGACTTCCTCTTGGAAGAGTCTATTATAGACACGTAGAATGGTTTTAGTTGGAAAACACCTTTAAGATCGTCAAGTCCAACCATCAGTCCAACCTGACTAAGTCCACCACTAGACCATGTCCCCAAGTACAACATCTGCTTGTCTTTTAAACCCCTCCAGGGATGGGGACTCTACCACCTTCCTCGGCAGCCTCTGGCAGTGCACGAGAACCCTTTCAGTAAAGAGATTCCTCCTAATACTCAACCTAAATCTCCCCTGCTGCATCTTGAGGCCATTTCCTCTTGTCCTGTCACTGGCTGCTGGGGAGAAGAGCCCAGCATCCACCTCACCACAACCTCCTTTCAGGCAGTTGTGGAGAGCGATGAGGTCTCCCCTCAGCCTCCTTTTCTCCAGCCTAAACAACCCTCACATTTTGATTTGTCTGCCTATACTTGAGCAGAACAGACTTGAATTGTCCTCGGTGCCATGACCTCCCCTGGATCACCTTCTTCTGGCCCCTGCAGCTCCTTTCCAAGTCACTTTGCCTTAAAGAAAAATGCTTTCTGTTTTGTTATATCACGTACGGAGAGTTTTAAGTCGATGTCTACATCTAAAAAGAGGAGCTGTAAACCCAAAGGTAGCTTTAGTAAACCAGCAAAGTTTTGGACTCAGCTTGTGGGATGACTTTAATTATGGCTTTTGTGTTGACAGGGAGTAGGAGATTCACATGTGGAGAGAGGAAGTTGCTTTCCAGCTTTTCTTTGGCTGGTTTGGGATTTCTGCCCAGTTTTCTTTGTAGATGTTATCATCTGATGGAGCGTAGGCTCTCCAAGCCAGGAATGTCTGGAGGCAGGAGGAAAGTACAAGTTATCACAAATCTCCATAAAACAGGGAGGACATGGAGCTGTGGGAGCAAGTCCAAAGGAGGCCACGAGGATGATCCAAGGGCTGGAACTCCTCTGGTGTGAGGACAGGCTGAGAGAGTTGGAGTTGTTCAGCCTGGAGAAGAGAAGACTGTGGGGAGACCTTAGAGCATCTTCCAGTGCTGAAAGGGGCTCCAGGAAAGCTGGGAAGGGGCTTTTTGTCAGGGGATGCAGGGATAGGATGAGGGGGAATGGTTTTCAGCTGAGAGAGGGGAGATGGAGATGAGATCTTAGGGAGAATGTTCTCCTGTGAGGCTGGGGAGGCCCTGACCCAGGTTTCCTAGAGCAGTGGTGGCTGCCCCATCCCTGGAGGTGTTGAAGGCCAGGTTGGATGGGGCTTTGAACCCCCTGATCCAGTGGGAGGTGTCCCTGCCTATGGCAGGGTGTTGGAACTGGATGGGCTTTGAGGTCCCTTCCAACCCAAACTGTTCCATGAGTCTCTGAGTCTTTATCATCACTGAAGAGGAACGGGTGCTGGGACGCTGCCGTCTGCCTCACTTTGTGGATTCACGCGCTGTCTGAATAATTGAATGCAGTGAGGGATGCCTCATTGGCTTCGTTGCTTCCTTAAGGGAAGCCTGGTTGATGAAAATGTTTCAAACTTATGAAGCAGAAAAGTTCATTAAAGCCTCCTACGCAATCCAGTCAGAGGGGTTGGGAATATTTGCGGTACTAATTAACGGCAAGAATAATGCTTTGCTTTACGGCTCGTGTTCCGTGTAATGAAATGTTGGTGAGTTCTGAATGAACCCCAGGATTATGCAGACTCTTACAACGCATTGTGAAATTGAAATAACTGCACTTTTTTAAACATCAGCTTTGCAATTTCTAGAAATTCAAGATATGGCATTAAATAATAACCCTTTGTCAGCTGGAGGTCGCGTTGCTCAAATGCCTTTCCCTGTCGGAGTCTGCCGGCCTCGCTGTGATGGTTTTCATGCTGCTCTGATGGATCCTCTTTGTTCACTCCAAATATTAACATGCCCGTGGAAGCAAGTGCCCAATAGTGTTAAAGAAGCATGGTTGGCCGTGCTTAGCACCTACGGTGCTCGCAGCCATCCATGCGTCTTCTGCAGAGCTGCCACCATGGTCTGGTTGCCCAGGGAAGTGGTGGCTGCCCCATCCCTGGAGGTGTTCAAGGCCAGGTTGGATGGGGCTTTGAGCCCCCTGATCCGGTGAGAAGTGTCCCTGCCCATGGCAAGGAGTTGGAACTGGATGGGCCTTAAGGTCCCTTCCAGCCCAGACTATTCTATGATTCTGTAATTTGAGTGATTTTCTGTGACATCCACAAAACCAAAGCCAAGATCTTGCCTTGTTTAACGTTATTAAACCCCCTAAAATAAAAAAAAAACCCAATCCCTTAAGCCCCTTGGATCAGTGCCAAAAGGTGTGCTAAGAGATTCAGTTGAGTCGTGGGTCGGTCCTGCCCAGCCCTGGAACGGAAGAACCATCAGTAGCTCAACTCCCTGCCGTGCCCTCTCCTTGTGATGGATCGATGTGGATGTGCTTTCGGACGCTGCGAAGGAGGATGACTTAGCAGATCCCTGCTCTCCTGTTTTCTCAAGCCTCAGCGAGTCCTCCCGAGGGCCTCGGCTAAGAAAAGCAATCTGACTTACGGCAGGAGCAATGGGAGTCACGACGGAGCTGCCCCGCTTTATTCCAGCTGGGGATTTAGTTCTGGACGTAGTTAGGAGCTAATTTTAAAGGAGCAAGTGGATCTGATGGAACAACACAGAGGCTTCTCGTCCATCTGTGTGTCAGCGTCTCCTTGGAACAATCCAGCAGCGAGGAAATGCTCCTTTATTTGTTTTTCCTCCTGGATTTGCTACTTCTGTGAGTAGATTTCTGTTCCCTCTTTGGCCTGAAGGTTGCTGGGACTTCACTTTGGGGTGAAGACCCAGTTCATAGGAGCACGTGTCAGAGGCTTTAGCAAAGTCCACGTGTGGTACATCTACTTCCCTGAGAAGCGTCCGCGGACGCTTCTCGGGGAAGTAGATGTACCACACGTGGACTCTGCTAAAGCCTCTGACACTGTTTCTCACACTGCTCTCCGTGAAAAACCGGCTGACAATGACCTGGACAATCACACCCTCTGCTGGGTAAAATACTGGTTGGAAGGCCAGGCTCAAAGAGTGTTGGGAAATGGAGTTCAATCCAGTCGGAAGCCGGTCATGAGGTGTCCTCAGGTGTTGGGACAGGTTTGGTTCAATATTTTTATCAGCGATCTGGATGAAGGGCTCGAGTGCTCCCTCAGCCAGTTTGGAGATGACCCCAGGCTGGGTGGGAGTGTGGATCTGCTGGAGGGAAGGGAGGCTCTGCAGAGGGATCTGGAGAACCTGGATCCATGGGCTGAGACCAATGGGATGGGGTTCAACCAGGCTGAGGGCCAGGTCCTGCCCTTGGGCCACACCAAGGCCAGGCAGCTCCAGGCTGGGGGAAGAGGGGCTGGAAAGGTCCCTGGAGGAGAAGGCCCTGGGGGTGTTGGTCGCCAGCGGCTGAAGAGGAGGCAGCAGTGGCCCAGGTGGGCAAGAAGGCCCCCAGCACCCTGGCTTGGCTCAGCCCTGGGGTGGCAGCAGGAGCAGGGAAGGGATCGTCCCCATGGACTCGGCGCTGGGGAGGCCACCCCTGGAGTCCTGGCTCGTGCCAAGTGTGGTTCTGTTTAAACTGGTCATGGCTTTTCAGATCTCTCTCTCTCTTTTTGTGGGTTCATCCCAGCCCCGCTTCCCCCCGCCCGGCTCTCCTCTTTCTGCAGATGGGAGAATCCCATCTCCAGATGGGATCCACAAAGTGCAGGTCAGACCAATCATAACTTTGTAATCAAAGACTCCTCATGGCCAGAGGCTGCAGCAGTCAGGGAAGCTACGAAAGGGAAATGCAGAGTTAAGGAAATGAATTTCACTCTTCCCTGGATGGGAGCTGGAGGCAGTTGCTTATGGAAGTGTTGTTGGGATTGCTTCTGCTTCCAAAGGATGGCTGACTGAGGTGAGCTCTCTTGAAGTTATTTTACTAGGTCACTTAAAACTTCTTCATGGGGGTTTTCCTGTGGCCTACAGGAAAGCTGGGGAAAGGCTCTTGATCAGGGAATGCAGGGATGGGTCGAGGTGTAACAGTTTGAAGCTGTAAGAGGAGAGGTTGAAATGAGATCTTAGGAAAAAAATGTTTTCCCGTGTGGGTGAGGAGGCCCTGGCCCAGGTTGCCCAGAGCAGTGGTGGCTGCCCCATCCCTGCAGGTGCTGAAGGCCAGTTTGGATGGGGCTTTGAGCCTCCTGATCCAGTGGGAGGTGTCCCTGCCCATGGGAGGTTGGAACTGGATGGGTTTTGAGGTCCCTTCCAGCCCAAACCATTCCATGATTCTCACTTGCCGTCACCCAGAAACCCCAGATCCATCCCTGGAGGTGCCGAAGGCCAGGTTGGGTGGGGTTTTGAGCACCATTATCCACTGGAAGACATTGGAATTGGATGGGGTTTGAGATCCCTTCCCACTCAAACCATTCCAAGATTCTCTAAGTCCCAGTCTTTGGGATCTTTAGGATCTTGTGAGTCCCTAAACCAGTTCTTAAAGCTAGAGCTCTGTGTACGTCAACAAACTTCAACCTCGTGGATGTTGAATCTTGTCAAACAGGATGGAAGGGACCCAAAAAAGAGCTCGTTTTGGAAAGGTAGAGGCAAATTGAACTGGAGCTCTTTGGAATGAGGTGCTGGGAGAGGGGCTCAGTGGGATGGGAAAGAGGTTAAAGTAACTCTTCCCAATCTTTCTAACAAGAAGAGAGATTTTATTTATCAGCAGTAACAGGTTCTCACTGGGAACACAGCGATGCTGAGCGAAACAAAGAACAGATGGGGCAAGAGCTGTTAGAACAGAGCAGCTGGTGCTGGAACACAGAGAGACCTGAACAATTCCTTTAATTCACACTTCTGTTTTTTAAAAAAGAGAATATAATTTATTTGCTGTGGGATAGTTGGAAGATTTCCTGGAATGGGCTGAGGACCGGCTCGCTGCGGGAGAACTCTTTTCCTTGTCTGTAGTCTGGCAGTAGTGGACTGAGAATGCTGTGAGGGTCTCCTCTCCACACCTTTCCTCTGGGCAAAATACGTGCTCAGCTTGGTGTTCCTCAGGGAGGACTTGGCTCCTCTGAGGCTCTTCCAGAGTCGTAGAATGGGTTGGGTTGGAAGGGACCTCAAAGCCCATCCAGTTCCACCCCCCTGCCATGAGCAGGGACACCTCCCAGTGGATCAGGGGGCTCAAAACCCCATCCAACCTGGCCTTGGACACCTCCAGGGATGGGGCAGCCACAGTCGTAGAGGTTGGTGTTGACCGTCCCTGCTGTCGCTCCCTCTGCCCGGGACCTCGGCAGCCGTCTCACAGCCAAAAAAAGGGTTAATACATTTTCCAGCTCTTTCCTTCTGGAGCCTCAGTCGTTCCTTGGTTTTGCCCTTTCATCTTAATGTTGGAATTCATATTCAATATCGCCTGTGCGTGGTTAATCCCTGATTTGCATAACTACATCTCATTTGCATAGCTCTGTTGCATTGCTGCATCTTCCCTGCAGGAAAGCTGGGGAGGGGCTCTTGATCAGGGAGTGCAGGGACAGGACGAGGGGCAACGGTTTGAAGCTGAAAGAGGGGAGACTGAGGTGAGATCTTAGGGAGAAATGTTCTCCTGTGACGGTGGGGAGGCCCTGGCCCAGGTTGCCCAGAGCAGTGGTGGCTGCCCCATCCCTGGTGGTGTTGAAGGCCAGGTTGGATGGGGCTTGGAGCCCCTGATCCAGTGGGAGGTGTCCCTGGCTGTGACAGGGGGTTGAAACTAGATAGGTTCTGAGGTCCCTTCCAACCCAAACCCTCCCTGGACTCTGTAATGCACCGTGCGTTAAGGTGCATCTTGAGGAAGATTCCTGACTTCTCCCTGTGTTGCTGACTTCATTCCATATGGTAACAGTGTTAGAAGCATTGGTCTTGCTGAGCTGGCCAAGACATGAACGTGCCCCAAGATTTGGTTTCCCTTAGGCAGGGTCTGTGCTGTCCCTCATTTCCCGTTTGCCTTGGTGAGCTCCTCATTCACACAAGGCGTTGGGACTCGCTGTGGCTTGGCTGCTCCAACACCAGCGGTGGGAGGTGAGCAATGGCTTCCAGTCCCATTCCAGAGGTGTCCTGGCTGCCCTTGGAGCCTGCAGAGGGTTCCCTGGAGTCAGCATGGTGCCTTGGCTCCAGGCAGCCGGATCTCCAGGCGCATTTACGTGCCTGAGATACCAGTTCTGTCTCTGCTCCAGAGCTGCAAAATGGCTTTTAAGTTATGCTGATATTTTATACATAGTTTCTGCATTCCTTATCAAGTTAAATATAGAGCAGGAACTGTTCTGCTGGGAAGTCTGCAGAACCTCGTTATTTTTCCCCAGAAACGAGGTTGTTTTCGTGTCCTCGTTCCTTTCTTGGCCTGAAATAGAGACGTTGTCAACACTGTTTTATAGTAAGTGCTTCATAAAGCAGCGCTGTCGCATCAATGTGCACAGAAAAAGCAGGGTGTGAATCCATCGATTGGAATATTCGTGTGTTGGGGAATGATCTGGGTGGGATTTGCCTTGGTTTGGCTTTAACAGTTCCTGGGTGCTTCCCTCATAGCACTCGTGGGGCAACTCCTGCGGCCACCATGGCTCTGGGGGCCTTTCCTGTGTCAGTTGAGGTGCAGGTGGTTGGTGCAGAGCAAAGGGACTGAAGATCTGGGGGACAACCAACCGGGCAAGAGGAGGGATTGTCTTGCTCTGCTCTGCACTGGGGAGGCCCCACCTTGAGTACTGGGTGCAGTTTCAGGTGCCACAGGGTAAAGAGGGTCTAAAGCTACTGGAGAGTGTCCGGAGGAGGGCACGGAGTTGGTGAAGGGTTAAAAAGGGAAGTCGTATGAGGAGTGGCTGAAGGCACTTGGTCTGTTCAGCCTGGAGAAGAAGAGACTGAGGGAAAACCTCCTCCTGGTCTACAGCTTCTTCACTAGGGGAGGAGGAGGAGCAGCCACTGATCTCGTTTCTGTGGACCTGAGGGAATGGCAGGAAGATGGGCCAGGGGAAGGTTGGGTTGGCCATCAGGAGAAGGTTCTTCCCCTAGAGCAGAGTGTGGTGGAGCCCTGGAACAGCTCCCCAGGGAAGCAGTCCCAACCTGAGAAAACTCGAGAAGCCTTTGGCCAAGGCCCTCAGCCCCACGGGGTGAATGTTGGGGTTGTCCTGTGCAGGGCCAGGAGTCCTTGTGGGTCCCTTCCAGCTCAGGACGTTCTGTGATTCGATCTCAGTGGAAGAAGGGCTCAATAATTTCTGGGCCATCCAAGTGCTGCTTCCAGGCTTGCTCTGACTGCAGAACGGTGATGATGGCCACACAGAGAATCAGGGAATGGTTTGGGTTGGAAAGGATATCCAAGCTGATCCAGTTCCAACCCCCTTGCCATGGGCAGGGACACCTCCCACTGGATCAGGGGGCTCCAAGCCCCATCCAACCTGGCCTTGAACACCTCCAGGGATGGGGCAGCCACCACTGCTCTGGGCAACCTGGGCCAGGGCCTACCCACCCTCAGCGTGGAGAATTTCTTCCTAATGTCCAGTCTAAATCTTCCATGACTTCTCTGGGCAACCTATTCCTGTGTGGTCTGGTTGGGCTGTAGATGGCTGCTGGTTTGGGTCATGCAGGGGAGGGGATGCTTGGTGTGAAAGCATGGTTGGGTATTGCTTTCTGTTAGACAGGGAGGATGGTGATGATGCTCTTGGAACAGATCCTGAATTACACTGTGAGGAGGAAAAGCTGCAGAAGGCCCCTCCTGTTCCTGAAACAGAAATGGCAGGAATGGTGAATCTGAAGTGAACAGATGAAAATTGGGGTTTTAGTTCAATCATGGGCTGTGATCAACTGCTAATGAGCACTGGGAGTGCAGTTGAAATGAGAAGTTTTCCCAAATGCCTTTTCCATCAAGCTTCAGGTTCTTGGAGGGCAAACCTTGTTGTGCTGGTGCAGAACCAAACGAGACACTTCAAGTGTGAAGGACTGGTGGCATCCACAAAGTGCAGTTCAGCCTGACCTGTTGTGCCTGCTGTGAAGAACGAGAGTGGGATTTCTCTTCTGGCATCTGGTGTGTTCACACCAGGATTGCTTGCTCATTCCCCAGGGTACTGCATGTTCCATAGCTGTTTTCTGACCACAGTCTTGGTTCTTGCGTTTCCTGGTAGCATCGAGAAGCAGCTCCTTGAAAATGTTAAATATTGTGTTCCTTCCTTTGACTAAATGGAATTGCAGAGGAAAAGGATGGAATGTTCATATCTCTAAAGCAGGGTTTTATTGAGACTGACCTAATCCAAGGGCTGGAGCCCCTCTGGTGTGAGGCCAGGCTGGGAGAGTTGGGGTTGGTCAGCCTGGAGAAGAGAAGGCTCTGGGAAGACCTTAGAGCAGCTTCCAGTGCTGAAAGGGGCTCCAGGAAAGCTGGGGAGAGGCTCTGGATCAGGGAGTGCAGGGACTGGATGAGGGGGAACAGTTTTCAGCTGCAAGAGGGGAGATGGAGATGAGATCTTAGGGAGAAATATTCTCCTCTGGGGAGGCCCTGGCCCAGGTTGCCCAGAGCAGTGGTGGCTGCCCCATCCCTGGAGGTGTTGAAGGCCTGGTTGGATGGGGCTTTGAGCCCCCTGACCCAGTGGGAAGTGTCCCTGCCCATGGCAGGGGTTGGAACTGGATGGGCTTTGAGGTCCTTTCCAATCCAAACCATTCCATGATTCTGAGTTCACTTTCAAGTTGAAGTGAGGGATGTCGAGGTGAATACTTGAGCCCCACTTCTTTCTCTGAAGCAACTGCTCCGTGGAAAGAGAGACGTTCTGGAAGTGGCTTCTTTCCCTGGTGAAACTCATTGCTGGGTTACATGGCAGCTGGGTGTGGATGCCTTGGAAAGCACTGCGAACTCTGGAAGGAACTTTTGTTAACAAGACTCCTTCACTGAAGTGTAAAGTGGCTTTTTTAATATCAGTGACTTTTTAAATATCAATAATCCATTCTGCTGTGACCCCGCCCGAAGGCTGAGGAGCTCCAAACTTTTCCCCTCGAGGTTCCCATCGAGGGGTGATTCTTTAGAGCCTTGATCTCAGCTAACGAAGGCTGCAGATGCCGCTCGAAGTCTGACCTTTTATTGTTGAGGAAAGAAAAGGCAGCTTTAACTGAATTCCTTTCCACACTGCCCTCGCGCGCAGGTCCCGTGCGGCGGTGCCGCCGCCATCCCCTTGTCCAGGAGGAATGTGCAGCGCTGCGTGCTCGGGTGTGCGCCGCAGGGATGCGGCAGCCGCCTGCGCTGCTGACGGCGAGGTTCCTGCAGCACGGCGAGTGGGAGCCTCTGTGCATTGGGAACAAGAGGAGCTGTGTTCCACCATCGCCACGGCGCTCGCTGACCCCGGGGTGCTGCGCGGCGACCGCGTGGGGAGGCCCTCGTTAACCAGCGTGTACAGATGCCCTTTGTGTGGGCAGAGAGTCAGAGAGTGGTGTGGCTTGGAAGGGACCTTAAAGGTCGTCCAGTTCCAATCCCCTGCCATGGGCAGGGACACCTCCCACTGGATCAGGGGGCTCAAAGCCCCATCCAACCTGACCTTGGACACCTCCAGGGGTGGGGCAGACACAGCTTGTCAAGTGGCGAGGACGAGAGGCAATGATTTGAAGCTTGAAGAGGGGAGATGGAGATGAGATCTGAGGAAGAAGTATTCTCCTGTGAGGGTGGGGAGGCCCTGGCCCAGGTTAACCAGAGAAGTGGTGGCTGCTCCATCCCTGGGGCTGTTGAAGGCCAGGTTGGATGGGGCTTGGAGCCCCCTGATCCAGTGGGAGGTGTCCCTGCCCATGGCAGGGGGTTGGGCTTTGATACCCCTTCCATTGTAAACCATTCTGTGATTCTCTGTGTGACCGTAATCACCGCTGGTTCTCCACAGCTCCTGGAAAGAAGGTTGTGGTGATGTGGGTCTCTTCTCCCAAGGAACAAGTGACAGGATGAGAGGAAACGGCCTCAAGTTGTGCCAGAGGAGTAGTTTGGATATTAGGAAATATTCCTTCACTGGCTGAGTGGTGAAGCCCTGGCAGAGGCTGCCCAGGGCAGCAGTGGAGTCTCCGTCCCTGGAGGGGTTCAGTAACCACGTGGTCTTGGCACCTGGGGCCATGGTTCAGCAGGCACCGTGGGGCTGGGCTGACAGGGGAGCTGGATGAGCTGAGAGATCTTTTCCAGCCTTAATGATTCCATGATTTTCTCTGCAGTGCCAGGAGGTTTAATTGAATGCTGCAATGGAAATGGGGGAGGACACAATAGATGTAGTTCCTTCTCTTTCCCATTTCCAGTTTCAGCTCTGTGTCCAATGTGTACGTGGTTGCTTCCCTTTATTTTTTTCACGTAAGCATTATTAAAGCTCCACTTTCGCTCACAAATCCCGGGGCTGGAGTGGGTTTGTTGGCATTAACGGGGTTCGCTGAGGACATAACGACGCCGCGGGACCCGATGGGAGGGATCAAACGCATCGCTCAAGTATACAGCAGAGATTATGCAAAATCCTAATCTCCATAGGGGAGCCTGGACCCAGGCCAAGCCAAGAACTAAATTCCCTTGCGTCACTTGTCTTTCGGCTGCTGCGAGTGTGTAATTAACTCAGAGATCTGGGGCAGGGCAGGGATCGATGTAGGAGTGGGTTTATTCTGGCCAGGTACTGAGGTGTTTGTTTTTCCACAAAGTTCTGGTGGAATATCCCATGGAACGTTGCGTTCGTGCAGCAAAGCCTGATTTGGATGATCCACCTGCTTGTTTCTCCACTGGTGGTGGAGTTTGTAAACGTCTGGCGTTATCGAGCCCTAAAGCAAATGTTTGTGATGGTTTTAAGGCACAGGAGACTCACGGGTGTCAACATCAAACTCTGAGTAAACTTAAAAGGTCTCTTACTAAAATGTTTGTTTCTTTTTCTTCTTCCCCACCTCCCTTTCCAGGCTGCGGAGGTGCTAAAGCATGGCTGACTTGGATCACAACCTCAGTCTCGCGGATGCTCTGACAGAGCCACCTCCTGAGATTGAGGAAGAAGTGAAAAGGGACTTCATTGCCACTCTGGAAGCTGAGAAATTCGATGATGAGGTTGGCGAAACAGTAGATAAAACAGACTACGTTCCGCTGCTGGACGATGAGGACGCGAAAGCTGGGAGCCAGGAACCAAAAAGCAGAGCCCATGCGGACGGCATTCAGGTGGAACGTAAGTGTTGACAGCAGGAGAGCAAGAGCTGCATCACTTCAGCATCACAGAACACTTCTGCTTGCTCTGATATTGCCAGGCCTGCAAAAACAGGGTGTTATGGATTGGTTTGAGTCCTAGAATCATGGAATGGTTTGTGTTGGCAGAGGCCTCAACACCCACCCAGTTCCAACCCCCTGCCACGGGCAGGAACACTTCCCACTGGATCAGGGGGCTCCAAGCCCCATCCAACCTGGCCTTGAACACCTCCAGGGATGGGGCAGCCACAGCTTCCCTGGGCAACCTGGGCCAGGGCCTCCCCACCCTCATTGTGAAGAATTTCTTCCCAAGATCTCATCTCAATCTCCCCTCGTTCTGCTTCAAACCGTTCCCCCTCATCCTGTCCCTGCAGTCCCTGATCCAGAGCCCCTCCCCAGCTTTCCTGGAGCCCCTTTCAGTACTGGAGGCTGCTCTAAGGTCTCCTTGGAGCCTTCTCTCCTTCAGAAGAACTGTAATGCTTGCCCATCAGAATAAACAGGATCTTCAGCGCTAGGGAGTTGCACAGTGGGGGTTCTGGTCTGTTTAAGGCCCTGATTCGCATCGTTTAGAACTGTTTTGGGTGCCCTGCAGTACAGAAAATAATATTTTGACTTTTCCATACTAAGATGGTTCATTAAATGGGAACAAAGAAGTAGGAGGGATGGAAGTGGGCAAAGAGATGGTAAAACTGAGCTCTGGTCAGCTCTGCTGTGTTATTGTGTTCAGTTCTGGTGCCTCTAATGGGAGGACATTTGCACTTCAGCACTGCAGACGTGGGAGGAGCAGAACCATGAAGACTCGTTCACACTGCTGTGTGTGGTTCAAGGATGGTTTGAAAGGGTGCTTTGTTCTGGAAGTTACAGACTCTACAGCATCTCAGCACCAGAACTTCTCCATTAGTATTAAAATTGTGATAGAACATTGGGTTAGAACACCAGTTTCTCAAGCCATGCCCTCCCAGAGCTCTGTCCCTTGGACCTTAAGCTGAAAGAGGGGCTCTTTCTTGGGGAGAGCAGGGATAGAACGAGGGGGAACGGTTTGAAGCTGAAAGAGGGGAGACAGAGGTGAGCTCTTAGGGAGAAATGTTCTCCTGTGAGGGTGGGGAGGCCCTGGCACAGGTTGCCCAGAGCAGTGGTGGCTGCCCCATCCCTGGAGGTGTTGAAGGCCAGGCTGGATGGGGCTTGGAGCCCCCTGATCCAGTGGGAAGTGTCCTTGCCCATGGCAGGGGGTTGGAACTGGATCATCTTTAAGATTCCTTCCAACCCAAACCATTTCATGGTTCCATGATTCTAACTTGGTGTCACCCAGCACCCCCAGATCCCATCCCTGGAGATGTTCAAGGTCAGGCATGATGAGGCTTTGAGCAACCTGATGTAGTGGGAGGTGTTGGAACTGGATGGAGTTTTGTATCCCTTCCAATCCAACCCATTCCATGGTTCAGTGAACGTTGTCATTGTAACTCAGTGATTCAAATACCTTTCAGGCTCTTGGAGCAGATATAACAAGGCCTTTTGGGTCTGCTTAGTGATTAAAACTCGCTGAACTGCCCTGTGAGAAAACTGCCAGCTCCTGTGCACAGAGATGTTGCAGCACAAGCAGAGGTGGCCTTCGTGCCAGGCACTTCCCTCCATCCTCATCCCTTGCCTTTTTGAGCCCCTTTCCCACCTCGGTGCATCCCCTGGCTGCACCTCCAGTTGTTTCTCTGCTTAAGCAGAACGTACTGCAATGGGGGGGATGCAGTGTCTTGGTTTTGCTTTTGAGGTTTGTTTTTCCCTTGTTTGGGATGGCTGGAGAGCGCTCACGACCGTTATCTACATCTTTGGCACCACGAAAACAAGGCCCTAACGGAAGATATAGGAGAGCTCGGTTGCCGTGGGGGATGAGGTGATGTTTTCAGCTCTGCCTCCTTGTGCAGGAGGGGAAAGACTCAAGCTCCATGATTTAAAAGTGTCAGTTTGCTATTGGCTGGCCTTCTTTATTGTGATCCTGTTATGTCTTCGTTTGCCTGACCTGTTTGTCCCTGAAGCGATAAAGAAACCTGTTCCTCCTGTGAAACCTCTTCAGTCATAGAATCATCGAATTGCCTGCTTGGATCATCGAGTCCAGTCCTGCCTGTCCACAACAGACCCAGCTCCCTGAGCACCTCATCTGCCCGGCTTTGAAACCCCTCCAGGGATGGGGACTCCACCCCTTCCCTGGGAGCCTCTGCCAGGGCCTCACAACCCTTTCCATGAGGAAACTTCTCCTGATGTCCAACCTGACCCTGCCCTGGGGCACCTTGAGGCCATTCCCTCTCATCCCATCTCCTGTCCCTTGGGAGCAGAGCCCAGCACCCACCTCCCCACAACCTCCTCTCCAGGAGCTGCAGAGAGCCAGGAGGTCTCCCCTCAGCCTCCTCTTCTCCAGCCTAAACCCCCCCAGGGCCCTCAGCCGCTCCCACAACCCCTCTTCTCCAGACCCTTCCCCAGCTCCGCTCCCTTCTCCGCACGCGCTCCAGCCCCTCCAGGGCCTTCTTGGAGTGAAGGGACCAACCCTGAGCCCAGGATTCGAGATGTGGCCTCACCAATGTTCAAAACTGTTTAAAAAAGTGATAGTAAAGCTCCATGTGGTTACTTTTATTGAGGCTGCAGCATAAATGAACCTGTGTGAGACTTACAAGACCCTACTGGGGGTGAGAGGTGATGTTCTAGGATGGTGGTGTGAAGGTTTTGGGGAAGAGGGACTGCTTTGTGAAGGGCAGCAGGAGTTCAGCTTCCCTGGCTCCAAACACGACTGTGAATAGCTTTGTTTTCCTGCAGGAGCACAGTAGCTTTCATGGATCAGGCAATCCAGCCCATGCTTGTTAATTTATTCATGTTAAAAGGCACAAATATGTTCAGACAGCTCAGGCTCCGCTACCGAGATGACCTTTCCCCAGTCAGAAGAGGTTTCATTCCATCAGGCTCTGGCTCTTCCATCTCCACTTAGCGTCGTGATTTCCCTTCATTCCTACAGCCAGGAGCCAGATTAGAGAAGTTTAAGGATCAGATAGGTCTCCATCCCTGACCACAGTGAGCACAAAGGGATGGAGATGAGGAGGGAGATGTGATATCAAATGGGATATAAGGAGGGAATCTTTGAGTGTGAGGGTGGTGGAACACTGGCACAGGTTGCCCATAATGGTCCTGGAGGTCCCATCCCTGGACACATTCAAGGCCAGGTTGGTTGAGGCTCTCAGCAGCCTGGTGTGGTTAAAGATGTCTCTGCTCCTGCAGGAGGGTTGGGCTGGATGAGCTGTAAGGGTCCCTTCCAACCCAAACCATTCTGTGGTTCTATTGTGTGATCTCCTCTGGATTTGTCCTGGAATAAAGCTCCAGCACCACTTAACTTTGAATCTATCACTGGAAAGGCATGGATTAAGAGGAGGGAATTTTACTCTTTCTGGCACCTGGTAGGACATCGTAATTTGGCATATTCTGGGTAAATCTTCTTACGGCGTTGTGGGCTTTACAGAGCAGGTGAGGTGAGTGCTGGACTCTGCTCCCAAGGGACAGGAGATGGGACGAGGGGAAATGACTTCAAGTTGCACCAGGGCAGGTTTAGAGTGGACATCAGGAAAAATTTATTCATCAAAAGGGTGGTCAGGCCCTGTCAGAGGCTGCCCAGGGAGGTGGTGGAGTCCCCATCCCTGGAGGGGTTTAAAAACCAGGCAGATGAGGTGCTCAGGGAGCTGGCTCAGTAGTGGACAGGTAGCGTTGGGCTTGATGATCTCAGAGGTCTTTTCCAACCAGGTGGTTCAATAATTCTGTGATTCCAAGTCTCCAAGGATACCGTGGAGCTTCCAGTTAACATCTGGAAGCAGTAGTGACAGGTTTTTTTCGGGTGCTTATGTGAATCATGGAATCCTAGAGTGGTTTGGGTTGAAAGAGACCTCAAAGGTCACCTGAAAGGAGGGATTTCCATCGGTAAGTGTGAAGGGAGGGGTGTTTGGGTGGGAGCAAGTTCCAGCTGAAAGGTAAATCCGGTGCTTTAATAGCTTGTAGCACAGCTCCTGGGAGAGTTTTTAGTTTGTGAGGACCCAGTAGTGTTTCCAAAGTGCTGGATTGTGATAGAGTTGAGGAATTGTGGGTCTGCAGCCCAGCTGTTCCCGGCCTCATGTGCAGGAGCTCTGTTCTTCCGCTCACTCTGTTCACAGACCTGGCGAGGAGTCTGAACTTCGTGTACAGGTTTTTGAAGGAGAAGCAAATGCTGAGCGTGATGGGAGCGCTGTGGTTCTGCATTTGCTGTGGGCACTGGCTCTGGGGTGCTCTCCGAGCACTCGTGTCACCACGAGATGGCTCTGCGGGCGCTGAGTGACGCTGCTGCACAGATGGAGCAGCCCAGAGCCTGAAAGCCGAGGCCAAGCCACATCTCCCCTGCCCTTCGCCTCCCTCTGCACGGGAAAGCCTCTTCCTTGCAGAAGGCAAAGACTTTGCTTTTGCAAAAGGAAGCTTAAACCCTTGGTCACTTACGAAAGTGAAGACGGAGAATGTTCCATGTACACCAGATTTTCAGAGGAGTTTAAAAAGTCAGCCAATGTTGTTAAGGTGTTTGCTTGTTTGTGTGATTTGGGGCATTAAACACCTTCTTCCTCTCTGTCCACTCCCAGCTCTGCCCCAAACATGGAAGACCTGAGTGGGCTTTGTGGTTCCTTCCAACCCAAACTGTTCTATGATTGTTGTTTTGTACAACAGATACTGAGTGTGATCATCCAGTTCCACTGCCCTGCCATGGGCAGGGACACCTCCCACTGGATCAGGGGGCTCCAAGCCCCATCCAACCTGGCCTTCAACACCTCCAGGGATGGGGCAGCCACCACTGCTCTGGGCAACCTGGGCCAGGGCCTCCCCACCCTCACAGGAAAACATTTCTTCCTAAGATCTCACCTCAGTCTCTCCTGTTTCAGCTTCAAACCATTCCCCCTCATCCTGTCCCTGCACTCCCTGATCCAGAGCCCCTCCCCAGCTTTCCTGGAGCCCCTTTCAGCACTGGAAGCTGCTCTAAAGGTCTCCCCAGAGCCTTCTCTTCTCCAGGCTGAACAACCCCCACTCTCCCAGCCTGGCCTCACACCAGAGGTTCTCCAGCCCTCCCATCATCTCTGTGGCCTCCTCTGGCCCCGCTCCAACAGCTCCATCTCCTTCTGCTGGTGGGGATTCCAGCCCTGGACACAGGACTCCAGGTGGGGTCTCCCCAGAGTGGAGCAGAGGGGCAGAATCCCCTCCCTGGCCCTGCTGCTCCCACTCTTTGGATCCAGCCCAGCACACGGGGGGTTTCTGGGCTCCAAGCACACTTTGCTGTCTCAGTGTCTCTTTGAGACAGAACATTTAGACTATGACTTGCAGGAGCTTCAGCTCCCTGGGTAAGAGTCACCAGCTGGTTCTCTCTGCACGGCACTCGGTTACTCAGTGGGTTTGTTCCCACCCGTGTGGTTTTGTCCAAGTTCTGACAAAGCTGCGTTCAACCCAGCCTGCGCACACAGGTGTGTGGTGAGATGATAAACCCTGGGAGATGCCTCCTCCTCAGCCTGGCCAACAATCCTGCCCTACCAGGAGCTCTTTCCTCTCTGCCCTCCGCTATCCCCTGCGTGCTGTGGAGCGGGAGGAAGGTCTGGTGGTGAGAACACGCTCGGCGTGGTTCCGCGTCGATGCGCTGGGCTGAGGTGCTGTTGGAGATTAGGGGGCTGTGTTGGCACTGGCCATTTGCTCGAGATTATGGGTTTAGCGACTGCTGCCTTAAATTTGTTTATGTAAAAACAATCCTTTGATCCACTGGGCAGATGCAAATACGATCTTGTGATTCCGCTGAGGATTAGGGAGTTACAACATCTTGACATGTTTGTGTGTTTATGCAATTTAGAAGATGAGGGGTGGAGGCCTCGCCCTGGGAAGAGCGCTGGGGGCTTCCACACTTTCGCTCTTGTTAATGGAATTAGGTGTGATTTCCTCCAAAGGAAACGAACTCCAGAGATGTGAAAATAAGAACTAATGTGGGGTGGAGTTGTTTGGTTTGACCTGAATTTACGGAAGCTTCTCTTATAGAATTCTCTGATAGAATCCTGGAGTGGTTTGGGTTGGAAGGGACCTCAAAGCCCATCCTGTTCCAATCCTCTGGACCTCAAAACCCCATCCAACCTGGCCTTCAACACCTCCAGGGATGGGGCAACCACCACTGCTCTGGGCAACCTGGGCCAGGGCCTCCCCACCCTCACAGGAAAACATTTTCCCCCAAGATCTCATCTCAGTCTCCTCTCTTTCAGCTTAAAACTTTTCCTACCACCAAAAGATTTTTGACATGTTTAGCGTGAGTGAAAGCTAGAGAAGATTTGTGCAGTGACATCCTCAGATGTCCTCATTAAAGCAGCTTTATGGCCCTCCTTTGAACAGGAGTTAAGCGAACTCATAACTCTTGCACTTGAGCAATGGCTTCCTTGCTCTTACCTGGAAGGTTTGGCAGGACCATAGAATCATGGAATCATTGAGGTTGGAGAAGACCTCTAAGCTCCTCCAGTCCAAATATCAGCCCAGCCTCGCCATGCCTGCTAAACCATGTCCTCAGGTACCACAACTATACTTTTTGAACCCCTTGCAGGATGGAGACTCCACCACTGCCCTGGGCAGGCTCTGCCAGGGCTTGATGCCCCTTTCTGTGAAGAAATTCCTACTAATATCCAATCTAAACCTCCCCTGGTGCACCTTGAGGCCATTCCCTCTCATCCCATTTCCTGTCCCTTGGGAGCAGAGCCCAGCACCCACCTCCCCACAACCTCCTCTCCAGGAGCTGCAGAGAGCCAGGAGGTCTCCCCTCAGCCTCCTCTTCTCCAGCCTAAACAGCCCCAGGGCCCTCAGCCGCTCCCACAACCCCTCTTCTCCAGACCCTTCCCCAGCTGCACTCCCCTTCTCCAGCCATGTGGCACCTCTGTGTCATTCTCTGGGGATCCCACCTAAGGAGTGGGTCACTCTGTGAGATGCCCAGTGTGGTGACCATGAAACTGTTGGACGAACCCTCCCACATCCCTGATTTCTCCCTGCCTGAGCTATTGGTGGCAGCAGTGAGCAGCAGTGGTTCTCCCAGTTGCTGGTGCTGACGGTTCTGCTGACACGGTGAACACCAGAGCCCGTGGAGCCTGGCAGCAGAAGGAGCTGCTGAGTGCAACCACCACAAAACAGGTCCAGGGATCCCTGTAGTATTTTCAGCAACTCGAGGAGGACGTAGGTGTATGTTTTCCTCTAAGCTGTCTGGCAAGTTCATGTTGAGTTTCTGTAAAACACCAGGATGAGCCACTGAAGGAACTGGAACGACTTCCCTTTTGCTTTCCTGAGGGTTGGATTAAGCCCTAAAGTGCTGTGTCTGAAGGACAGTGACCTGAACAAGCTGGAGATGTGGGGCTCTGTGACCCTCATGAGGCCAAGTGCAAGGTCCTGCACCTGGGTCAGGGCAATCCATGGTTTGAGGCTAGGTGGGGAATGGATTGGGAGTGGCCCTAAGGAGAAGGCCTTGGGGTGCTAGGGGTGAGAAGCTCCCCAGGAGCCACCAACGAGCGCTCCCAGCCCAGAAACCCCCCGTGTGCTGGGCTGGATCCAAAGAGTGGGACCAGCAGGGCCAGGGAGGGGATTCTGCCCCTCTACTCCACTCTGGGGAGACCCCACCTGGAGTCCTGTGTCCAGGGCTGGAATCCCCACCAGCAGAAGGAGATGGAGCTGTTGGAGCGGGGCCAGAGGAGGCCCCGGAGATGATGGGAGGGCTGGAGAACCTCTGGTGTGAGGCCAGACTGGGAGAGTTGGGGTTGTTCATCCTGGAGAAGAGAAGGCTCTGGGGAGACCTTTAGAGCAGCTACCAGTGCTGGAAGGGGCTCCAGGAAAGCTGGGGAGGGGCTTTTTAGCACAGCCTTTTGTGACAGGACAAGAAGTGATGGTTTTAAAGTCCCCACACTCTGCTTTTCCACCAGTTTTCCACCCACCTCACTGTGTGGGTGTCTTTGTCAGTTTGTCTACGGCAATGTTATGGAAGATGTTGAGGTCAATGGCATCAACTGATCTTGCCTCACATCCACCAAGCCCCTTGAAGATCATCAGCTTGGCCAAGTGGTGTTGGCTTGGAGCAGACCACACAGTGGTTTAATGATGGCCCTTCAGAAACCTTGGTTTTAAGCGTTGATATGAGGAGATAAAGAAGCTTCCAGTTGTTGCCTTGAGTCTCCTTTCATGGGGATGGTTTTTCTGTGACTGAAAAGCTCTTCCTTTTGGGTTTTAAGTTGCACTTGACTCGGTGCCACATGGGTACCTTAAATTTTGGGGGAAAATAACCCTTCTCTGTGTTTGATAACGTCCCAGCGTTGTCCTTACAACGTTGTTAACTCTTCCTTTGGTTTCTTGCAGATACTTCAGCTGGTGGGCCAACGGTTGTGGAAAACGGTGACCATGGGATAGAAGACCACCACACAGGTAGGTGCTCAGTGTCTGGAGGACACACGTCACCGTCTTTATTGGCTATTGGACCAGTAAAACCACACTTACCAAATGCATCTTCTTTTTTGAGTTGTGTTTCTCCATGGAGGGTTGGTTTGGGGCTTTTGGATGATCTCTTTGATGATTTTGAAGCAAAACAGAAGTTCTTTCTTATGTTTTGAAGACATTTTATGCTTTATCCGTGGTCAGAGTTGGGAAGTTGACATCTAGGGCATTGATACTGAAATAGGTTTCCAGTGACTCCGTGATATTGATAGCTGAACTCTGCCCTACCCCGTGGGAATGACTTTTCCTGCTCCACACCAGGCTGACAGGGATTTCTCTTCTGAGCACCCCTCCTTCGATGCTGGTTTTCATTCCCCGATTCCCAGCTGCTTTATTTATTCTGCAGCCTTTCCTCCCACACCAAACCACCCTTCCAGAAATACCTCCTCGTAGATGCTTTTACATCACCAAGGACATTGAGGTCTCCTGAACCCTCTTTTCACACAGCAGTAGAATAGCTTGGTCTGCAGGGAACTCCTTGTGGACCAATCTTCCAGACTTGGGAATCTGGACAACAATGTCTCTTTCTAGTCAGCGTAACGAACGCTGGTGTTCGCCGTTGCATTTTCTGATGAACACTGGTTCCATCTCGGGAGGCTTCTGTGCACTGAATTGGGTTTCCTTCCCAATCCCAGCAGAGGTCTTTAGGCTGAGCAGAACCAAACTCGGTGTCTGTGAGCGTGAGCCGGTGGTGGTTTCCCTTCATGGCAAGGAGGGTGTGGGCTTTGAGAGGCCGGAGTTGGCACCTCTGTGTCCTTGAGGATAAACCATTCCAAAGTCTACTGGTGTCCTGGCATCGGTAGGAGCCGTGGATTTGGTCTCCCTTTTCATCATCTCCAGCTCAGCTTTAGCAGCACAGATTGTTGCTGCTGTTGCTGGGAAGTTCCCATCCCTGCTGGTCCATAGGGACGGCCCCAAGATAAAATCCAGGAGGTAATGACAAATGTGTGGGAGAGAGGGGTGAATTAAACACTTCTTTGCTGTAATTCTGTGTAGTGTGAGCAAGATTTTGCCTTCTTATTGAGGATGGGAACATGAAAATTCGTCTTTGTCCTTAATTTGCCATTGTAAATCTGGTGCATAGGAAGCATCTTTTATAATTCAGTATAAAACTGGAATTAAAATCAGTTTTAAAGCTTCTGAAGGATTGTGAACCTTCCCAATTTCTAAATTGTGTTTAAAACCCTTCTTGTTATTTACTTCATGCCGGAGGTTTAACTCTTTGCACCCTAAATGCTCACAGCTTTGATCAAAGGTGCTTTTATGTGCCTGAAGCTTCTTAATTTATTAATAAACTCCATCTTTGTGGGGTAGAGTTGGGTTTTCTCTTTGTTGAAGGCTGTTTAGGAGTGACATCAAAGTGGCAGAAGCAGCGTGACGGAGCCTGGAGTCGCAGGCATCACGTTAATTAGGCTTTTCAGACAACAGAAGATGTCAACAACACAACTGTTTCATGGCCTCTTTCCCCCTGCCCCCTTCTCCGTGGAACACTTGAAACATCCACGCTTTTACCTGTTTGAGAGGAAGGCAGGAATGCTGATTTCCCATCAGGTCCTGGAGGTTTTGTCAGAGTTGCTGCTCTGCAGGAATACAGGGAGGCTGTTCCAGCCCTGGCCTCAGCGGTGCCCGGTTCCACCTTCAGTTTCTGGCTGGCTTTGTTTCAGCTGGATGTTCCCTAATCTGTCTCTTTTGAAGCCAAAATGATTCTTCTGGATGCACAGAGGTGGGAAATGGAGCAGGTGAGAGAGGACTGAGGCAGGTGTCGCTCAGGGAAAGCAGCTTTGGCTGCAGAAAGCAGCGCTAAGAGCTACAGAGAGAGCTTTTAGAACTGTTTGAGTTGGATTCTGAGACAGACTTCAAGGCAAGGGTTGGGAAAAGAGAGAGCTGAGCTACTTGGAAACACAAATGTCTGCTTATCTCTCCAGCATGGATCACAGGAAGCACCACCACGTGGGTTCTTTCACCTATCAAACAAACCTGGGTGATGAGTGGTCAGTGTTCCATCACACCTTATCTCCCAGTGTCTGTTCTGAGCGTGTGCAGAGCCTGGAACTGGTCAGGACTGAAGGCTCAGCGCCGCTCCCAGACGCCCGTAATGCGGCTGATGGCAGAACTCCCAGCCTGAAGTAACTGGGGGCAAACCCCTGGGTGAGCTCTCCAGTTGTCTTTATTAGAACAGTAGTGTATTTAACCCTTTGAGGCAGGGAGGTGTTTAGTTCAGTACTGCAGAATGGAAATGTTACGGTTGGACTCGATGATCTCAGAGGTCTTTTCCAACCAGGAGATTCCATGATTCTATGAAAGGAGAAATGGGAAGGGCTGGCTTGATGCTGACCTGCTGACCATTCACTCATGGGTTCAAACCCCACGAGGCTGGGAACCCCCTGCACCCGTTCGGCGTCCCTGGAAGGGAGAGGCTGGCAAGAGGAGACTGAGAGGGGAGCTCAGCGCTGTTTGTGCCTTCTCACAATGGAAGGAGGTGAAACAGGGGCTGAGCTCTTCTCTCGTGTGACCTGTGATAGGTCTCGAGGGAATGGCAGGAAGATGGGCCAGGGGATGTTTAGGTTGGACATTAGGAAGAGATTCTTCCCCCAGAGGGTGGTGGAGCACTGGAACAGCTCCCCAGGGCAGCAGTCACAGCACCCACTCTGCCAGCATTCCAGAAGCATTTGGCTAAGGCCCTCAGCCCCACGGGGTGAATGTTGGGGTTGTCCTGTGCAGGGACAGGAGTTGGACTCGATGGGCCTTTGGGTCCCTTCCAACTCAGGGCATTCTGTGGCTCTCTTGGCAGCCCTGGTGACAGCTCATTTGCTTTGGGGGGAATTTGAGAGCTACAGACAGGGCACAGAGGCTGAAACTTGCTGTTAATTCTGTTCTTCCTTATAAGGATGAATAAAGTGGTCTGTGCAGTGCAGGGAGGGGAACTCTGCACATCTGGTGCAGCTGGAGTGAATGGGGTGGGTGTGGGGAGACTGGGACTGGGTTATAACCCCTGCTGGCACGCAGGTACGGAGCCAGGGAGTGGAGCACTGACCCTCGGCGTGCAACGGTGCTCAAGTTAAACCAAATGCAGGGTCAAACCAACAAACAGAAGCGTAATTCTTAAACAGTGCAACGTTTGCAACTCCTTATTGCAGGATATTTGCCTAGAGTGCTGAGGAATTCTGTATTTTAAGAGACAAAATTCTGGAAAGAAATCCACCAAGGCTGATGTGGTTTAATCCGGATACCTCTTCTTCCAAGACCCTGTTTGTTATCTTGCTGGCAGATGAGAAGGAAGCCCTATCTGGACTTCTCTCCCACCAGCCTACAGGTCGTTCTGCCCTCCAAGATTGGTCCCCCAGCACTTTTATCCCACAAACTGGGCTTCCAGCAGCATCCTGAGCTGCTGCTCCTGGCAGCACCTTGTGTCCAGTCACGCTTTATCACAGCTACTCGTGCATGTGGCCCAGTGTCACGCCGTAACATAACTACTGATGTATTTTCAGACCCTTCTAAAAGCCAAATTCCGTGTTTCTAACCTGGCTTTGGGCAAATCTCCTGGCTGCACTCAATGAAACGTTGCTCGTTGTGCTACCTGAATGTTCATGTTTACTAACGACTTGCGCTTTCTTGCCCCTCTCCCCATCCCGTTTCCCTCTCCTCCTTCTTTCCCTCTCTTCTATTTTCTCCTCCTAGAAGCCTAGACTGTCTCCTTACACTGGGGCTGCCACTGATCCAAGACCAGTGTCCTTTTCTACCTGCCATTCCACTTCTAATCTTCAGCATTTTGCAGAGCTCTTGCTTTCCGTCCTCGGACTTTACGCGTAGAAGAAACCACGGGGTGGCTGCGCTGCCGGCCCTCCTCCTCCTCCCTCTCTGCTCTGCAGTGCTTGTTGAAACCTTCCTTGCCTTGTGTAAGCACAAACGTGCACCGTGGTGTTGAACTGCACTGTTTCAGCACTCCCACTGTGTTTAATTCACAACCACAGCTCCATTTTATGTTTAATTCAACCACTTTTATATTTGATTTATCTCCTTTTTCATGGACGCTTGGTTATCAGGAGGTTTGATATTAAGTGTAAAGTTGTGCTTCCATAGGGGATGGGTCCACCATGACTGCAGCTCCTTTCCCTTCTCCCCCTAGTAGAGTAGTGCTGAGTTTTGCCTGCCTTGGTCCTTGCTGCTTTAAAACCTTCTCATGGGGTTTTATCATTGATAGCGTTGTCATCTCCAAACCAGCTGATTTCAAGCGTACAAATTCAGAAATGGATGAGGAAAACCTGTGTTTACTGAGGCACAGCAGATCCTCTCTGGTTTGTGAGGGATGGGTTGTGGGCTTTGACCACTTGCCATCAACTGGAGTGTCAAGGAGAAGGATCAACCCCAAATCCCTGGCTCAGCTGCTTTTGCTGCCATCCCGCTCGCTGCCAGCCTGGAAGTAAGAAAGAAAACTGCCTTTCTTTACCTTCCAACCCCTGTCTTGGCTTTGCCTCCTTGGCTGAAATGTTACCTACCATAAAAAATAACCCATCCCTTCCAAACCGGAGCAAAACAAAAGGTCCAGGTCTAAATTGTTAAATCTGTACTGAAATAACGATGACAGTTCCCAGCAATGGAGCCTGTTTGAACCTCAGACGGAGCTGCAAGACGTCAGCAAGTTCACTGCAAGGCTTGTCATCTCCTTAAAGGTGCAAAACTTTCCCTAAAGCATTGGTTGCTGCTGTTCATCAGTTAGAATGCCAAAGAAGGGACCAAATTAGAGAGACTTAGGCCACCTCAGCCCAGGTTCTTGTAGTCTGGGGAATGTTTTGTGTTGTCTCCTTTGCCTGCAGCACCCGATAGAAGGATGGGGTTTATTTGAACCCCAATCCAGTCTAAGGAAGGATGTGGTTCTCCAAAGAGCCAAAAGCTGACAGAATAAGACCTTCATTTGCCTAAAAATGATGCTTTTCTTGTGAAGCGAGTGGCCTCCACCTGGATATTCCCAGTGCCCTTGACTCGATACTGGTCCACTCGTACTGTACTGGAAGAGCACTTTGAATGAACACCACCAGGCGGCTTCCTCTGAAGGTCTCCTTTCAGCACTGACCCATCCAATCTTGATTTTAGCCTTTCTAACCCGAGACCTCACATGCTCCCCACCCATGGTGGCGTCCGAGCGGCTGCGGTGCTGTGTGCAATCAGCCCATTCAGTGAGGCGTGGCAGGGCTCCAGGCTTTTGTGCTCTCTTTTGGTGGCCCTTTATTGCTGTCCCCACCGTTCAGAGCCTCGTTAGCAGCTGACATCCTTGTGGTGCCAGTTTCTGAGCAGCCAACGCTGTTGGCATCTCCTCTGAGGAGCTGTCACTCGAAGAAAACCCCGGTGCCTACAGGTGCTCAGTGGCCAAAGCTGGGCTCTTCCCTTGCCGGGCCAACGTGCCGGCCTGGCAGAGTCACCACGTGGTTGCTGAAGAGCAGCAGCCTTTGGGACCAGAACCCAACCAAAGGACAAAAATAAGGGTTTCCCCACAGACGAGAGCAGTGGTGGGAGTTGGGTCTTGGGATATGTTGGTGAGAACAGAATCCTGAAACAGTTTGGGTTGGAAGAGACCTCAAAGCCCATCCAGTTCCACCCCCCTGCTGTGGGCAGGGACACCTCCCACTGGATCAGGGGGCTCAAAGCCCCATCCAACCTGGCCTTGAACACCTCCAGGGATGGGGCAGCCACCACTGCTCTGGGCAACCTGTGCCAGGGCCTTTCCACCCTCACAGGGAAACATTTCTTCCCAGTATCCAATCCGTAGCTGTCACAGGTTGTCCTCTGTCTTTCTGGGTTCACTGGAAATAGCTCCGTGTGGTTGTAGGTGTCCAACAGCCTCCACCCTTGAGAAGCTGCTGAAGCCTCCCCAGCCTTTGGGTGTGGTGGGTTGGGTCTGTGGGTCCCCAGGACCACTCCATCCCCTCACACCGTGGCTCTGCTGCCATTCACCCCAGAAGGTGGGATGGGGTCAAGGGCCTGTGATGCAAGGGGAGACGTTTGGTCCTCCTTATTCTCCTCAAGTGCTTTCCTCTTCGGGCTTTTTGGTCTCTGTTGCCATAAGAGGAGATTGTTGTGTTCTTCACTTTAGTTTTAAAGGCTTCTTTGCAGCCTTTTTTTGTAGTGTTGTTGATTTTGGAGCAAGGCAGCATCCCAGCTACTTCATTTTAACTTGGTTCCACAAGTCTTTCTCACCTTTTGCCTTAAGCAAGCTCATTGGTTTCTGCCCTAGAAACAGAGTCATAATGAGAGAGAAACTTCACGTCGAGCATGGTGACCTGAGCATCAGGGTTCCTCCCCCAGCCCCTGCACGTGCTTTATTTTATTGAAATGCAATAAAGCTTTAAGGTATCAGCCAGAGGAGGGTTCCCAGTGCTTGAACACTTGGCTGGACCAACTCGCTTTGCGAGGTGGAGTTGAAACCGATCCTGGCACAGGGTGTCCCCCTCAGTGAAACGAGGCTGGAGCAGCTCCAGGCTGAGGCTGCTGACTCTGACCCAGCAGCCCCGTAGCCTCAGCCGCTGCCTCGGCCGCCAGCATCAATAATTCATCCCATCACGCTTTATTTTCCCCTGTGTTTTGATCCCTGTTCATTTGAAACGGCGTTAAATTTGAATGAGAAGGTGAAGAGAGCTGTTTGTGTTGGAGGAGGTTCTGCCACATGGCACTCGTCTCTGGTTGGGCATTTTCTGGGATGGAGGTGGAACATGCCTGGCCAGGAGGTGGTTGGATGCTTTGGCAGGGGGAGGTGGGGGCTCTTAGGGGTCAATATAGCTCTTTCTCCCAGAAAATGTCCATGTGTGTCACTAAAAATCCAGGGCAGAGAATGAATGAGTGTGTCCTTCTTCCATTGTTATGTTCAGAAAGCCAGGGAGCTACCAAACATGTTTGTCTGTTGAAATTCCATGTTATCCATACTCTTTTCCCACCTCTGGAGATGATACTGCATCTTTGCAGAACGTGCTAGATCTTCCTTGTGCTCACGAGCTTCTCTGTTGCCACTTCTGACTTTTCTTATTGCTACCAATGCTCTGTATCACGTGAAGCTCTGTATCACCCCAATAAACCAACCTAATAAACATCTCGAACCAAACTGTCCTCTCCATAGTTGTGCTGTGCTCAGACTCTTCTTGGGTTGTGCTCTTTTTTCATGGCTGAAAGCTGTATCTGCTCGATGAACCGCGCTGGTCGTGTTCCCAAAGAGGCTTCAGTGGGAAAACCTGCTTGAAAACAGGGCTGAGAAAGTGGTGCTTTGGTTAATGTGTTAAAATGGGCATTCATGCAATCGTTTGGTTGGACAAGACCTTTGAGATCATCCAGTCCAACTGTCCCTGTCCACTCCCAAACCAGATCCTTGAGCACCTCATCTACCCGGCTTTGAAACCCCTCCAGGGATGGGGACTCCACCCCCTCTCTGGGAGCCTCTGCCAGGGCTTCACAACCCTTTCCTTGAAAGAACTTCTGATGTCCAATCTGACCCTGCCCTGGGGCACCTTGAGGTCATTTTCTCTCTTCCTGTGCCTTGTCCCTTGGGAGCAGAGCCCAGCACCCACCTCACCACAACCTCCTCTCCAGGAGCTGCAGAGAGCCAGGAGGTCTCCCCTCAGCCTCCTCTTCTCCAGCCTAAACAGCCCCAGGGCCCTCAGCCGCTCCCACAACCCCTCTTCTCCAGACCCTTCCCCAGCTCCGCTCCCTTCTCCGCACGCGCTTCAGCCCCTCCAGGGCCTTCTTGGAGTGAGGGGACCAACCCTGAGCCCAAGCTTGGAGATGTGGCCTCACGAAGTCCATGGGGACCATCCCTTCCCTGCTCCTGCTGCCACCCCAGGGCTGAGCCAAGCCAGGGTGCTGGGGGTCTTCTTGGTCATTTCAATGAGCCACATGATTTTGTTTGTGGGGTTTAGAAATAGAAAGGAAAATTTCTTCCCACAGTGCTCAAGGAATAAAGAGAGAACTGGGGACAGATGGGAAGGACAATTGTTTCCATGTTGGACTTAGAAGGTACTTAAAGTCTGCACCTGTGAATTAATTGATAAATAGTGCCAGGTGTTGGCAGCAAACATCCTACACAATAAGATGCCTGCAAGGTCCTGCGGCTGGGACGGGGCAATCTCAAGCACAAATTGAGGCTGGATGGAGAATGGATTGGGAGCAGAACTGAGGAGAAGGCCTTGGGGTGCTGGGGGTGAGAAACTCCCCAGGAGCCACCAACGAGCGCTCCCAGCCCAGAAACCCCCTGTGTCCTGGGCTGGATCCAAAGAGTGGGACCAGCAGGGCCAGGGAGGGGATTCTGCCCCTCTGCTCTGCTCTAGGGAGACCCCACCTGGAGTCCTGTGTCCAGGGCTGGAATCCCCACCAGCAGAAGGAGATGGAGCTGTTGGAGCAGTGCCAGAGGAGGCCATGGAGATGATTGGAGGGCTGGAGAACCTCTGGTGTGAGGCCAGACTGGGAGAGTTGGGGTTGTTCATCCTGGAGAAGAGAAGGCTCTGGGGAGACCTTTAGAGCAGCTTCCAGTGCTGAAAGGGGCTCCAGGAAAGCTGGGGAGGGGCTTTTGATCAGGGAGTGCAGGGATAGGATGAGGTGGAATGGTTTGAAGCTGCAAGAGGGGAAATTGAGATGAGATCTTGGGAAGAAATGCTTTGCTACGAGGGTGGGGAGGCCCTGGCCCAGGTTTCCCAGAGCAGTGGTGGCTGCCCCATGCCTGGATGTGTTGAAGGCCAGGTTGGATGGGTCTTGGAGTCCCTTGATTCATTGGGGGGTGTCCCTGCCCATGGCAGGGGGTGGGACTGGATGGGCTTTGAGGTCCCTTTCAACACAAACCATCCCATGAATTTGTGAGGAGTTGCAGAGGAACATCGAGGCTGTGGGGATGGGGATTTCCATGGTCCAGTCTTTCTGTGTTTGATGTGTGTGGTGGCAGAGCTTACCTGCCCTCAGCTGAGGCCGTCTGTTTGGATTCTGCCCTCTTTTCCTGTTGAATAATTGCAAGTGTGCAAAATGAAGGAATAAAGCCAAACGTAACCCAAACCCATAAAAAAAACCTCACAAAGCCCCCAAAAGCCTAAAAACATTTTTGGTTTTGTGTAGCCCTTTGTAAAGAGGTTGGGTAAAGGTGGGGTTTTCTCATTAAAGCTATTTTTCCTGTGTGTTTCCCTGTGCAGGTTTGTATTTACAAAGGATTTTGTACTCTGGACTGAAGCGTTTTGTGCTTTTCAGGCTGGGTTTGCATCCAACCACAGTCACTAAAGGAGAGCTCGTGTTTTCTGTTGGTTTGCTCTATAAAAAGCAGCAAACTCAATAATTCAGAAGCTCACTTGGGGCTTCTGACAGGCATGACTAAGAGGTTTTGTGTGTCTCTGTCTGTCTGGTGTTTTGGGTGTCGGTATTTTCAGGCTGAGATGGATTGGGGGGGTCTCAATGAAGCTTCTCTGTCAGCAGAGGGGCAGAGGTTTGGGGTACAACGCTCGCGGTGAGGAACCTGGGTGAGAGGTGGTGCCAGGGTTGTGCTGCTTCATGAAACCAAGGAATGGGTTGGATTGGAAGGGACCAAAAAGCCCATCCAGTTCCAACTCCCTGTGATGGGATCCTTTGGTTGGACAAGACCTTTGAGATCACTGAGTCCAACCGTCCCTGTCCACAACTGACCCAGCTCCCTGAGCACCTCATCTGCCCGGCTTTGAAACCCCTCCAGGGATGGGGACTCCACCACCTCCCTGGGAGCCTTTGCCAGGGCCTCACAACCCTTTCCATGAAAGAACTCCCTCTACCTCCCACTGGATGAGGGGGCTCCAAGCCCCATCCAACCTGGCCTTGAACACCTCCAGGGATGGGGCAGCCACCACTGCTCTGGGCAGCCTGGGCCAGGATCACTCCCTGATCAAGAGTCCTTCCCAGCTTTTCTGGAGCCCCTTTTGGTCCTGGAAGCTGCTCTAAGGTCTCCCCAGAGCCTTCTCTTCTCCAAGCTTCCACTCACCTCGTGAGTACAGAGGAGGAAGGTTTGTGCTTGGTGGGTGCCCTTGTGCAGCTTTGAAGGAACTGGTGCTCTCCCACCCTAAGGACCTTTGTGGCTTCCTGTGGCTGGCAAAGGAGCTGGGTAGCAGTTGGCATCTCCTTAACTCATGAGGCACTCGTGAGCAGTTTGGGAACCTTAAAGAAAGTTTTCGAGTGTTAAAGCACTTGTCAATGCTTGGAATGCAAAAGGCATCGGACTGTATTTGGCTTTAGATTGGAAAGGGGAGGATTTAGATTGGATGTTGGAAAGAAATTCATCACAATGAAGGTGGGGAGACCCTGGCCCAGGTTGCCCAGAGCAATGGTGGCTGCCCCATCCCTGGAGGTGTTGAAGGCCAGGTTGGATGGGGCTTTGATCCAGTGGGAGGTGTCTCTGCCCATGGCAGGGGGTGGAACTGGATGGGCTTTGAGATCCCTTCCAGCCCAACCCATCCCATGATTCTCTGATTCTTTATGAGTTTTTGTTCAGCTCAGAAAGCTGAACCGCGCTGGGGAGCCCCATCCATGGCCTGGATCAGCTCAAGGTCTACAGCTCTCCCACAGCTGAGTGTTGGGTGGAACGCGGCCGCTGAGCGCTCGGGTGGCGCTGAGAGGTGACTCATGAGATCAGCAGGCACAGATCTGTCACTTCAATGTGCGGTGCATTAGTGCAGCTCCACTGCGTTGTCTGACTGCAGTCGGGTTTAATGTCCCTGACTGGTGCTTGAGCTCCTGGGAGCTGAGAAAGTGCATTATGAGCTGATCAACAATGATTTTCTGAGCATATCTAATGCTTTGCAGCAGTTTTAAGATCTTACAGGTCAGCTCTAAAAGCATTGCATTGAAGAGCTTTCAGTCCTTGAGTCTCTCTTGCTGTTCCACTTCCCAATGGATTGAACGGTCCCGTTCCACGTGGGAAAAGTTTTCAGCTGAAAGAGGGGAGATTGAGATGAGATCTTGGGGAGAAATGTTCTCCTGTGAGGGTGGGGAGGCCCTGGCCCAGGTTGTCCAGAGAAGCTGTGGCTGCCCCATCCCTGAAGGTGTCCAAGGCCAGGCTGGATGGGGCTTTGAGCCCCCTGATCCAGTGGGAGGTGTCCCTGCCCATGGCAGGGGACTGGATCTGACTGGGCTTTGAGGTCCTTTCCCACGCAAACCATTCCATCATTCTGTGAGAAGTATTCCTCTTTAATACTGTTTAGATTAAGGAAACCAAGCTGTTTTCACAACTGGGATGTTCCCCCTGCTGTGCTTTATCAGCCATATTTTAAACAAGTATTTTTCTATAACAACTCCCCAAACGTCCTCATTGTGTGCTCTTTTCCACCAAAATGTCGTTTGATGGGGGGAAAAACCCAACCCAAAACCCAACAAACCCAAAACTGCAAAAACTCCACAAGAAGAACCCCCGAAGCAACCAAAACTCACCAGAAGCCCCAGAATACGAGGAGGAATGTAACAAGGAAATGGTTGCTGGGTGTAAGTATAAACCTGGGCGTGCAGACCTTGTGATCCAACCCTGCTGGGAGGTGTTTGTTCTACCTGCTCTGCCTGGCTTGGGTTGGCTCCTGATGGATGGGTGCTCCTTGGTCCTTCAGGGAGCGTAAACACGATAGACCGGAGCCTGGCTGACTGGAGATGCTGAGGAGATCCTGGAGTTGGGTCTGCTCGGAGAGAATCCACCTCCCTTTGCTCCATAGGCTGAGATGCTCAAGGAGCTTTTCCTCCTGGGCCGAAGGCTCGTGTGCCGCTCGTATCAAATCAGCTTAAGTTGTTGTGTAACGAGCTCTGTTATTTGCAGGAAAGTAGAGCGTGGCAGCCCCACTAGAGCTGCTTTGGGAATGCTCTGCTTCCCTGGGAACCAAGGGGAACCTGGCTCCGTGCAGCTCCCGGCCAGGCTGGAGACCCAAGGGAGCAACGGAAAGCCCTGATGTGTCTGAGCCATGTTGGTAGGGAAAGAAAGCTCAGAGATGAGGGAGGGAAGAGGTGGGAATTAGCAAGGATGGAGGCTTTTTGGAAGCACTCTTGTCTCTCTGGGTTCCTAAAAAGCTGCTTGTGTGAAGGTTTGGAGCTGCCTCAGCTCCTGGGAATGTAGTGAAAGCCCCAGTGATGTCTGCAAGTGAGAGGAGGGACCTCTTTGTTTAAGGAGTGCTGTTGCCATGGGCCCAGCTCTCCGAGATGGTGTTTCCCCAGCCACTGGTGCTTGGGCTTTGTGCTTTTGGCTTCTGGATGTCGGTTCAAAGGCGGAACGACTCCAGATTGACTGGTGGAGCAGAGAATAAAAAAGCTTATAATGAAGTGGTGCATCTGTCGAGAAGTCTGTTAAAAGCTTTAGGGCGAGGCTTAGCGAGATTTAAAAGACATTAATACGAAATCTTGAGGGTTTGTGGTGTGGGTGAATCCTTCCAGCGAGCAGCGGCAGCTGGACCAGTTAAGGGCTTCTTACCCACCTCGAATTTCCTAAGCAAGTGGCTGTTACATCAGATAATCCAACCATGAGCTTTCGAGCTTGGGTCTTGAATTTCATATTTTATTATTGCAGATAAAACACCTGACCTGGGGAGGTAATGTCACAAGTATTGACTGACACAGACTCACAGAATCCTGAAATGGTTTGGGTTGGAAGGGACCTCAAAGCCGATCCAGTCCCACCCTCTGCCATGGGCAGGGACACCTCCCACTGGATCAGGGGGCTCCAAGCCCCAGCCAACCTGGCCTTCAACACCTCCAGGGATGGGGCAGACACCACTTCCCTGGGCAGTGTGGGCCAGGGCCTTCCCACCGTCATCGTGAAGGATTTCTTTCTAATTTCTAATGTAAATCTTCCCCCTTCCAATTTAAAGCCGTTCCCCCTCGTCCTGTCACTCCAGGCCCTTGGAAAAAGCCCCTCCCCAGCTTTCCTGGAGCCCCTTTCAGCACTGGAAGCTGCTCTAAGGTCTCCCCAGAGCCTTTTCTTCTCCAGGCTGAACAACCCCAACTCTCCCAGCCTGGCCTCACACCAGAGGTTCTCCAGCCCTTGGATCATCTCCATGACCTCCTCTGGCCCCACTCCAACATCTCCATCTCCTTCTGCTGGTGGGGATTCCAGCCCTGGACACAGGACTCCAGGTGGGGTCTCCCCAGAGCGGAGCAGAGGGGCAGAATCCCCTCCCTGGCCGTGCTGCTCCCACTGCTTTTGTTTTGCACAAACAATCGATTTAACAAGAATTTATCCTTCTTACAAAAAATTGGGCAGGAATCGTGCACTGCGATGTCGAGTGGCTTTGAGAGGCCATCTGACCCCGGGTAAGGGAACTTCCCTAATCCTGGCTCTGGTTGAAGCTCCCTCGGAGGCCTTAGCTCTTTAATCTTCTTCCCTTTCCGTGCATCCCAGCAAATAGGGTCAGGCTGATTATATTGTGCATTTTATCTGTTATCGCTCTGCCGCAGCTGTTATTGTCCCAGCGTTCTCGTTTCGGTGGGGTGGACCCGTACCCGGGGTAAGCTTGGATTAATCAGACCCTTTCTGGAAAGAGGAGAATCTTCTGGTTACGAAACGTGTCGGGACACGGTGAGGCCATAGAGGGGATCTTTGGTAATCAATGATGAGAGCAAAACTGCACCTGGGGACGAGGGTGAAGGGAGAAGCAAAGAGCAGCTCAGCCTTGACATTCATCAAGGTGCCTTCTCGTGTCTCCTCGTTAAACCCCACAAACTCAGCTCCCTCAGTTCTGTCTTAATAATTCACAGGGAAATACAGAAATTATAAAGTGATCATAGAACAATAGAGTGCCCTGAGTTGGAAGGGACCCACAAGGATCATCGATCTCAAAGCCACTTCGACATCACAGCGCACGATTCCTGCCCAGTTTTTGGAAGAAGGAGAAATTCCTGTTAAATTGATTGTTTTTGCAAAACAAAAGCAGTGGGAGCAGCAGGGCCAGGGAGGGGATTCTGCCCCTCTGCTCCGCTCTGGAGACACTCCACCTGGAGTCCTGTGTCCAGTGCTGGAATCCCCACCAGCAGAAGGAGATGGAGCTGTTGGAGCGGGGCCAGAGGAGGCCACGGAGATGATGGGAGGGCTGGAGAACCTCTGGTGTGAGGCCAGGCTGGGAGAGTTGGGGTTGTTGAGCCTGGAGAGGAGAAGGCTCTGGAGAGACCTTAGAGCAGCTTCCAGTGCTGAAAGGGGCTCCAGGAAAGCTGGGGAGGGGCTCTGTATCAGGGAGTGCAGGGACTGGATGAGGGGGAATGGTTTGAAGCTGCAAGAGGGGAGATTGAGATGAGCTCTTAGGAGGAAATGTTTTCCTGTGAGGGTGGGAAGGCCCTGGCCCAGGTTGCCCAGGGAAGCTGTGGCTGCCCCGTCTCTGGATGTGTTGAAGGCCAGGTTGGATGGGGCTTGGAGCCCCCTGATCCAGTGGGAAGTGTCCCTGCCCATGGCAAGGGGTTGGAACTGGATGGGTGTTGAGGTCCCTTCCAACCCAAACGGTCCTGTGAATCTGTGATTCCTTCATCCCCTGTGATCAGAGCTCCCCTCTCTGTCAGGGTTGGTCCCTCCTGGCTGACAGCAGCTCTTCTCTGCTGTGTGGAGCAGGATGGGATCGTGGTTCCTGTAACACGGAGCTGGTGCAGTGCCCTTACAGGAGGCTGTTCCCGTAAATCCAGCAGTTCATTTTAGCTGCAGTGAACGTCAAATAAGCCCCTTCCTGGTAGTGACTGGTAGGAGCTGGAATTCCTTAGGCTGTTTGCATTAATCGATGCTCGTTAATTTATGCAAAGTTAAGAGCTCCCCTGGAGAGCACACGGAACTTCAGGGCTGTGGATGGCTCTGCTGAGAATCGATGCAGCTATGAAATCAGAAAGGACTTAGTGAGGTGCAGAAGGGATGTGAGACTCTGGAAAGTGAACGAAACGTGACTCATCATCCAAAAGAGGAATTAAGCAAATTATGAGCCACCAGTGGCCCAGGGGGCCAAGAAGGCCCCCAGCACCCTGGCTTGGCTCAGCCCTGGGGTGGCAGCAGGAGCAGGGAAGGGATGGTCCCCATGGACTTGGTGAGGCCACATCTCCAAGCGTGGGCTCAGGGTTGGACCCCTCACTCCAAGAGGGCCCTGGAGGGGCTGGAGCGCGTGCGGAGAAGGGAGCAGAGCTGGGGAAGGGTCTGGAGAAGAGGGGTTGTGGGAGCAGCTGAGGGCCCTGGGGCTGTTTAGGCTGGAGAAGAGGAGGCTGAGGGGAGACCTCCTGGCTCTCTGCAGCTCCTGGAGAGGAGGTTGTGGGGAGGTGGGTGCTGCTCTCTGCTTTCAGGCAGCCAGTGATAGAGGACAAGGGGAAATGGCCTCGAGATGCACCAAGGTAGATTTAGGTTGGATTTTAGGCATTCCTTCACCAGAAGTGTTTTGAGGCCCTGGCAGAAGCTGCCCAGGGAGTTGGTTGAGTCTCCAACCTTGGAATTGTTTAGAAGACGAGTAGATGTCCTTCTTGGGGCCGTTGTCTGGTGGTGGACTTAGCAGGGCCGGATTGATGGTTCGACTCGACCATCATAAAGGTCTTTTCCAACTGAAACCATTCTATAATTCTGTGTTTCTGTGATTCAGGCTCCTTCCTCTGAGCCAGAGCACCCTCTCTTTGACCTCTCTGTTCTAAAAAAAGGCTTTGCTGTGACAGGAGAGTTTTCCATGCCCGCAGGTCAGTCTGGTTCTCTGAAAAACCAGACTCTGACTTTCTGCTCTGATTTGCTGGGGACGCTGCAGTTTTTTGCATGTCAGAGGGTTCATGGTTCCCTCAAAGATGACCAAACACTGGTGATTTATTCTTCTGGAGTCCTTTCTTCTGCGCAGGTTAAAACTTACGGTGTTTGATGGCCATGTACCAGGTTCTGGAGGAGAGTGCCCTGGTGGTTAATGGTGCTGCGTGGTGACTTAGCAGGAAGGCTTGGAGGAGAACTTGGCTTTCCAGAGCCAAGCATTAGAATCGCTGCTTCCCAAACCAAAACTGGCAGGCAGAGCATCAGGACCCACGATGTGGCGACGTCTGCCAGCTCCAGGCTGTCATGGGTCGCATTGTCAGCCGGCGATGGCAGCCTGAGCCATTCCCACTAATGGGATTTGGCAAAGGAGAAGGGTTGGAGGTGTCCAAGTTCTTGACCTGATGCCACTTATTCCGCCTTAATTGGTGCCCAGCTTTGTGTGCTTTCACAGCTCTGGTCTCGGTGCCAGGTTGAGCTCTGCCGCTGTAGAATGAGATTTGTCAACAGGGTAGGAAGTCCCAGGGTGTTTCAGATGGTGGAGAACATCTGATCCCTGCAGGCAACACAACTGGAGGCGCCCTTTAGACCAGCGTGTCCGGGATGTGAGGCAAGAACGTTTCCTCTGCCTGAGGAACAGGTCCTTCTGCTTCTTTATTACTTAATTATGGCAATAAACCAGGATTCTGGTTGTATTACAACATCGTGGTGTCCATCATCACCTTTCCCAGTTCTAATGGACCATAAACATGAAGCATCCACTTGTGGATGTTGGTCTGGCTGGGATTGCAGCTCACAGCACAGAGACAAACCAAGAGCCAGACCAGGTCACTTGAAGTTACATTTATCATAGAATCATAGAATGGTTTGGGTTGGAAGGGACCTCAAAGACCATCCAGTTCCCCCACCCCACCCCAGGGACACCTTCCACAGGATCAGGTTGCTCAAAGCCCCGTCCAACCTGGCCTTAAACACCTCCAGGGGCTGGGGGTGGCATTCCAAGCTTCCCTGGGCAGCCTGTGCCAGGCACGTACTGTTGGAAGGAGGAGGGTGCCAGACACTGGAGACCGGAGTGACTCCTTAGAGAGATCAACCATAGAATGGGTCGATGGGTTCAACCTTTCTTAGGTTAATGGAACTGAAACTTTAGTAAACTTTGGCTTCACTGGCAGAGTGGTGAAGGCCTGGCAGAGTCTACCCAGAGGACTGGTGGAGTTTCCATCCCTGGAGGGGTTCAAAACCGTGTGGCTCTGGCTTTTTGGGACATGGTTTAGCAGGCACAGTGGGGTTGGGATGATGTTTGGACTGGATTAGCTTAGGTGTCTTTTTCAACCTTAATGATTCCATGTTTCTATGACCAAAGGCAGAAGAGTCTTGGGAGCCCAGCCCTGAGGGACAGCCATGGGCACTGGTTACCAGCCTCAGCACCAGCTTCTTCAGACTGTGAGACACTGTGGGTTTCTGAAACCAACTGAGTACACAAACCTGAGCTGTAATGGTGAAGAACTGAAGGACTTATTGCCATTGCCAGCAGACTTGGGGTGCTGGGGTTCAGAAGTTCCCCAGGAGCCAACAACGAGCGCTCCCAGCCCAGAAACCCCCCGTGTGCTGGGCTGGATCCAAAGAGTGGGAGCAGCAGGGCCAGGGAGGGGATTCTGCCACTCTACTCCGCTCTGGGGAGACCCCACCTGGAGTCCTGTGTCCAGGGCTGGAATCCCCACCAGCAGAAGGAGATGGAGCTGTTGGAGCGGGGCCAGAGGAGGCCACGGAGATGGTGGGAGGGCTGGAGAACCTCTGGTGTGAGGCCAGACTGGGAGAGTTGGGGTTGTTCAGCCTGGAGAAGAGAAGGCTCTGGGGAGACCTTTAGAGCAACTTCCAGTGCTGAAAGGGGCTCCAGGAAAGCTGGGGAGGGGCTCTGTATCAGACAGTGCAGGGATAGGATGAGGTGGAAGGGTTTGAAGCTGGAAGAGGGGAGATTGAGATGAGCTCTTAGGAGGAAATGTTTTCCTGTGAGGGTGGGGAGGCCCTGGCCCAGGTTTCCCAGGGAAGTGGTGTCTGCCCCATCCCTGGAGGAGTTGAAGGCCAGGTTGGATGTGGCTTGGAGCCCCGTGATCCAGTAGGAGGTGTCCCTGCCCATGGCAGGGGGTTTGGAACTGGATGGGCTTTGAGGTCCCTTCCAACGCAAGGAAGCTCAGGCTTTGTTTTTCTTTGAACCCCCTGTTTGGGCGTAAACCCTTTTAGTTCATTGTTTTGGTCTGTTCTGTGACTTTTGAGTTTCATGGTATCAAAGTGTGCATCCTCCCTGCCATTTGGAGACTGAATCATGGAATCATGGAATGGGTTGGGTTGGAAGAGATTTCAAAACCTTCCAGTTCCACCCCGCTGCCATGGGCAGGGACACCTCCCACTGGATCAGGGGGCTCCAAGCCCCATCCAGCCTGGCCTTCAACACCTCCAGGGATGGGGCAGCCACCACTGCTCTGGGCAACCTGGGCCAGGGCCTCCCCACCCTCATTGTGAAAAATTCCTTCCCAATGTCCAATCTCAATCTTTCCCCTTCCAATTTAAAGCCGTTCCCCCTCGTCCTGTCACTCCGAGCCCTTGGAAAAAGGTCAAACTTTCTGTGTGCTCTTGTGTTTTTCCTAAGACTCGTCCAGAGCCGCAGCCTCTGCCCTGGCTGCGGAGATGCCCCGCGGTGCTCGCACTGCGGTCTCGCTGCGGCTCGAGCTGCCCTGGCTGCCAGAGTCTCCTGACAAGCCTGGAAATGTCTGCTGTGCTTAGTGTCAAAGAGGCAGCAGCGTCAGCGGCCCTGCGGAGCCCTGCGCCCGCCGCCCGACTCCGTCAAATTCATCTGGGTGAGACGGCTCAACGTTAGGCCAGAAACCTGAGTGACGATGGTGTTTTACATTGTGTGCGTTCTCCCGGCTGGGCTCAGCCCTGGGGTGGCAGCGGGAGCAGGGAAGGGATGGTCCCATGGACTTGGTGAGGCCACATCTCCAAGCTTGGGCTCAGGGTTGGGCCCCTCACTCCAAGAAGGCCCTGGAGGGGCTGGAGCGCGTGCGGAGAAGGGAGCGGAGCTGGGGAAGGGTCTGGAGAAGAGGGGTTGTGGGAGCGGCTGAGGGCCCTGGGGCTGTTTAGGCTGGAGAAGAGGAGGCTGAGGGGAGACTTCTGCAGCTCCTGGAGAGGAGGTTGTGGTGAGGTGGGGGTTGGTTTGTCCTGTGGGGGAACAAGTTAGGGCAACAGGAGATGGACTCAAGGTGGGTCAAGGGAGGTTTAGGTTGGATTTTAGAAGGCATTCCTTCACTGAAAAGCATTCTCGGGCCCTGGCAGAGGCTGCCAAGGGAGGTGGTGGAGTCTCCATCCCTGGAGGGGTTCAAAAGATGAGTACATATTGCACTTGGAGCCATGGTCTAGGGGCGGACTTTGCAGGGCTTAATCAATGGTTAGACTCAATGATCATAAAGGTCTTTTCCAACCCAAACTGCTCTGTGAATCAATGAAATGGAAATGGAATTGTAGATTCCTCTGGTATTATGCAAATGTCTCCGTGCTTTGATGTCCCCCGCGTCATCCGTTTGACACGAGCTGGAATTAATGGCCATAAACCCCTCATTCCGAACGTGACAGATAGATTTCTCCTGACTGCTGCTGGTTCCTCTTGTGAGATCGCTGCTTTTTACCCTGGGATTTTCGAAGTGGAAAAGTAGGTCACGGCGCTGCGCGCGAAGATGGGGAGGGAACCGGGCTGCGATCGCGGTGCTGAACAAACACAGCCGTCGTGCTGAAGGGAAACGGGCTATTTTAAGCCCTTATTTCCATTATCTCCATCTCATTATGCACAACGAGCACATGGGGACTCCTGGGTGGATGCTCCCGCAGATGGGATCTGGGAAGTGGTGGAAAAGGTACTGAGATGTGTGAACATGGAGATACGGATTGATATGGGTCAAGAGTGACAACAAGGTGTGCCCAGCAGGGCGAGGGAGGGGGTTCTGCCCCTCTGCTCCGCTCTGGGGAGACCTCACCTGGAATCCTGTGTTCAGGGCTGGAATCCCCACCAGCAGAAGGGGATGGAGCTGTTGGAGCGGGGCCAGAGGAGGCCCCGGAGATGATGGCAGGGCTGGAGAACCTCTGGTGTGAGGCCAGGCTGGGAGAGCTGGGGTTGTTCAACCTGGAGAGGAGAAGGCTGTGGGGAGACCTTAGAGCAGTTTCCAGTGCTGAAAGGGGCTCCAGGAAAGCTGGGGAGGGGCTTTTTCCCAGGGAGTGCAGGGACAGGATGAGGGAAATGAGAGGGGAAATTGAGATGAGATCTTTGGAAGTAATGTTTTCCTGTGAGTGTCAGGAGGCCCTGGCCCAGGTTGCCCAGAGCAGTGGTGGCTGCCCCATCCCTGGAGGTGTTGAAGGCCAGGTTGGATGTGGCTTGGAGCCCCCTGATCCAGTGGGAGGTGTCCCTGCCCATGGCAGGGTGTTGGAGCTGGATGGACTTTGGGTTCCCTTCCAACCCAACCCATTCCATGATTCCATGATTCAACCCCCATTTCCTACTTTGCTTGTTAAGAGTTTGGAGATGAGAAGCCAACTTTGTGCCTCTGTCAGCTGGAGAAACAGCTGATGAAAAGTCCTTACTTGTGGGTGACTTTCAGGAAGTGGCTGGAGGCTTCACATGGGGGTGTAGCAACCTCGTTCTTGTGTATGTTTAAACACTGACTTGTCCAGGAACACACTTGGAGATCCGACTCATTCCACACGGACTCTCCGTTCTTTCATTTATTCTTGTTTTATTCTCTGGCCCCGGTTCTGTTTGAAGAAGGAATTCAGCAGAAAAGCTCCTGGAGGTTGTTAGGAGAATGCTTGGCTCAGCGCCGGAGCGCGGTGGCCCTGTCCTTCAGGAGCGTTGTCTGCAGGGAGGCAGAGGCTCTTATTCTGCTCCAGTTGCTTCTGCTGACGGCTTGGCTGGTGGCTCTGCCTGGTGCAGATGGAAGGTGGTCTGGGGACAGGGGGGTGGGTGGTGTTTAACCAACCCTTGAATGGACATCTTGGGTAGAAAACAGTTCATGGGGAGAACAGTGACTGGGCAGTCAGTCCATGGGCGTGGGAGTAGGAAAAGCTTCTGCTGTCTCATGAACCTAAAGGTAAAGAAGGGTTTTGTGTCTCACTGAAGAGAGATTTGCAGCCTTATTTTTCATACAATCATGGAATGGGTTGGGTGGGAAGGGACCTCAAAGCCCATCCAGTTCCACCCCCCTGCCACGGGCAGGGACACCTCCCACTGCATCAGGGACCTCAAAGCCCCATCCAACTGGCCTTGAACAACTCCAGGGATGGGGCAGCCACCACTGCTCTGGGCAACCTGGGCCAGGGCCTCCCCACCCTCACAGCAAAATATTTTTTCCTAAGATCTCATCTCAATCTTCCCTCTTTCAGCGTCGAATGATTCCCCTCATCCCATCCCTGCACTCCCTGATCAGGAGCCCCTCCCCAACTTTCCTGGAGCCCCTTCCAGCACTGGAAGCTGCTCTAAGGTCTCCCCAGAGTCTTCTCTTCTCCAGGCTGAGCAACCCCAGCTCTCTCTGTCTGTCCTTGCATGGGAGTTTCTCCAGCCCTTGGATCATCTCCGTGGCCTCCTCTGGACCTGCTCCAACAGCTCCATGGTCCCCCCCGTGCTGGATGCTGAGTACCCACATTACCAAACCCCTGCAGCAACCCTTCTTCAAGTCCCTTTGGAAGGTGTTTGTGTTTGGTGCCCCACAGAGGGGACGTGGACTTCCCTTCCCTCTGCAATAGCCGTGGATTCATTGCAGCCCTCGGTTTCTTCCACCAACTGGGAAAACCATCGGTGTTTGGTGGTGGCTTCGGCTCAGCCAACCAGGTGCCCAGTTTAGAGCTGAGCCATCGCCGTGACCTGGGCAAACCTATTTTAAGGTCAGCAATGGGAATGAAGCTCTTAAGCTCCTCTCTTCCCATCTCCTTGCCTTGGTGCTGGCACGGCCGTCTCCTGGCTGCAGATTCATTAAGTTGGAAGATACTTAACCTCTAAGGAGCGAGCTGCTCCGTGACCTCTCCAGATTAGCATCTCCTGCAGCGAAAAGGCTTTATCAGGGTAATCCCCCACCGAGAGTGCTCCTGCCTGGAAGTTCACGTCCTGCCGGTCAGCGGGGACGGGTTCATTTTCTCCTGGAGGTCCAAGCCCCGTGGTGGGAGTGTCCGTGCCGTGGGTCACCAGAGGTGCTTTTTCATATGGATTAGTGTCCGGTTTGGCTCATTTGACCGCGTTGATCTGGGCAGAGCAGGCGAGAGGACAAGGAAACAAACCAACCCCTTTGGCGATTGTCCCGCGCGCTCTGTTCAGATCCGGCCGTGCGATCGGCTCCGGGAAGGTGCTTCTTGCATGGGATCCTTATTCTTACTTTCAGAAGCAAGTTTGCTCTGTAAGTACGCTCTTATTGTACTCTTTAGTCTTGAAGCAAGACCCTGGAAGCCCTAATCCTGTGTTGGTTTTTATCATCAACAGTTGTAAACGGATTTTCAATTCTCAGTGAGCTTTAATGCCAGGTCAAATCACCGAGAGGGTCTGAGGGATCCATTAAACTCAGAGTTTTGGTCCCCTCACTCCAAGAAGTCCCTGGAGGGGCTGGAGCGCGTGCGGAGAAGGGAGCGGAGCTGGGGAAGGGTCTGGAGAAGAGGGGTTGTGGGAGCGGCTGAGGGCCCTGGGGCTGTTTAGGCTGGAGAAGAGGAGGCTGAGGGGAGACCTCCTGGCTCTCTGCAGCTCCTGGAGAGGAGGCTGTGGGGAGGTGGGTGCTGGGCTCTGCTCCCAAGGGACAGGAGATGGGACGAGAGGGAATGGCCTCAAGGTGCCCCAGGGCAGGATATTAGGAAAAATTTCTTCCCTGAACAGATTGTGAGGCCCTGGCAGAGACTGCCCAGGGAGGTGGTGGAGTCCCCATCCCTGGAGGGGTTTCAAAGCTGGGCAGATGAGGTGCTCAGGGATGTGGTTCAGTAGTGGACAGGGACGGTTGGACTTGATGATCTCAAAGGTCTTTTCCAACCTGGCCATTCTATGATTCTATCCAGGTCTGTGTGGTCGCTCCCCAGAGACTTCTCTTCTCCAGGCTGAACGACCCCAACTCTCTCAGCCTGTCCTCATAGCAGAGGTGCTCCAGCCCTTGATCTTCTTCTTGGTCTCCTCTGGACCTGTTCATACAGTTCCATGTCCTTCTTATGTTGGGAATTCCAGAATGATGTGTTCTTGACCCAGAAGAGTTTATATAGAAAGGAATTAAATCCCTTGCTGTTCTGCCCTACAAATAATCACGACTCACAACACGTGGTGTCACTTTTCCTTCGAAGCACTTTGTGAACGTAAACGATTGTTGCCCATTGAATATTCCTTGCTTAAACCATCGGCCTTCAAGCTGCCCCCAGACTCCGTGAGCAGCCGGCGTCGCCCAGGCTGGATTTGCTGCCGACGCCGACGCCGAGGGTCTTGGCTGGCACACGTCGCATTTCGTGCTCGCCCGTGGTCGTACAGAGGAAGCAGAGCTGCTGGGAAGCTTGGCCTGGGACACTTCTGTGTCCTCTGCTGAAGTCATCCGTGTCAAATGGAGTCATTCAGCAGAAAAATGGCTAAAAGCCACTGGCAGGAAAGCAGCGTCCACTTGCCAAATCCACCACGCTCTAGGCTCAATCCAGTCGTAGAGTGAATCATGGAATGGGTTGGGTTGAAAGGGACCTCAAAGATTATCCAGTTCCACCACCCTTTCCACGGGGAGCCACCACCCATCAAGAGCATGGCTGGGAGTGACTCAAAATAGGAACCTGCAGACCCTCAAAGACCTCTGACCTCGCAGAGGCTGAGACCCCAGGGACACTGTAGACATTGAGCTCCAGAGCTGAATTATGAGGGATCGAATTTGTGGTCTCTGATCTGAGATATTGATTTGTTCCTACCTTGGCTGAATCTCCTCTTCTGGTACAACCAAAATCTCCCATCACACCTCTGTAGGCACCGCTTGATCCCTTTGGTTTTGGGTCCCTCAGTAAAAGAAAGACCTTGAGGACCTGGAGCACATCCGGAGAAGGGAATGGAGCTGGGAAGGGGCTGGAGCAGAGGGAGCTGGAGAGTGGCTGAGGGACCTGGTTGGGGGTTTAGTCTGGAGAACAGGAGACTGAGGGGAGACCTCATTGCTGTTTGAAGCTCCTGGAAAGGAGGTTGTGGTGAGGTGGGTGCTGGGCCCTTCTCCCAGGGAACAAGGGATGGGATGAGAGAATGGCTTCAGGTTGATCCAGGGGAGGTTCAGATTAGAAACACTTCTCTGACAGAGAGGTGAGGCCCTGGCAGAGGCTGCCCAGGGCAGTGGTAGAGTCTCCATTCGTGGAGGTGTTCAAAAGCCGGGCAGATGAGGTGCTCAGATGTCTGATTTAGCAGTGAACAGGGACATTTGGACTCGATGATCTCAAAAGTCTTTCCCAACCATGGGATTCTGTCTTTCTAACCCAAACCATGCTGTGTTTCTGTAGAACCCATCAGTTGTCGATGTGTCCTTATTGTAAATGGGGAAGGCTGGACTTCGGTGGGAAGTGTGGAGAGGTACAGATAGAGGCCTTTGAGATGTTGGGGGCAAAAGTTGTTCACTGAAGTGATTTGGATTTCGTCTTCCTGGTGAAACAGAGAGGGAACCTGTCCTGTGGTCCCGTGTGCTTGTGGTGGCACTGATGCTTCTGTAGGTATGGTTGGATTTGATGCACATGAGTTGGTGCCTGGGCAGGAGGGGATGGGTCTTTGGTTTCTCCTCCTCCACTCTGTGGCCTGAGGAACCACTCGTGTGTTAACAGACTCAAAAGCCTTGCTCGGCCTTACGAGCTCAGGTTTTTTCCAGCTCTTGCATTAATGAGACATCTCCCTAACGAAGAGTGGGAGGAGCCACTGTGGGTTGTCCAACATCTGAAAACAGGGCAGTGCTTTGATCTGTTTCTCCATCTCGTGTGTGTCAAGAGGTGAAGATCCCATTATTCGTTTCTTGTATTTGAAGAGTTTGATCCAAGCAGTGAAATGTGAATGTTCATGGTCTCTGGTGTGGCCAACAGCTCCTCTCCTCTCTTGGCCTCTGTGTCCTATCATGCAGGAACCTATTTTAGATTTTTTAACACAATATTTCCCTTCTAAACATGTTGTTTTTTTCAATTTCAGTTTTCCCAGGAGAAATCATGGATGAAAAGCTCTCTTACAAAGAATTTCTCGATCGCAATGAGTCCTGGGCAATGGATGACAGAGACCTGTGCTTTGAGCCACAGCCCCTCTTCAAGCCCGTGGAGATGGCTGGTACGACTGGTGGGGTGACTTGGAGTTCTACCCTCTGTCCCTTGGGTTCTCCTGCCTTGTCCTCGCGCCCGTGTTCTTCAGGATGTGTTGATTTGTTTGCCTTTCATAGAATGGTTTTGGTTGGAATAGACCTCAAAGCCCATCCAGTTCCAACCCCCTTGACATGGGGAGGGACACCTCCCACTGGATGAGGCAGAGAGGAGGCCATGGAGATGATCAAAAGGCTGGAGCCCCTCTGGTGTGAGGCCAGGCTGGGAGAGTTGGGGTTGTTCAGCTGGAGAAGAGAAGGCTCTGGGGAGACCTTAGAGCAGCTTCCAGAGCTGAAAGGGGCTCCAGGAAAGCTGGGGAGAGGTTTTTTCCAAGGGCCTGGAGTGACAGGACAAAGAGAAATGGCTTTAAATTGGAGGGGGAGAGATTTAGATCGGACATTGGGAAGTAATTCTTGAGGATGAGGGTGGGGAGGCCCTGGCCCAGGTTGCCCAGAGCAGTGGTGGCTGCCCCATCCCTGGAGGTGTTCAAGGCCAGGTTGGATGGGGCTTGGAGCCTCCTGATCCAGTGGGAGGTGTCCCTGCCCATGGCAGGTGGGTGGAACTGGATGGTTTTGAGGTCCTTTCCAACCCAACCCGTTCCATGGCCTTCAGCACCTCCAAGGATGGGGCATCCTGGCTGAATTCTGCCCCCGTTGAGTTGCCCTGGTCCAACTCCGAGTTGTTGGCCGCGTGTGGTAGAGTGTGTGGTGCGGGTGAGGAGGTTCCCCCTGACCCAGGGCACACGTTGAGAGCAGGTTCTGGTTGACTGCCACAGTTTAAGCACCCCTGGGCTCGGTGGCTCTCGGTGCAGACCTTGCTGAATCATTGCCAGCTGAACGCTGGTCTCCGCCGGCTCTGACGGTCACGTAGCCGTGTCTGCAATGCAGGTCGCTCTGTTCCAGAGGCAGCTCCGCCGCTGCTGACGCTTGAAAATTAGATGAACCTTGTGTAACTGCACAGAGAGACCCTTTCACCCGATACCTTCTGCCCCATTTTCTCTCGGTTTTGGGAGAGCTTTTGGGAAATCGCTCGCTGGCTCTGAGGAAACGCACGCGCGCTACCCGGGTCAGAGCAGGCAGACAAGCCAGGAAGGTTCATGGAATGGTTTGGGTTGGAAGGGACCTCAAAGCCCATCCAGTTCCAACCCCTGTCATGGGCAGGGACACCTCTCACTGGATCAGGGGGCTCCAAGCCCCATCCAACACCTCCAGGGATGGGGCAGCCACCACTTCTCTTGGCAACCTGGGCCAGGGCCTCCCCACCCTCACAGGAGAACATTTCCTCCTAAGATCTCATCTCAATCCCCCCTCTTCCAGCTTCAAAGCGTTCCCATCGCCCTATCCCTGCACTCCCTGGGAAGGACACAGGGTGGATGTTCTCTGTTTCTGACCACTGCAGACCTCACTGAATCATTTTCTCACTGTCTCAGTCTCTTGTTTACCAAGGGATCCTGTCAAGCCGTGAGATGTTCCTGCAGGGATGAGCAATGATTCATGTCCCAACTGGAACAAAAACACTGCTGGTTTCCAAACACGGTTGTTGGATTTTTCCCTCCCATGGCTTTGTTAGAGGGAAGAATGGGATGGTGATGGAGTCACCCTCCAGATGACAGACTTGGTGATTATAGAATCCTGGAATGAGTTGGGTTGGAAGGGACCTCAAAGCCCATCCATTTCTAACCTCCTGCCATGGACAGAGACACCTCCCACTGGATCAGGGGGATCAAAGCCCCGTCCAGCCTGGCCTTCAACACCTCCAGAGATGATGTTCTAATAAAGCCACAGAATTTTGAGTCTACTGTTGACATTTTTCTCCTGCTGCCAAGTGGTTAAAGCTTGTGTGTCCTCTCTGATCCCTCTGCTCGGTTATGGGAATCAACCAATCCCTCGGCAGAACCTCCTCTTTACAGTGTCAGGAAGAAGGGTGCAGAAAAATACTTCCATACTGAGGGATCCAGGGTGCATTATGCAGGTAGAGGTGCACACATTGCCCTGAGGACCTGAAAGCTGAGGAGATGTGGTTGTGTGCAACAGATGACCCAGAGATTCGCATTACTCAGGCCAGTAGAATTCCTGGTGATGGGCTACGAATGGGAACTGGAGTTGATCAAGGCCAGGCTGGATGTGGCTTTGAGCCCCTTGATCCAGTGGGAGGTGTCCCTGCCCATGGTAGGGGGGTTGGAACTGGATGGGCTTTGAGGTCCGTTCCCACCCAAACCACTCCATGGTTCCATGGTTCTAACTTATCGTCAATCAGACCCCCAGATCCCATCCCTGGAGGTGTCCAAGGCCAGGTTGGATGGGGCTCTGAGCCCCCTGATCCAGTGGGACGTGTCCCTGCCCATGGCGGTGGGGTGGAACTGGGTGGTCTTTCATGTCTCTTCCAACCCATCCCATTCTGTGATTCCATGATCTGCCAGTGGGGCTCAGCCCTAAGGAAATAACAGTTATGAGTGAAACCAGACATCTTTATTTTACACCTGACCTGCAATAAGACTTGTTTCAAAAATATTATTGTGATCTAAATGGCTGAAACTCAAACGTTATCTCTTTACTTTCAAGCTTTGAAAGCACTGCAAGGCCCTGAATTGTGGAATCATGGAATACTAAATCATTCAGGTTGGAAAAGTCCTCATTTATTACAGTTGGACTTGCTGATCTCCAAGGTCTTTTCCGAGCAAGGGATTCTATGAAATGATCCCACTCCGCGTGGGCTCTTCCCGCTGTGCGGTGACACTGCCCTTGTCCTTGTCTCCCACCAGACCCCGTCAGCGTGCACAGAGGGGAGGATCTGCCTGAGTTCTCATTTCCTGCTGACGTGAGGAATGTGCCGCTCTTCACAGACCACACTGATGCTTCCAGAGATGCCCATGGTGAGTTCCTCCTCGGCGTTTCTTCCTGATGGTCCCTGCTGAGTTCTCTGTTAGCTTTCATGTACTGAAAACTATTCATGGAATCATGGAATCACTGAGGTTGGAAAGGACCTCTCAGCTCATCCAGTCCATCCGTCAGCCAAACCCCACGGTGCCTGCTGAGTCCTGTCCCCAGGTGTCAAGGCCACATGGTTATTGAATCTCTCCAGGGATGGGGACTCCATCACTGCCCTGGGCAGCCTCTGCCAGGGCCTCACAACCCTTTCCATGAAGGACTATTTCCTAATATTCAATCTGAACCTCCCCTGGTGCAACTTGAGGCCATTCCCTCTTGTCCCATCCCTCCTTCCTTGGGAGCAGAGCCCAGCACCCACCTCCCCACAACCTCCTCTCCAGGAGCTGCAGAGAGCCAGGAGGTCTCCCCTCAGCCTCCTCTTCTCCAGCCTAAACAGCCCCAGGGCCCTCAGCCGCTCCCACAACCCCTCTTCTCCAGACCCTTCCCCAGCTCCGCTCCCTTCTCCGCATGCGCTCCAGCCCCTCCAGGGCCTTCTTGGAGTGAGAGGACCAACCCTGAGCCCAAGATTCCAGGGGTGGCCTCACCAGTGCCAAGTGCAGGGGGACAATCCCTGCCCTGCTCCTGCTGCCACCCCAGGGCTGAGCCAAGCCAGGGTGCTGGGGGCCTTCTTGGCCCACCTGGGCCACTGCTGCCTCCTCTTCAGCCGCTGGTGTCCAACACCTCAACTGAGAAGTGCACAGTCTGGATCATCCCAGGATCAAAGGGCTGGAGCCCCTCTGCTGTGAGGACAGGCTGAGAGAGCTGAGGTTGTTCAACCTGGAGAAGAGACAGCTCCATGGAGACCTCAGAGCAGCCTTCCAGTACCTGTGGAAGGCCTACAAGAAAGCTGAGGAGGGACTTTTTCCAAGGACCTGGAGTGACTGGACAAAGGGGAATGGCTTTAAATTGGAAGGAGGAGATTTAGATTGGACATTACGAAGAAGTTCTTCATGCTGAGGGTGTTGAGGCCCTGGCCCAGGTTGCCCAGAGCAGTGGTGGCTGTCCCATTCCTGGAGGTGTTGAAGGCCAGGTTGGATGGGGCTTGGAGCCCCCTGATCCAGTGGGAGGTGTCCCTGCCCATGGCAGGGGGTGGAACTTGGTGGGCTTTGAGGTCTCTTCCAACCCAACCATTCCAGGATTCTATGATCTCCTCACACGTGTGTGCCCATAGCTCCTTCCAGGAGGATTTGTTTGAGGTATGTTTAGGAGACAGGACATGTGGACAGGTTGATTTGAAGCAGGAGGTACCAGTGGCTCTTGGCTTCACAGGTAGAAACCAAATACCCATGAGCTTTTTCACAAAGTGCTCTTCAGTGCTTGGACTATTGGAGTTCCAGTGTGATTAAGAAGGATTCATGGGAGAAGAAGCAGGAAGCAAAAGGGAAATGATCTTCCTGTTCTCACTGTCTTATACTTGGTTAAGAGTTGTACCTGCACGTCGTTAACAGTGTGGTTTGTAAAAGTGAGCTCAGGGAGAGCTGCTGAGCAACGCTGAGCTCTGCTTGTGAGCAGAGCAGAACAAGTGACCTGAGAGGAGTCCTTAGGGCTGGTGTGGTGATTAACCACATGGGGATTAATTAGTGTGGGGATTAACAAATGGCCTTTTGTATCCTTAGCACCGTATGGATCTGTGATGATACCTGAACAACCCTTCTTCAGGCCCCTCTATTCCCCTGCAGAGGCTCTGGACCCGTCAGCCTTCGTCAACCTGGATTCGACGGCAGAGTTTCTACAGGACAAAGCAGGTAAGAAAAGGGTGTTTTGATGTTATTGTTGGGATTTGGAGGCTGTGGAGCTGGAAAAGCTTGGTTTCCTGGTCCTGAAGATTCTTGGTGGGGAGTTGATACCTAAAATGAGAGAAGAGGAGGCTGAGGGGAGACCTCGTCGATCTCTGCAGCTCCAAGAAAGGAGGCTGTGGTGAGATGAGTGCTGGGCTCTTCTGCCAAGGAACAAGGGATGGGACGAGAGGAAATGGCCTCGGGTTGCACCAGTGGAGAGTTGGATTGGATATTGGGAAAGATTCCTTCATGGAAGGAGTTGTCGAGGCCTGGCAGAGGCTGCCCAGGGCAGTGGTGGAGTCTTCATCCCTCGAGGGGTTCAAAAAGCATGTTCAAAACACGGTGGGGCTGGGATGGTGGTTGGGCTGGGTGAGCTTTGAGGTCTTTTCCAACCTCAGTGGTTCGTTGGTTCTATGAAATTGGGTCAAGATGAGGAAGGATCCTATTGGCAGTGCCATTTCTTGGTTCACTGCGAATGTGCTGAAGGCGTTAGGGGATCACAGAATGGTTGAGGCTGGAAGGAGACCTCTGGAGTTCTCATTTTATCCAACTGCCCCTGCTCAGGCAGGGCCACCCAGAGCTGTTTGCCCAGAAGATTGTGGTGTTCTGGTACCGTTCTTACAGGGACCTGAACTCAGAAATCAGCAGTCAGAGCCTTCTGCTGAAACAGTAAAGTGGTGTCATTGCCAGTGCCAGGACTAATGGTGTTTGTTGTCCTCAGTGCCTGAAGAACACTGGATGGGAGCTCAGCACGACGTGACAGGACCAGGTGCTTCGTTCTTTGCTGAGCTACCAGGTAAAAATAGTTCTGATTTGATCTGCAGGAACTGCTTAGAGAGTTTGTGAACAGCAGAAGCAGAGCTTCTCTTCTTGTCTGCCTTTTGGAGAAACAAAAGGCATTGATGGATCAGAGTGGGACATGACCCAGGAGAAAACACCAGTTCCGGTTGTCAGATCCATGGAGAACAGAAAAGGGTGGTTTAGAATTGTAGAATGGGTTGGGTTGGAAGCAACCTCAAAGCCCATCCAGTTCCACCCCTGCCATGGGCAGGGACACCTCCCACTGGATCAGGGGGCTCAAAGCCCCATCCAGCCTGGCCTTCAACACCTCCAAGGATGGGAGAGCCATGACTTCTCTGGGCAACCTGGGCCAGGGCCTGAGAACCTGTCGAGGTTTCTGGGCTTTGTGCACTGTGGGAGTCAAATCCACTGGTGTGAACAATCCTTTGGAGCCCTCGTGTTCGCTGCTCCTGAGGGTCGGTGTGGGTGAAGGCACCGTACTCTGGGCTCATGAGGAACGGGATTTAGGACTAAATTCTGATGTGTGTTCTGCCCAGTTGTCCTTAGATTCTGGTTAGGGTTAAACCTTTGATGCTCCATGGGGTGCAGTTCCGTTGTGGTTGATGTGTGATGCAGTATTTGATGGATAATGGGATCTCCGTTGCTGATGTTGCTGAACCAGTGAAGAAGGGAACAGTTTAACTCCTGTCTGAGGTAGAAAGCATTTCATAGAATCATAGAACCTCCTGAGCTGGAAGGGACCCACAGGGACCATCAATCCAACTCCTGTCTTTGCACAGGACAACCCCAACATTCACCCTGTGGGGCTGAGGGCCTTGGCCAAAGGCTTCTGGAATCTTCTCAGACTGGGACTGCTTCCCTGGGGAGCTGTTCCAGGGCTCCACCACCCTCTGCTCTGGGGGAAGAACCTTCTCCTGGTGTCCAACCCAACCCTCCCCTGGCCCATCTTCCTGCCATTCCCTGGGCTCCTGGCCTTGCTCACCAGAGAGAAGAGCTCAGCCCCTGCTCCTCCTCCTCCCCTGCTGAGGAACCTGGAGACCACCAGGAGGTCCCCCCTCAGTCTCCTCTTCTCCAGATGAACAGACCCAGTGCCCTCAGCCTCTCGTCATACGCCTTCCCCTCGGAACCCTTCACCACCTTGTGGCCCTCAGCCACACTTTGTGGAGCTGGTGGCTCTCCCTACTCAGGGTAGAGTCAGGCTGCTCTGTAGCTGAACATTCCTTAACTTTGTTGCCCCAGTTGCTTCCCCAGCTCTTTCCAAGGTGTTGCACAAATTGATTGTCTGAAAGTTGCCAATAAAACCCATTCTGTTTTGCTCTGATCTGACCTGGAAGCTGAAGTGGAGGAGTTTACTCATCAGGGCTGCTGCTGCAGCACCTTGAGAGGGTGATTCACAGCGTGGTGACCTCAGAAAGCTGGTTGCTAGGATCTTGGAGTGCTAAATCAGACTTGGGTTTGTATTCCCAGTGCCCCCAGCAGCGACCCAAGCAATAAAGACGGATTTGCCAGAGAGCCCTGCGCCAGCGGCTCCGGGTTGTGTTCCCACTGCAGTAACAGCATCCCCAGGAGAGGCTGGAGCTCCTGACGGACCAAAAGGTGAGGCATCAGGTAAACTTGCCCTGGTCTAAAGGTTGGTGCTGGATTTAGGCCCTTCATGAGCAACCTGTAACGGTGGGAAGACGAGGGATTGCCTCTTGTGAAGGAAACGCAGGAAGCTGTTAATAAATTGCGTTGTGACTCGGGCTTTGCGATCCCTGACTTGTGTTGGTGAGAATCATGGAATTACCTGGTTGGAAAAGACCTCTGAGATCATTGAGTTCGGCTGTACCTGTCCACTTACTAAACCAGATCCCCGAGCACCTCATCTACCTGGCTTTCAAACCCCTCCAGGTGTGGTGACTCAGCCACTCCCTGGGCAAGCACCAAGTCTGCTCAGCTCTTCAGCTCCTCTGTGGAATCCTGGTAACACATTTAAGGATCCGTTACTTTCTCAAAGTTTTAGCTCCAGAGAAGTGTTAGGGTGAGTCAGGACCATGGTTCTACCACGACTCTGGTGCCGTCAGTCATAGGATCATAGAGTTCTTGAGTTTGGAAGAGACCTCTAAGCTCATCCAGTCCAACTGTTGTCCCCATCCAGCCTGGCCTTGAACACTTCCAGGGATGGGGCAGCCACCACTTCCTTGGGAAACCTGGGCCAGGGCCTCCCCACCCCCACAGGAAAATATTTCTTCACAAGATCTCATCTCACTCTCCCCTCTTTCAGCTCAAAACCATTCCCCCTCGTCCTATCCCTGCAATTCCTGATCTGGAGTCTCTCCCCAGCTTTCCTGGAGCCCCTTTCAGCACTGGAAGCTGCTCTAAGGTCTCCCCAGAGCCTTCTCCTCTCCAGGCTGAACAACCCCAACTCTCTCAGCCTGGCCTCACACCAGAGGGGCTCCAGCCCTTGGATCATCTTTGTGTCCCTGTTTCTTTACTGCCTTATTCTTCTGTAAAATCACAATCTTTAGGTTTTGTTTTGGAGAGTATCATGATATGATAGGATCCAATGACAGGAGCCCAGGGAATGGCAGGAAGATGGGCCAGGGTAGGGTTGGGTTGGCCATCAGGAGAAGGTTCTTCCCCCAGAGCAGAGGGTGGTGGAGCCCTGGAACATCTCCCCAGGGAAGCAGTCCCAGTCTGAGAAGATTCCAGAAGCCTTTGGCCAAGGCCCTCATCTCCACGGGGTGAATGGTGGAGTGCAACATGTGCAGGGACAGGAGTTGGATTCGATGGGCCTTGTGGGTCCTTTCCAACTGAGGGCATTCCATGACTCTGTGATCCTTTTAAAATAGACCAAACCAAGGCTGGTGCCTAACAGATCCTTCTGGGTTGGTTCCCGGGGATATTGGTTTTATCTCAATGGATCCCAAAGTGCTGTTTTAAAAGGGAAGGTTTCCATTTTTCTGTTTTCTCTCCTTTTCCAGTTTCAATGTCTCATTTAAGGTTTTGGAAGGACCTTATAGCTGCCTTCCAGTACCTGAGGGGAGCCTGCTGGAAAGCTGGGGAGGGGCTTTTTCCAAGGGCCTGGAGTGACAGGACGAGGGAGAACGGCTTTAAATTGGAAGGGGGAGATTGAGATTGGACATTGGGAAGGATTTCTTCACGCTGAGGGTGGGGAGGCCCTGGCCCAGGTTTCCCAGAGCAGTGGTGGCTGCCCCATCCCTGGAGGTGTCCAAGGCCAGGTTGTATCAGGCTCCGAGCCCCCTAATCCACTGGGAGGTGTCCCTGCCCATGGCAGTGGGGTTGGAAAATGGATGGGCTTTGAGGTCCCTTCCAACCCAAACCATTCCATGGTTCCATGATTTTATGGTTTCATACTTTTCCCACTCTTCTGAGAGTTATTTTTAGCTGTGCCTCAGACAATCAGTAGAAATCCTATTCTTTGTTACTACTCAGCAGTGTCTCAGCCGTACGCGTCACTGTGCCGCGCTCCAGAGCGCAGGGGTGGTGCTTGGGGCTCTTGAATTCAGCTGCAGAAGAGAAATGTGACACTGGTGGATTATAAAAACCTGCCTCTGGTCAGCCAGAATGGTCAATGAAAAGTGACTGAGAAATCTCCTTTAAGGGGGTCTATGAAAAGCTGACTTTAACACTGAGGTTTGATTGTTCCGTGCTCCAGCCCCTGGCCTTTTGGAACAAACAGCTCAACCTTTAGCAGATATTAGGTGAAAAATGACCGATGCCAAGCTGGGCTTCAAAGAATAAAGGGTGAATGGAGCTGGTGATGCACTGGGTGGGAGCATCTTTTCTCAAGAGCAACAATGCTTCTGCTCAAGTTGCAGCACCACAACCACCCATGGGTCGTGTAAACAGAGTTTAAAATGAAATTCATGTGGATCTGGAGCATTTGAGGACTTCTTCCTCTGTTGGAATACAGAGCTGGGCTCACACAGGCAACACCTAAACTTTCTGTGTCCTGGTGTCTGGGAAAATAAGCCCTGGGGTGGCAGCAGGAGCAGGGAAGGGACCGTCCCCCTGCACTTGGCGCTGGTGAGGCCACCCCTGTAATCCTGGGCTCAGGGTTGGGCCCCTCACTCCAAGAAGGCCCTGGAGGGGCTGGAGCGCATGTGGAGAAGGGAGCGGAGCTGGGGAAGGGTCTGGAGAAGAGGGGTTGTGGGAGCAGCTGAGGGCCCTCATCAGCTCAGCCCCACCGTGCCTGTATGTCCCAAAGCACCATGGCCACATGGTTTTTGAACCCCTCCAGGGATGGAGACTCCACCACCTCCCTGGGCAGCCTTGTCAACCCTTTCCATGAAAGAATATTTCCTGATATCCAATCTAAGCCTCCCTGAGTGCACCTTGAGGCCATTCCTCCTCGTCCCATCTCCTGTCCCTTGGGAGAGAGCCCAGCACCCAGCTCCCCACAACCTCCTCTCCAGGAGCTGCAGAGAGCCAGGAGGTCTCCCCTCAGCCTTCTCTTCTCCGGTCTAAACAGCCCCAAGTCCCTCAGCTGTGCCTCATATCCCTTGTTCTCCAGCCCCTTCCCCAACTCCATTGCCCTGATGGGAGAGAAGACACCAGGCAGGGATCCAAAGCCCTGTATCCTCTATCAAACCCACACCAGGTATTTCCCTTCTGTGTTTCCTTGTTGGTCACTATGGTCTGTGTTTCCGTAGCAGATGCCGCCTGTGTTCCTGCCTCAGATGTCATGGCCACTTCCACAGACAAAGCTGGGTCTGTTCCTGCAGGAGACACCGAGCCTGCTCCAGCCCTGGCTGCTGGATTGGCCCCTGCAGCAGAAGCCAGCCCTGCCCACGCTGTGGATGTTGGCTTTGCTCCCGCACCAGAAGCCAAATCTCCCAAAGCCGCGTTCGCCCCAGCTGCGGATACCGGCTTCGACTTCACCCCGGCTGTGGGTGCTGCGTCCCATTATGCTACAGATCTGGAGTTTGCCCGGATGGAGGAGGCAAGGTTTGCCCCAACAGAAGAGGCAGGGTTTGCCCCAACAGGAGAAGCAGGGTTTGCCCCAGCAGCAGAGGTGGAATCTCACACTGCCATGGACCTGGCGTTTGCCCCAGCGCCGGATGCGGAATCGTACCACGTCATGGATTTGGCCTTTGCCCCCTCACCGGATTCCAAATCTCCTCATGCTCTGGGTTCTGAGTTTGTCCCAGTGGCAACCACAGAGTTTGCCCCTGCAGCAGAAGTCAACCACCACCACCACCCTATGGATTCTGGGTTTGCTCCTGTAGCAGAAGCCAAACCTCTTCCTGCCGTGGACTCTGGGTTTGCCTCTCCAGAAGCGAAGGCCAAGCCAGCTGACACCAAAGCTGCTGCACCAGAAGAGCTGATGACATCGGAAACTTGTACCGAGAAAGACAAGTCCCCCTTGGACAAACCTCCTGCAGGTGAGCACATGCACCTGAAAGCTCTGTTCAGGGTTGGAGCAGCATGGCAAGAGATGTGGGAAGGCCCTGGTGAGCTGGCCTAGCACTGTCAGCAGTGGTCCTGGTGGCACATAGTGATGGCAGCACAGATGAGGAGCTGTCGTAAGACTGACAGTTAAAAAGCATGGTTTTGGGTAGTTGTGATTATGGTTGCCCAGGGAAGTTGTGGCTGCTCCATCCCTGGAGGTGTTCAAGACCAGGTTGGATGGGACTTTCAGCAGCCCGGTCTAGTGGGAGGTGTCCCTGCCCATGGCAGGGGGTGGGAACTGAATGGGCTTGAGGTCTCTTCCAACCCAACCCATCCCAGGTTTCTATGGTTCTAAGATTCTGTGTGCCTTGCACAAAGCATCTTGAATAGACCTCAGTTCTGCTGTCAGAGTAGAGACAGAGGAGGTGCTTCATGAGGAGTTTTCCACTCATAAAATGTAAAACTGGAGTCTTACAATCATAGAATGCGTTGGGTTGGAAGGGACCTCAAAGCCCATCCAGTTCCAACCCCTGTGCCATGGGCAGGGGCACCTCCCACTGGATCAGGGGGCTCCAAGTGATTTTTGTCTTGCTTAATCTTATCTAAATTTAAAATCATTTTTTTTTCTTATATCCCATTTGCAGAAGGAACCATAAATGTGGAAAAAGAATCAAAAGCCCCAGAAGCTCATGTTGATCTTCTGGAGAAAACTGAGGGCAGCAAAGCAGCTCCCAGCCACGAGGAGCATCTGCCAGAGCAGACAAACCACCTTCCTGAACCTGCAGGTGAGGATGTGACCCACAGGGTGAAAGTGGAGCCAGCACGTCCCCATCAGCCTATCCTGCCCCACCACCCGGGTCCTTTCTGATGGACATCGTTCCTGGGTCCTTAGCGAGGAAAAGGCAGCAAAGGTTTCATTTCAAGCAGATTTAGTGCATGTGAACATGGGGACAGAAGTAAATGGGTGGGGTTTAACATTTGAAGTTACTGTACAATCCTGGAATGGGTTGGGTTGGAAGGGACCTCAAAGCTCATCCAGTTCCAACCCCCTGCCATGGGCTGGGACACCTCCCACTGGATCAGGACCTCAAAGCTTCATCATTTAACTTGTCTTTTTCTTCCTCATCCGTAGTTGTCCCAGTGTCTCTTGTGATTTGTATATTTCTATTTAAAATTAATTATATCTGGAACTGTTCTCCAAAGTAATTATGTTGTACAAATCAAAACTTGTCATTATTATCTGTAGCTGGGAATTCTGCAGTGTCTGCATGAAAATATTCAGAGATATTTATGAATGCACCAGGATTAGGAAGAAATTTATCACTGTGAGGGTGGGGAGGCCCTGGCCCAGGTTTCCCAGAGAAGTGGTGGCTGCCCCATCCCTGGAGGTGTCCAAGGCCAGGTTGGATGGGGCTTTGAGCCCCCTGATCCAGTGGGAGGTGTCCCTGCCCGTGGCAGGGGGTGGGACTGGACGGGCTTTGAGGTCCCTTCCAACCCAACCATTCCAGGATTCTATCATTAGCAATAGGTGGGGCCTCCAGTCTGATAATGGATTTGAATTCCCATCGGAAGCCAGTGTGGTCTGAATTTGTTTGATTACAAAGAGGTAAAAACCCCCGCCAAACCCTGTCCCTGTGCTTGAACCCCTGGACTTCCTTTGCTCCATGTTTTATCTTCACCATGGTGTGTCTGCCAAAACATGAGATTGAGAAGACACAATCCTGTTCTAACCTTCATTCCTGTTGCAGTAAATCCCCTGTCCTTCCCAAAGGCTTGCATTTGGCCTGCAGGTTACCCTTTTCCCCCAGAACTGAACCATTCCGATCCTGCTTTTCCTGTTGCAGTTCCGGTAGAAGCGAAAGAAGCCGTTGCACTAGAAAATAAAGACCTCCTTCCAGAAAAATCTGTTCCTGCTCTGGATGTCGGTGTTACAGAGAAAGAAAAGGAGGAGGTGGAACACAACCATGTCCAACATGCAGAACCTCAGCAAGAAAAAGCCCTGCAAGAGCCCTCAGGTAGAACATAAACAGTAATTTGGTTGTAGAATGGAAATATCTCTGTGAACCCCTCACCTTGTCCTTCCCTTGAGCGAGCAGAAATCTCTTTGGCACCGAGCAGTTGTGCGGTTCCTTCCGTTCGTTGGTGATTCCTCCTGCGCTTTCCCTCTCATCCCTGCCCTCTGAAATGCTCTTTTCCCTTCCATGTTCCCGGAGCTGGAAGCCCAAGCGTGGGAGCTGCTGGGACTGGCTTAGACCTCTCCTCTGTGGGTTCTACGAAAGCTCACCATCTCTTTACTGCCAGCTCTTTAGTTTGGTGCTAAAAAGGACTATTAATTCTGATTACAATCATTGAATGAGTTGGGTTGGAGAGGTTTAGAATTGTAGAATGGGTTGAGTTGGAAGCAACCTCAAAGCCCATCCAGTTCCAGCCCCTCTCCCATGGGCAGGGACACCTCCCACTGGATCAGGGTGACCAAAGCCCCATCCAACCTGGCCTTCAACACCTCCAGGGATGGGGCAGCCACCACTGCTCTGGGCAACCTGGGCCAGGGCCTCCCCACCTTCAGCGTGAAGAATTCCTTCCCAATGTCCAATCTCAATCTCCCCCTTCCAGTTTAAAGCCATTCCCCCTCGTCCTGTCACTCCAGGCCCTTGGAAAAGCTTTCCTGGAGCCCTTTTCAGCACTGGAAGCTGCTCTAAGGTCTCCCCAGAGCCTTCTCTTCTCCAGGCTGAACAACCCCAACTCTCTCAACCTGTCCTCCTAAGCAGAGGTTCCAAGATTCCTAGTGAAGGCTTCCTACCAAATTGAGTTTGGGAATTACCGAAGGGAAATATGATGTTTTTCCTTCTCCACTTACTCATCCTCTCCGCTACCCTCACGCTGGGGGCTGATTTCTGGGCCAGAATTGGCTGATGAGTGACTGATGTTCCCTCTAAACCCAGGGCCTTGTAGCTGAGGAAACCTTGTGCTGTCTGTGACCACGAACAGCCATCGACTTCTGCTCCAGAGGCTCTGCCTTCCTCTACTTCCATCGATGGTGCTGTGGGAAAATGGGCTCTTTTACTCCCCCTTTTCTCTCTTCCCTGCCCTCATCTTTCCAAAACTCAACTTTTATTTTCCCAGTTTGGAAGGATGCCAGTTTGTGATATAAAATTGAATCTGTTTTGCTGTCTTGCTAAGACAAAAATGGATCCCTAATGCATTTTTCAAAAGAGGTAGCGTGTCCTTCCCAGAACGGGGAAGGAATGGTTGCTTTTTTGGTGGGGTAAGAGCAGGTATCGGTGGTTTTAAATAGCGTTGACGTGTTTCTCAGTAGTAGTTTAAATAGGTTTTGCGTGTAAATGTCTGTCCCAGCCCTGCCGAGGTGGATTTAGAATTATCCTGGTATCAGTGCTGGAAAATTCTGCATTTGTGACTGTTGGAGTGGTTGAGGTGGCTAAAATCACCTCTAGAGTGTGTTTATGTATTTATATTGAAAGCAAACAGTTTGAGCAGGCTTCCTGTATTCCAGGTCTACCTCCTGCACAAATAAGGCAAGCTAACAAAGCGAGCCAACGCAGGTTTGGCAGAGCAAAACCTGCACCGATGCCTCTTGCAGATGTACCAGAGGAACGTCTCGCAGGGGTCCCACCGCGGAGGAGCGCTGAGCCCAGAGCAGAGCCCTGCTCCGTGGCGGAGCCCGGATGTGTCTCTGGACCATCCTCTGGCGCTCGGGTTTCACCTAAAAAGGCGGCTGAGCGGCCGCCCGCGGCGCCACCGGAGTTTGTGGAGAGCTCCCACCAAGTGCCACGGGACGGCTGGGATCTGGAAGGTTCTCTGGCCATGGTGAAGAAAAAGAAGAAGAAACCAAAGCAGAAGAGGAACCAGCTGCCAAGAACAATGGAGTTCTGGGATGAGAGTGGAACGGTCTCCAAAGCTCCTAGAAATGCCCCGACTGCTGTTGAACTCCATAAACCAGATGCCTGTCCAGTAATCCCCTCTGAAGCCCACAAGGAGAAGGCAGTTTCTTTAGGAAGCAGAGCCTCGGATACGCCAAAAGATGCTAAAATAACTACTGGAAGTCACCTCCTGGAGCAGCAAAGGGCCTCCTCGGAGCCAGCACCAGGCCAGCCGGTCCCAAACCCCAGCATGCTGTTAGATGCAGAGAGCAGGGATGTCAGGAGAGCAGAAGAAACCAGGGGTGACGGTTTGATGTTGCGATCTAAAGGCAAAAGAAAAGAGGCTGCCTTGGAGCAGGTAGGCCAGGCTGAGGTGGTGGAGCTGGTGACAGCACAGCGGCCGACCAAGCCTCAAAGAGATGCTCTTGATAAGGATGAGAAGAAGGAGTCCAAGGAGTCGAAGTGTGCTGAGCTGACGGCATCTCCAAGCAGAGCAGAAGCTCCTTTGCAGACCAACCCTTCACAATTGCTCCTTTCTGATCAAGACAAGGGGGTTAAATGCCCATCTCCCCTGCGCGAAGCCTTCAGTGACCCCGTCCAGCGTGAGCTTCAGGTTTCTAAGGGGTCGCTGGAGGAAGGAGCAAAGAAAAGAGGTGGTTGTGAAAGCATCAAAAGAGGTGGAAAGGAGTCCCTGGAGCAGGCTGCTCTGATAGAAGCTGTGGCCACGTCGGACGTGTGCCCCGGCGAGCAAGAGGCAGCTGGTGGAACTAAAACAGTGTCATCTGATAAGAGCACGGCCGGTGCCTCTCCTGCTTCAGAGGGAGCAGGGAAGGCTCCAGCAGATGCTCCTAAAACGCCTGTTACGCCCTTGGTTTTAGCAGAGTCCTCGGAAGTCCCCGCTCTGCAGAACACAAAGACCAACAGCTTTTCCAAGCCGTTTCTCCAGGTGTCTCACTCTGATGCACCCAAATCCCCCTCCTCCTCCGCGGCCAGAGCAGTGGGAGCAGAGCCCCCAGATAAAAACAGAGGGGAAGGCTTTATTGTGTCAGAGCAGCAGAGGGGAAAAGATCCCAACGGTTCACATGGGTTGGACAGAGCTAAAAAACGGCGCGGGGAGGGGAAAGGTAAAAGGCTCAAAAGCTTCCCTGAGCAGGTGATGCTTTTGGAGGATGCAGGTAATGATGGAGGGAGGGCAGAAACAGCTTTCCCCGATGGAGGCAGAGGGTTTATAGCAAGGGGACACCCGTCTGTAGGTGTCACACAGGGTTATCCTGCAGAGAAGCCCAAGAAAAGAGGCAGCGATGGGAGGAGTAAAAAAGGAGAAAGAAGCTTTTTCCAGCAGGCCTTTCCTGAGAATAAGGTGGACCCAAGCGTTTTTCCTGATGTGACTGATGCAACCAAGGAAGGCAGCGTTAGTGATAAAGGCACAGGGAGGGGCTGGGTGGGTGCTGAGCGTGGTCAGGATGGAACTCAGAGGCAAAGATCAGTTGAGCTGGGAATGGAGAAGCCGAAAGAAAGTTTTGGGAAACGTGAAAGAGCTGATGCGGGCGCTTTAGAGCAGCCGTTCCCGTTGGAGAGGAGGAGGGAGGAGAGCAGGAGAGAGGAGGGAAAGCATCTTGTCGGGGCTGACCCGATCAGCAAAACACAAGAGGTCAATATGATCAGCAAAGGCAGAGAGGCTGGGATTATTCCTGCGGTTGGGATCAATTCTGCTGCAGCACTGGGGGCAGAGAGACCTCGGAAAAGGGGGAGCGATGGGAAAAGGAAAGTGGAAACGAGCCCTTCGGGGCTGGCAGCTGCCCAGGATGGTGGGGTGGGAAGCAGCAGCGTTCCGAGCAAAGAGAAAGGGGCTGGAAGCACAGAAGAAGTGAGTCCTGATAAAGAGAAAGGGGCTGGAAGCAAAAAAGAAATGAGCCCTGATAAGGAGAAAGGGGCTGGATTTCCAAAAGGAATGAGCCCTGATAAGGAGAAGGTGTCTGGGATTGAAGGAGAGCTTCTGATGGAGAGTTGGGTGGATCTAAGCAAGGAGGAGCTGGGAGAGCTCGAAATGCAAGGTGGGAATAGAGGCTTCTCTAATCAGCCGGTTCTTTCAGGTCATAAAATGGAGAGAACAGAGGCAGAAATGGGCAAGGCTAAAGAAACTTGGCCCCAGAGTGAAGGAAAGGAGCTCGATAGGTCCAGGCATCTCCCAGAGCACAGGAGAGACGTGGCTGTGGCCCACAGCTCCTCCAAGGAGCAGGTGATGGACCAGCCCAGGAAACAAAGCGGAGATGGGAAGGGCAGAAAGGCTGACAGTGGTCTTGAGCGCTCTGTGCTGGCACCAGCAGGAGAAGAGGTGGGAAATATTAATCAATCCCTGCCTTCTGATAAAGGCAAAGAGAACAATTCCAGTCTGTTAGAGAGTCTGGTAGGTGACCCAGCCGATGTGCAAGGTCCTGCTCCACCTCTGGAGCCAGGAAAAGCAGGCACAGGTAAAGAGCAGTGCACAAGGCTGGAGGCTACGTTGCCTCCTCGTGATGCGGAGATAAGTGGCAAATCTGAAGGAGAAAGTCTCACTCCTTGCAGGAGGGAGCATGGCTTTGCTATCCCAGAGCATCCAGCAGGGGCAGATCCTGCTTTGGCCACAGTTAAGGACAGATCTAAAAAGCAGGGCTGTGATGGAAGCAGTAAAAAGGAGAAGAAAGCTTCAGAGCCACCTGTGTTTCTGGAGACCAAACCAGACCGGAGTAAAGCGCAGCCTCCCATGGGGTCTGAGGTGGAATTTGGAATGGGAGACATGGATCTTGTAGATGAGAACAGAAACATTAAAACCTTTCCTGCTGGTCCTCAAATGCTTTGGAATGAGAAAGGAAGCGACTTTGAATCCTTTGCTCAGGGGGCGGTAACGGGTCCTAACGATGCTGGCAACGTTCCGTGTGGGTTCCCAGAGCAGGTGGATGAGGGTGCAAGGAATAAGGGGCTTCCTCCTCCAGCAGCAGCAGCAGAGGGAAGTAGCAAAGAGCCTGGGTCTGGTGCTAAGGAGATACAGGCCCCAAAATCCTGTGAGCAGCCAACCAGTCTGGGACACCAAGAGCCTGGAAAAGAGGTTTCAAAGAAGGGTGCTGAACCCGAAGAGGCTCCTTCCCAGGATGGCAGTGAGACTGGGAAACCCCTCTCTTCAGATCAAGCAGTTAAGCAGGACATCACAAAGAAGGGTGAGGGTCACCTCGCTCCTGAGGCAAAGGTGGGTGATAAAGAGACAAGAACCACTGGTAACGCTGGCGGCGCTTCCTTGGACCTCCTTCAGGAGGTGGGGGATTCCAAACATAGACCAGCTCCTGTCGGTGCCGAAGGGACAGAGAAACTGGAAGCCCCCATCTCTCCTGGAGAGAAGAACACTGGGTGCCGTTCCCCAGAACCTACAGCAAGACCTGAGAGCAAAGCAGGAGCGACCACGTCACACGTTGTGATGGAGGCATTGATGGAGACTAAAGGTGAAGAGGCTGAGCTGGATGGAGGCAGGAGGAGTGAACAGAGCTCACCAAAGTGCCCAGGGGGTTTGGGCAAGGCAGAGGCTGCTGCTTTAAATCTGACAGCAACCAAAATAAGTCCTAAAGAGAAGAGTGAAGGTCCTGCTCAGCCTGCAGAAGAAGATGCTGCTTGCAGGGGAGAAGCTCACCTGGAGAAAACTGCCCCGGCGCTGACGTCTCCAGTGGAGAAACCTCGAGATGCAACTAAAGAGAAAGAAGGTCAGCAAAAAGCTGCGAAAGAGGCAAAGAAAATCAGCGCAGCAGAACCCATCAAAGGCTACATGAGACCCACCAAGTCCAGAGGGGTGGCAGCTCCGCCGGCCGGGAATGCTGCTCCAGGCCGAGGGACACAGAGGCCGCTGAGACCCGCGGGGGTGAGCCGGCCGAGGCTCGAGCAAGGTGTGTGCTTGCGGGTGGAGCTGGTGGCAGTCACCCAGGCAGCTTGCGTGCGGGTCCTCGGTGCCTTGGCATGAACTGGTAATCGTTAATCCCCCGTGGCACAAGCGAGCGTGGCATGGCCGGGCTTTGGGCTGGTGGTGAAAGGCTGCTGGTTCTGCTTGCCCGTCTCACCGTGCTAATTCCCGGCGTGTGAAGGACCCCCAGCTTGCTCTGAGGTCCAGAACTCCCCATTAATCCTTGTTACTCACTCAGGGTGACTTTTGCATACGTAGGGTGGGGTATTTGACTGAACTTGCACGTTTTGGTGTTGAGTTATGTTGGCTTTTGGTCATCTGAGACTGAAGGTGACCTTCATCTGCGGTGCAGCCGGGAATCTTCAGCACCACTAAAGCCCTGGATGCGCTGGCGAGCAGGGAACGCGGCGTTTCCGCGGTAGGCGGTGTTCCCCAGCGCTGTCGTGTTGCAGGGTTTGGGATTAATCCCACCTCAGGCTGACTGCAACATCTCCTTTTCCTCCTGCAGTTGGGTGGTGACTTTATTTTAAGCTGCCCTGAACTGTGACATCTCCAAAGGGTCCTTCCTTCTGGAACAATTATCCGTGCTAAAGCAGAGTTGTAGGAAAACAGCAGTGGGACTGGCAGAGGTTTTAAGCCTTTTTCACTCTGTTGAGACTCTGGATGGTCTGGTGACCATTGGGGACTGTTGACCCTGGCTGTTCTCCAGGGAACAAGATCCCTGTACTCGTAGGAAACGAGACGGAATTAATTTCATGGAATTCAATGAAGTCATAGGAATTTGGAAATAGAGAATCCAGTACGGATAGAGCTGAAATCAGTACTCATGGAATCCTGGAATGGGTTGGGTTGGAAGGGGCTTCAAAGCCCATCCAGTTCCAACCTCCTGCCATGGGCAGGGACACCTCCCACTGGATCAGGGAGCTCAAAGCCCCATCCAGCCTGGCCTTGAACACCTCCAGGGATGGGGCAGCCACCACTGCTCTGGGCAACGTGGGCCAGGGCCTCCCCACCCTCACCCTGAAGAATTCCGTCCCAATGTCCAATCTCAGTGTCTCCCCCTCCAATTTAAAGCCATTTGCCTTTGTCCTGTCACTCAAGACCCTTGGAGAAAGTCCCTCCCCAGCTTTCCTGGAGCCCCTTTTAGTACTGGAAGCTGCTCTAAGGTCTCCCTGGAGCCTTCTCTTTTCCAGGCTGACCAACCCCAACTCTCATCCTGAGAGAGTTTGGGTTGGATCTTCTCATTCCCAACCTTCCTCAGGCGGAATTGGCACCATCTCTTGTGAGTTCCAGGCTGCTCAAGAAGGCTGGAAAAGTTTATCCATGCCCTGAGGTGCTCTCAGTTTTAGCCTTGTCATCAGGTTGGGATGTTTGTTCCCATTCCTGTTCCGTTGGAGTTCCTTGCTGCCAGTTTGCATGATGCTGACTTAACAAACGCGGAGCTCAAAGTGGGCCTTAACACGCGGGGCAGGTTTTGTAATTTTAATGAGTGTTGCATAACCTGAAGTGGTTCTATTTTGGTGGAAGTGGTGTTCTCTGCATGAACTTGTGCCTGCAGAAGTGATGGTCTTTGGTGCATGATGCTACAAAGTAGAGGGAAGGCTGAAGGCAGTGTCTTTTCCCAAAAGAACTTCTTTCAAGCCTTTCCATTGTCTACTCGAAGTTGTTATTTTCCATTGTTGGCCTCATGGGAGCAGATCCATGCGGAAAGGAAAGCTCCTCCTGACTGTTCCTCACAGGTAAAGTGTGTTTGGAGCTGGAGGATCCCTGTTTCACAGTAGCCCATCGGCGTACGAGTAAGTTGGTTCGTGCTTTGCATCTGTAACTTTACTTTTAATACGAATTCAGTCACTTTTAGCACTTCACAAATTCCCGGTTGGTTTCTTGAGAGAAGCTCTGGATGATGGGGAAAACCATTTTAGCAGGGTCTGTAGTGATAGGACAAAGGGTGATGGGTTTGAACTAAAAGAGGAGAAGTTTAGACTGGGTATTGGGAAGAAATTTCTCATGCTGAGGGCCTGGCACAAGTTGCCCAGAGAGATTCCCCATCCATGGAAACAGTCAAGGCAAGGATGGATGGGGCTCTAAGAAACCTGATCGAGTGGGAATTGTCCCTGTTGACTGCAGAGAGGTTGAACTGGATTATCTTCATGGTCTCTTCCAACGCAAACGATTTTATGAATCTGTGATTCTGTGACTGAGTTTGGAAATGGTGGTTGACCTGTTCCTACAGCATTGCAATCCACGTGCTGTCAGGTGCAGGGAGGCTGGAGAGTGCTGGTCCTGGCACACATCTGGGCAGGCTCACAGTGACCATGCAACATCTGGGCTGAGGGGCAACGGGAGAGTTGCAGTGGAGGAGCAGGGATGTGGAGTTGCTTTGCCATCACAGAATCATGGAATGCTTTGGGTAGGAAGGGACCTCAAAGCCCATCCAGTTCCAACCCCTCTGCCATGGGCAGGGACACCTCCCACTGGATCAGGGGGCTCCAAGCCCCATCCAACCTGGCCTTGAACACCTCCAGGGATGGGACAGCCACAGCTTCCCTGGGCAAGCTGGGCCAGGGCCTCCCCACCCTCACAGGAGAACATTTCTTCCTAATATCTCATCTCAATCTCCCCTCTTGCAGCTGAAAAACTCTTCCCCTTGTCCTAGGCCCTGATCAAGAGCCCCTCCCCAGCTTTCCTGGAGCCCCTTTCAGCACTGGAAGCTGCTCTAAGGTCTCCTCAGAGCCTTCTCTTCTCCAGGCTGAACAACCCCAACTCTCCCAGCCTGGCCTCACACCAGAGGGGCTGCAGTGTCCGTTGATCTGAGCTGGTTTTCTATCCCTCATGGGCAGTTGGTGATCGACTGTTGGAATAAAACAGGTGGTTGTCTTGGAGGATTCTCTACTCAAGTTGAGTAACTCTAGTCTTGTTGGCCTACATCCCGTGTCTTCCACCATGTGCATCCTGGAATACCAGGATGGCTTTCCCAAACACATCAGCTCCTGGATGTGCTGCTAAAATTGGGACAAGCTGTGTTCTCCAGCTGCCATGGGTTCCGTGGCAACGGTGGTTCTGCAGATCACTCACCCTTATGGAAGTTATTGGGTCTTTTATAAACTGACCCCACAAACATCTGGAATTTGTGGAGGTTTTAGGAATTTTGACTTTGCATTTTGAAGTTAAGAAAGGGCTGATCGTGCACTTTGAATTTAATCCCTTATCCTCCTCATGGATTTATTTCAGCATCTCATTTTTGTGTTATCTTTGTAAAAGGTGCCCCAGATGCTTCTGGGAATTTATTTTTTTCCTTTTAATTATAAAACAGAATCATAGAATGTTTTGGGTTGGAAGGGACTTAAAGCCTATCCAGTTCCAACCCCTCTGCCATGGGCAGGGACACCTCCCACTGGATCAGGAGGCTCCAAGCCCCATCCAACCTGGCCTTCAACACCTCCAGGGATGGGGCAGCCACAGCTTCCCTGGGCAACCTGAGCCAGGGCCTTCCCACCCTCACAGGAAAACATTTCTTCCTAAGATCTCACCTCAGTCTCCCCTGTTTCAGCTTCAAACCATTCCCCTCATCCTGTCCCTGCACTCCCTGATCCAGAGCCCCTCCCCGGCTTTCCTGGAGCCCCTTTCAGCACTGGAAGCTGCTCTAAGGTCTCCCCACAGCCTTCTCCTCTCCAGGCTGACCAACCCCAACTCTCCCAGCCTGGCCTCACACCAGAGGTTCTCCAGCCCTCCCATCATCTCTGGGGCCTACTCTGGCCCCGCTCCAACAGCTCCATCTCCTGCTGGTGGAGATTGCAGCCCTGGACACAGGACTCCAGGTGGGGTCTCCCCAGAGCGGAGCAGAGGGGCAGAATCCCCTCCCTGGCCCTGTTGGTCCCATTCTTTGGGTGCAGCCCTGGACACGGGGGGTTCTGGCCTGAAAGTGCTCGTTGCTGGTTCCTGGGGAGCTTCTCATTTGCCATCACCCCCATGTTCTGGTTCTCCTTTTTGTCCCTTATCCTGGCTTCTCCCACCCTGTGAGGTGAACGGATCGTGGGTGCTGGGCAGGATTGGGCTCCAGGCTGCCGGTGTTGCCGCTGGTTTTACAGGCCGTGGCCCAGCAGCACCGCTCTCATGTGTGAGTGAACATACAGCAAGCGAGGGGCTGAACTGCAGTTCTCTGGGCTTGGCTTTATAGACAGAGCCTGTCCTTGATGTTCTGGTCAGTGCAATCACTGCCTGCTATCACTAATAATGCTTAATTAGAGGTCCCGTTCACTGGAGCTATTGGCAAGGAGTAGCTCATCATCCCGGGAAGCGATGTTGCCGTAGAAACCGGTGCAAAGGATTGCACAGAAACGATTGTGTTAGATTAAAAAAAACCAGCAAGCTGAGGTATTAGGAGGGATAAGTAATCGCTCGGGGAGGGAAGCAAAAATAGAAGCACTAGGCTGATTCATCTGCTGAGGCTGGGAGCCTGCAGATTGGGTATTAAGTCGTGACGCGCTGATGTAGTGATCTTGGCCTGCTCCGGGGCTGCTGCTGCCTCAGCCCCTGTGGCCACGGTTCACCTGGGAAAGCCCAGGGAAGGGGACAGGGATGGGCTTTGGTTGGGAAAGGCTTTTGAGGTCATTGAGTCCAGCTGTTGGTAAATAAAGATTGGCAGGTTGTGGGGAGGAGGAGAAGGTGAAGGCAGCGGTGATAAACAGGGGGCTTCAGGAAAGCTGGGGAGGGGCTCTTGATCAGGGAGTGCAGGGACTGGACGAGGGGGAACGGTTTGAAGGTGAAAGAGGGAGATTGAGATGAGATCTTAGGAGGAAATGTTCTCCTGTGAGGGTGGGGAGGCCCTGGCCCAGGTTGCCCAGAGCAGTGGTGGCTGCCCCATCCCTGGAGGTGTTCAAGGCCAGGTTGGATGGGGCTTGGAGCCCCCTGATCCAGTGGGAGGTGTCCCTGCCCATGGCAAGGGATTGGGACAGGATGGACTTTGAGGTCCCTTTCTGACCCAAACCATTCTATGATGATTCTGTGATCCTTTGTAGCTCTCTGAGCACGTGGCTTTTCCTCCCCTTGGGAATTGCTGGTGCCAGGGATGCAGTAGAAGCATTGAAGCAGCTCAGACTGCAGAGGTGTTTGATGTCGGTGCTGAGACATGTGCTGGATGCACTCAGCTTCCCTGCCAGAACTTCGTGGTGTCAGCTACACCTGTGGAGAAAGACAGGATTTTATGTGGTGAGAGGATGTGAAGAGGCAGAATTTGCCCCTCCTCCTGTGGAACACAGCCCTCTTGGCACTGGGAAGCTGCGAGAAGCTCCAGGCAGTGGATGCATCTCCACATCCAGAAACTGGACCAGGGTCTGCCACGACTTCTCTGGACAACGACCTCCCCACCCTCATTGTGAGGAATTCCTTCCTAATGTCCAATCTAACTCTTCCCTCTTCCAATTTAAAGCTGTTCCCCCTCATTCTGTCACTCCAGGCCCTTGGGAATAAAGCCCCTCCGCAGATTTCTTGTAGCCCCCCTTCACACACTGGAAGGCCACTATAAGGTCTCCTCAGAGCCTTCTCTCACCTGGATATTGAATGTGGTTCATTTTCTGCATGAAATATGGATTAAAGGAAGTAGCTGGGGTGGTCATTATGGGCTGGGTGTTGACATAAGGCCAGGCTTTTCTCTGCGGTGACACGAATCTCCTCTGTGAGACCGCTCTGCAGTACCAGCCCCTGAGTCAATGAGCTTCTCTCCTGTGTTTTAAGTGGTACCTGTTTGCTTCTAAGAAGAAGAATCGACTCAAAGCCTCCTTGGTGGTTGCAGGTGGCTTTACAAACCTGCTGTCCCTCCTGGTGGAGCCCATGAAGTGATCCCTGATGTACTGAGGTTTGCTGCAGAAGTCTTGGGTTAGAATTGACGGAGTGACAGAGGGAGAACAGCAATCCCATGGGACTGGGCAACTGGAAGGTTTGGGGAGCAGGCTGAGCACTATTAGAGTAGGCAAGGACTTGAAAACATCAAGTCCTACAGACAAGAGGACAGAGGATGTGAGCCTTGTGTCCCCTTTCCTACTAGCAAGGCACCTATGGACCTGTCAACCAGTTTCCCAGAGCAGTGGTGGCTGCCCCATCCCTGGAGGTGTTGAAGGCCAGGCTGGATGGGGCTTGGAGCCTCCTGACCCAGTGGGAGATGTCCCTGCCCATGGCAGGGGGTTGGAGCTAGATGGACTCTGAGGTCCCTTCCAACCCAAACCATTCCATGATTTTATGAGTGTTTTGAAGTCCCAAGAAGCAGTTGAGGCCCTTTGAGAAGGGAAGCTGTGGGTGGAACTATTCTGGTTAATTAGAGGGTGTCGTGAAGGATTCAGATAACTTACAGTTCCTTAGTCATTGTTTTTAAATATAGCAGTGTCTTCAATCCAGAGCTTAAATACAAGTTGATAAATGTGTGGATCGTAGCATTCCTCAGCTGCAGGGTAAATTCAGGGGGCGTAGCGGAGCTTGCAGCCTCCGGGTATAAAAATACAGTTGAGCTCGGATAAACTCTAGCAGGGAGTCCTTGCACATCTCCAAGGACAGTGTCTTCTCCTGGACTGGAGTGACTCCATGTGTGCAATCATAGAATCATGGAATGGGTTGGGTAGGAAGGGACCTCAAAGCCCATCCAGTTCCACCCCCTGCGATGGGCAGGGACACCTCCCACTGGATCAGGGGGCTGAAAGCCCCATCCAACCTGGCCTTCAACACCTTCAGGGATGGGGCAGCCACCACTTCCAAACTACTACTAGTACCAGGGATGATCTTGGATTAATTGTACCTTTTCTGGAAACAGGAGAATCTTGTTTTTAAGAAACATATCAGGATATGGTGAGGCTGAACAAGAGGAGCTGGTGGTGGTTTGGCAGCCGGTGGTGAGAGCAAAACTGCACCTCGGAGTATGAAGCAAATGGTAATTCAGCCTTGGTGCTTATCAAGCTGCCTCATCTCCCTTAATCATGGAATCATGGAATGGTTTGGGTAGGAAGGAACCTCAAAGCCCATCCAGTTCCAACTCCCTGCCATGAGCAGGGACACCTCCCACTGGATCAGGGGTCTCCAAGCCCCATCCAACGTGGCCTTCAACACCTCTAGAGATGGGGCAGTCACCACTTCCCTGGGCAACCTGGGCCAGGACCTTCCCACTCTCACAGGAAAACATTTCTCCCCAAGCTCTCATCTCATCTCATTCTCCCCTCTTTCAGTTTCAAGCTGTTCCCCTCATCCTGCCCTTGCACTCCCTGGTCAAGAGCTCCTCCCCAGCTATCCTGGAGCTCCTTTCTTCTTGGAGCCTTCTCTTCTCCAGGCTGAACAACCCGAACTCTCTCAGCCTGTCCTTGGATGGGAAGTCTGTTCCAGAGTGTCTTCTTCTTGAGTTTTACAGGATGCTGGCAGGCTGGCCCAGGGCTGCACTTAAATGTTGAGGCTGGTTTTAAATAGATGACACAAAATGGGAAATTATTGGTGTAAATTCAGTGCAACGGAAAAACAACAGCTCAAAAATCCTGTAAGATATGGTCACATTGCAAAAAAATATATTAAAATGAAGTTTAGAGTATTTAAGCCCATAAACCCTCTCCTAATCTGCCCCATTCCATCCCTTTGAGCTCACTCAGATGGGCGCTCTGGCCTGTGCGGGTGCAATCCTCATTACAGCAGCTTGTGATCCCTCTTGACTCCAAAGAATCCATTACAATTCCCTGCAAACAAAGCCCTCCTGCTGAAAGAGCCCTTTCTCTGCCCGGGGTTAGGGCTGGGATTGCTTGGGGGGGTTTGTGTTTTGGTTTTGTGAAGGGGAGGGAAATTGCTGCCCTGAGCTCCCAAGGCTTCTCCGAGCGGTTCCTCAGCAGGAATTATCAATGCATTGGTCATAACAGGGCTTGGGAGAGGAAAAGGAGGTGGGAATCCATCCCGGACTGTGTGGCTGCCCAAGCAGTGCAGCTCCTTTGGCTGAGGTGATTAAACCCCCGCTGTCGCCCGGGTGTTTCTGTTCCCAAAGTGTCTTCTCCTTGATTTCTACGGAAGCATCAAACCCGAGGGCTGTGGCCGCATCCAGGCGAGGAAGGCGTGCGGCAGCCAGGGGGTGGGGAGGAAGGAGTTTTGTCATGAATGCAGGGCCATGGTGTGTCGTCACCGTGCCGGCAGCCCGCGAGCTCGCCGCGCTCCCAGCCGCTCTTCAGCCACCGCGGGGAAGCCGAGCGAGCGGAGATGTCTCTCTCCAACAAGCAGCCGGCGTCGCTGGCCGAATACAACCAGCTGTGCAAAAGCAAGAATGCCGAGAGCTTCTCGGAAGCTTTCCACTGCGTGGAGTCCCCAAAAGACTTCGGCAAACCTGAATTCGAATGGCAGAGGACCGAGGGGAAGCTTAACGAGATCGGCTTGAACGTAAACTCAGGGGGACCGATTAAGGATGGGCTCGTTAAGAACGCTGGTTTCACCGATGAGGACAAGCTCTGCTTCTTTGAAGGCAAATTAGACAAAGAGCTAAAAATAGCTCCGAAAGACAAAAGAGAAATTGAGGTGCAAGGCAAGAAATACCAGGCAGCTGCAGGTCACCTTGAGAGCTGGGCTTTGATTTCTGAACCGTTTCCTTCCTCAGAAGGCAACTTTGGGAACCCTAAAACTACAGATTTTCACGTGGGACAGGCGGGAGCTGAAAAACCTGGAGCTGGGCTGGGTAAAAATGAAGCCATCACCGATCAGGAGAAGGCAGCCGGTAAGGCTGGGCTGGAGAGCAAATGCCAGACTGCCCCGAAGCTGCCCAACGTGTCTGTGTCAGAGAGCGATCCCGGGAAATGCGTGAAGGAAGAGGAAATCAGTGTGTGGAATCCGAATTTCCACCCTGTCCTACCTAAGGATTCGTGTTCTAAAGAAGCCAGCGTGAAAAAAGATGGAGCTCCCAGCTATTGTGTAATTGGGGTGGTTCACGACAACTACGGGCAGAGCGGGGGCTTCTCTTCCTCATCTAAGCCCGAGCCTCCGACCACCACCGTAGAGCTTGCCCAAGATGACTCCAAAAGCAGTGACATTAATAGTGCTGCTGAAATGGAGGAAGAGATGGAAGACAAGCTGAGCTGTGCCGACGACAGCAGTTTTCTGAACAGGGCTGCCCACCAAAGGAAGGCAATGAGGCGTGCAATGTCCGAGTGCTCTCACTTGTCGGTGCCCCTAACCCTTAACCTGGCCGATAAATACCCTGAGCCGGTGCTTAGAGAAGACGTCGCTACTGGTTTGCTCTCGCCTAATAGCAGCCTGACCCAGTGCTCGAGCCCCACGGCCAGAAAGCCGAGCGCTCCGATGAAGAGGTCAATGACCGTGTCAGCCGAGCAAACATCTGGCTGCGACTCGGGCGCCGAGCAGAGCCGCGCGGGGCTGCCCAGCCCGGGGGGCAAGGAGCAGCAGTCCCTCCCGGCAGAGGACCCGGCTGCCAGCAAGAGAGAGGAGCGGAGCGGCGGCACCAACTCGGTCAAGAAGGAGCTGGGAAGCCCGGGCTTTTATCACAGCAAGCTGGAGCAAATCCCTGAAATCAGCAGCCAGGACAAAGAGAAGGAGGAGGCGGCGGGGAAGAAGGAGAAGAGAAATGCAACCGATGGAGCTGCTGGGGTCGACACCCCGAAAAGCAAATGCACCGAGATGGAATCGAGCAAAGCAGCTCCGCTGGAAAGAAAAGAAATTGAGGTCAGCAATGTGCAGAGCTCTCCGTCTCCCAAGCAAGGAGATTTACCACGTGATGGTATGTTGCTAATTTTTACCTCTCCGGGGAACGAGCAGACAGGAGCTGGGAAGCGACTGAAGGACTTGGCCAGGCTGTGGGCAGAAGGGGGGGCGGCTCGGCACACCTGGAAGGACCAGCACGGCTCACGTTCCTGGGAGTTAAAACAAAGCCTGTGGGTTGGGATAGATGGGAATGGAGGGGAAATATGCAAAAGTAACTGCCTGGCTGGTTCCACAGCATCTGCTGCAGCTGCTGGGAGGGCTTTGCTGAGCTCCTAAACCCAGTTAATAGCTCTTAACATCCGTAACATCCTTAGCAGCAGTAGCTCTCTGTCGATACCTCCTTCCTACTCCCTCATCCCAGCACAAGTCCTCTCTGATTTGGAAGCTGCATCCTTGGTGAGGGCGTTACCAAAGCTAAAACCCTTCAACCCGTGTCAAAAAGATCCAAAGATTTTGCTTTTCCGTTGAGCTTTCGGCACCTTTTGGGGTTTCTCTTTGAGGGGCTCAGTGAGAGTGAATGGGCAGAACCCTTTACACAGTTCCACTCTTCCAAACTGCTCCGGTGCTGCTGTTCCCAGTGGAATTTCCCCGATGCCTCTTTCCCGAAGCCCCGGTTGTGGTGGAGCCTCTCCCGTTGCTGAGTGTCAATCGCAGCTCAGTTGATTTTGCAGCGTTGGGTTGTTTTGTCGGAGCTGTGATGTGTGAGGTCAGTCTTCCCGGATTTAAAAGCTGTGAGCAGAGCAGTTGATCTTTGTTCTCCATCCTGGAACAACATCCCTGTCCCTCTTGCCAGCTCCAGCCGGCAGCCAACCTGTTTTTTTTTCCCAGCCTTTGAGTGTGAGGATGCTCTGTGGGCTTTGTTGCTGAGAGCTTTGCATGGGAAGAAGAAGTTCTTCAGGATGAGGGTGGGGAGGCCCTGTCCCAGGTTGCCCAGAGCAGTGGTGGCTGCCCCATCCCTGGAGGTGTTGAAGGCCAGGTTGGATGGGGCTTTGAGCCCCCTGATCCAGCGGGAAGTGTCCCTGCCTATGGCAGGGGGTTGGAACTGGATGGGCTTTGATGTCCCTTCCAACCCAAACCATTCTATGAAGGGGGTGGAAAACGTGTCAGGGCATAAAGACAAAAGACCTGAGAGTTTTTACATCCCATGACTCCTTTTGTAGCCAACGGGTTTGCTAAACCTTCATAGAAGTCATGGAAAACTTGACCCTGGTGTGAGAGGGGAGAGTAACACATGGGTGGGTGGGGGATGCGCTGGTCAGGATGGCAGAGCCCAAAGTGCTCCTTTGGGTTGATGGGCTGAGCTCAGTGAGCCTGGAAAGGCAGTGTCAGAGCGGGATGTGCTCTGATGGCCACTGATGGCTTCTTGGGTTTTGCAGAGTGTTAGTGACACCCAATGGCCACCCAGTCAGCTCCTGGCTGCTCTGCTCATCCGACCCTCCTCCAGCTGTCAGGAATCATGGAATCATGGAATGGTTTGGATCAGAAGGGATGTTAAAGCTTATCCAGTTCCAGCCTCTCTGCCATGGGCAGGGAAACCTCCCACTGGATCAGGGGGCTCCAAGCCCCATCCAACCTGACCTTCAACACCTCCAGGGATGGGGCAGCCACCACTGCTCTGGGCAACCTGGGCTGGGGCCTCCCCACCCTCACAGGAGAACATTTCTTCCCAAGGTCTCATCTCAATATCTCCTCTTCCAGCATCAAACCATTCCTCTCATCCTGTTCCTGCATTCCACAGGAAGGAGCCCCTCCCCAGCTTTCCTGGAGCCCCTTTCAGCACTGGAAGCTGCTCTAAGGATTCCCTGGAGCTTTTTTTTCTCCAGGCTGAACAACCATGAGTCTTGGAAATGAATATTCTATAGAGAGGACTCATTTCCAGGACTCGTGGTCAGAGGATCTGTAGAGCAAGGCTTTGTCAATCCAACCCTCCCCTGTCCGAGGTGCCTCCATGCCTTACCTTCTTCCCTTTCCATTATCCACTGCTGCCTTGTTCCTTGTGGTCTACTTAGTGCTCAGATTCTGAATAACTCTGACAGCTGTGAGATGAAGCAGTGTCACCTCTGGTGGCAGGGCAGACGTTGGTCCTTCCGAGCCTCAACAGCAATGTCAAGATCCTTTCTTGCAGGCAGGAACCATCGCTGTCCTGTTGGTGGTGGCCAGAGTGATGTGGGGAGCTCCTGGACGGGCCACCTGGAGATGGGTTTGCTTGGGTGCAAGCAGGACCTGTGTTCCTGTGTGTTTCCCTGCACTCAGTTTTGGATGTGACCAGAAAGGGGTCATCGGTCGTATTGACATTGAAAGGTGACTTGGGTAAAGGCGATGGTGGCAACAATGGTGGAACAGAACAAGCAGTGCTGTGTGTGCACACCTTTCGTGTTGTGGAATCCCTGGGGTGTTGGGGAGCTGTCATGGCTTTGCCACTGGAGTTGAGTTGCAATGAGGCAAATTAGCCTGGAGGTTCATATCTTGGGCAATCCCGAGCCCCAGTTTGGCTTGGCTGGCAAATTCCTGTGCGCCAAAGAGGGAACAATTTCAACCCAGAGCAGCATGGGGTCAGGAAAGCAGAATCTGAAGCAGATTGACTTGGTTTCCCTGGATGGGCCGAGCATCGGTGAGGTGAAGGTCGCTGAAAGTTGGGAACTCTCAGAGTCCTCTGGTTGCTCTCTGCCCATTGCTCCTTTGTGTCACTGAGCCTTTTTTAAGCTCCAAAGTTTAACATTTTGTGCCCTCAAAATCTTTATTTTAAAAGCCAGTTTATCATCTTTGTAACCCTGAGGCTGAAGGTGGTCTGGTGTGGTGATAACTGAGCTCACTGCGTTCCTGGCCAAGAACAGGATGGAGATGTGACTTCTTTTTGACTCCCTTCTCCAAAATTAACAGCTGGTTGGGTTGGGTTGCGTTTGTTCTGATGTGCACAGTAAGAAATAAGCTCTGGATTTATTCTCTCCTGAAGCGATAAGATGTTGTCTTTGCTTTATGTCTGCAGAATGCAAGAGAAAACAGCCAGAAATGGCTGTGATGTTTCTGAAATGCTCTCAGACCTTCTCTGGTGAGCGTTTGCCTCCTCCTCTGTTAATGAGCAGGGAGGTCGTTATAATAAGAATGACTCAACCGAGCGAGGAGTCTCGGCTGTGAGTGTGGGACTGACCCTCAATCCTTTCTAAATTACCCTTTATATCCTTATCGACTTCCTTGACATTCACCTTGTGGGTCTCCTGTTGCCTCCGGCCGCCAAACCCTAGCTACCAACAGTCTCCTTCCAGTCACAAGGTCCAAACTGGCCAACCTGTCTGTGTGATCTGATGGAAAGAGGTTTGTCCTTCTCCCTAATTCCTGTCCTGGGCTCTCTCAGAACTTTGGGCTTGCATTCGGGCTGACAACTTGTATCATAGAATCATGGAATGGGTTGGGTCAGAAGGAACCTCAAAGCCCATCCAGTTCCACCTGCCCTGCCATGGGGACACCTTCCACTGGGTCAGGGTGCTGAAGAATCACTTGTTTTCATCCTAAAAATTCTTGGAAGCCGAGGCCGACCTGATTCCAATCATTTGAATGGTGTCTCTCCAAACTTCTGCCATGAGTGGATTTCCTTGACTCTGTCCAGGCTGGGTTTGTGCTAAACCTCTGCTCTCCCTTTTCTCTAAGGTCACCTGGAGTGGTACCTAAGATGTTTCTTCCTCGCAGATACCTGTAAATGTTCTCATGACAGCCCCTTTGGTTTCATTTCAGTCTAAACCCAGCCCAAACAGCATAGCCGTTCCGCTCTCCCCCCTACCCAGTGCTGGTGCTTTAAGCATCTCAGACCTCCTCAGAGCAGGACTTGTTTGATCAGGAACCGCTGCAGATTCCCCACCACAACAAGCGGTCGCTTTGTTTCCAGCCCCCAACACAGATTTGGTTCCCGTTGCGCGTCAGCCGTGGTGTGGTTGGTCACCGGTACCACCGTGTCACCTCCGTGCTGTCCCTTGGCTTAGCGAGGTCGTTCACACCTCCGTTTTCTTATTCTTTGAACGTTCTCCAACTTGAAATCTCTTCTGCTCCGAAACACCAGGGCTTTCAGGCTTGCTGGGCCACGCTGGGTTGGGACTGTCACCAGTCAGTGGGGGCATCACGGTTTGCTGACTCTTATTTCCTTCCAAATGCATAAGCAGGGGTTGCAACCCAATGTCAAGTTCTGAACCTCCAGGTTTCCTTGCAGCAGAACACCTTGTGGTTTAGATAAATACAGAACCCGAGGTGTCCAACAGGGCTGAGTCAGGCTGCTGCCTCAGGTGCACACAGATGAAAGATAATTATGGGATGAGGAAATACCAGCCCCCGTAATGAACCATTGATTTTGGTTCAGGGAGTGTTGGTGGTGGGGTTGGAGCTGGCAAACAGGGCTCCTTGCTGGGTGAAATCGTGCATTTAATGAGAAAGATATCATAGGATCATAGAATTGTTTGGTTGGAAAGACTTTTGAGATCATTGAGTCCAACCATACATAAATAAAGGATCAGAGGCTGCGGGAAGGAGGAGAAGGTGAAGGAACCGGTGACAAATGGAGCTGCAGAAGAGCTGGGGAGTGGCTCTTGATCAGGGAGTGCAGGGACTGGACGAGGGGGGATGTTTTTCATAGAATCATAGAACCGTCTGGTTGGAAAAGACCTCTGGGATCATTGAGTCCAGCAAAAGAGGGGAGGTTGAGATGAGATCTTAGGAAGAAATGTTCTCCTGTGAGGGTGGGGAGGCCCTGGCCCAGGTTGCCCAGAGCAGTGGTGGCTGCCCCATGCCTGGGGGTGTTGAAGGCCAGGTTGGATGGGGCTTGGAGCCCCCTGATCCAATCGGAGGTGACCCTTCCATCCCATGCCGACTTCACTACCCACTCCAAGACGGGCAGTGCCCACGTCTCCCCTCAGAGCCAGCACGTGATTTCCCATCAGCTTTCCCAAAAATGAGAGAAAATGGGGTGGGAGGTGTTAGATGAAAGGTCTGTCTTTGCAGGTGTGAGTTACACAAGGTTTAGCCAAGGTTCCCTGTCCCATAACACCACTCTGCTTCCTCAAAACCAGCAAAACCTGCAGGGCTGTTATGGCCAAGCACTGCTCATCCCTGGGAATTCCTGCTGCAAGCTTGAGGTGTGGTGGGACTTATAGAATGGGAATTTCTATGGATGGTTCTTCAAGGTACACCAGGTGGCGTAAAGGTAGATAAGATATCGTGGTTTGAGTCCGAGGCTGATGATCTGTCAGCTGATACAGGGTTAGAAACACCCCTTGGACCGGGTTCTCCATGGCTTGTTGTTGGGATGCAAGGATTTGAGATGGGACTGGTTGGATCACTGTTAGAACCTTATCTTCGTGCTTAAGTGCTCAGAGACAGCATCGTGCTTGTCATTCTTTAGCATTTTGAGCTGTGTGGGACAGCAGGGCTGTGCCTTTGGTACTGAAATGAACCCAGCTGTCCCCTGGCCTAAGCTTAAGTGGCCAACTGGGAATGGTTTGAGGGTTCATCAGCGTTGGGACCAACATGAAATACAGATTGAGGTGACATTTCTGCCCTGGTGGCCGCTTGCCACCCCTTCTGGGGCTGCTCCAGGTCCTGTTGAGCGCTTGCTGTGTTTTCCATGTTGGCACGAGGTGGGCTCGTCTCTTGGTGTGATGGGTGGGGACATGGACAGAAAATAGGACTTCTGGTTGGCTCCATGAATGGGCTTCAACTTTTTATCAATGGAATGGGAAAAGGTGCTGATTTTGTTAGTTTTTTACATCCAGCACTGGAATTTTAGGACAATGTTGCAGTCAGACACCAGACTCCAGACACATCTGATCTCAGTTCAGGGGGACACAGCAAGGAGTTTGGGATGTTCTAGAGCAGGTTCTGGTTTAGGATTTCCTTTCGTGAGTCAAAAATAGTCTGAACTAATCAACTTCTCAACCCTCTGCGGCTCCTTTAAAGGAGATGGTGGTGAGGTGGGTGCTGGGCTTTTCTCCCATGGAACAAGGAATGGGATGAGAGGAGATGGCCTCGAGATGTGCCAGGGGAGGTTTTGATTGGATATTGGGAAATATTTCTTCACTGACAGCGTGGTGAAGCCCTGCCAGAGTCTACCCAGGACAATGGTGGAGTCTCCATCCCTGAAGGGGTTCAAAAAGGCTGTGGCTGTGACACTTGTGGCCACGGTGGGGTTGGGCTGACGGTGGGGTTGGACGAGCTGAGAGGTCTTTTCCTTCATAATTCCATGGTTCTATCAACCTGGGTTTACAAGGGGCTCCAGCCCTTGCATCATCTCCATGGCCTCCTCTGGACTTGCTCCAACAGACCCATGTCCTTCTGTGCTGAGAACTCCAGATGCCTGGTTTATTCCTCAAATCTTGGTAACAAATCAAATTGGACACATGGGTTGATCTGCGATCGGTGCCAGAGGAGCTGCTCAGCTCTGCTCTATCTGGGTCAGGCAGGAGACGTTTCATTTAACCTTTTCTGGAGAGGAGAGAGCAGATAAGGGCGGTATTTCTGCTCAAACTGAGATTTGTTGTATCTGTAGGTACTTCTGTCTTAAAAAGAAAAAGCCTCCATTAAGGAGTTGGAGCAGGTCCAGAGGAGGCCACGGAGATGGTGGGAGGGCTGGAGAACCTCTGGTGTGAGGCCAGGCTGGGAGAGTTGGGGTTGTTCAGCCTGAGAAGAGAAGACTCTGGGGAGACCTTAGAGCAGCTTCCAGTGCTGGAAGGGGCTCCAGGAAAGCTGGGGAGGGGTTCCTGATCAGGGAGTGCAGGGACAGAACAAGGGGGAATGGTTTGAAGCTGCAAGAGGGGAGATTGTGATGAGATCTTAGGGACAAATGTTCTCCTGTGAGGGTGGGGAGGCCCTGGCCCAGGTTGCCCAGGGAAGTGGTGGCTGCCCCATCCCTGGAGGTGTTGAAGGCCAGGTTGGATGGGGCTTTGAACTCCCTGATTCAGTGGGAGGTGTCCTTGCCCATGGCAGGGGGGTGGGACTGGATGGGCTTTGAGGTCCCTTCCAACCCAAACCATTCCATGATTCTCTGATTTGATAGTGGGGTTTGTGGTGGAGCAACTCCTCCAGGCTGGTGCTGCTGGAGGAGGGGGAGCTCCGGCCTCGCTGCAGCCTTTCTGGCAGAAGCCATTATTTCCCGTGGTCCGGGGTTGTTTCTCAGGTTGTTTACGTTTAAGAGGGAGAGTAAAGATGGTCATTAATCTATTGCTCTTAATGGCTTTTGGTTGATGACTCTAATCCCTCGGAGAATTATGAAGCTGTTTCATTCAGTGATGCTCGGGGTCGGCTTAGTCCCCTCCCTGCCTCGCTGGGACGCGGCAGAGCCGAGCGCAGCCTCACTCGCAGCCGCCTCCACATCCGACTGCGACTCCTTCTGTTTGGAAGTGCACAAAAGAGCCACCCTGGAGCAGTGGCTCTGGGCAGGGCAGGTAAAGTGGGAGCTGACACCTTTCCCAGTGGGACAGGTTGGACATCATAGAATCATAGAATGGGTTGGGTTGGAAGGGACATCAAAGCTCATCCAGTTCCAACCCCCCTGCCATAGGCAGGGACACTTCCCGCTGGATCAGGGGGCTCAAAGCCCCATCCAACCTGGCCTTCAACACCTCCAGGGATGGGGCAGCCACCACTGCTCTGGGCAACCTGGGCCAGGGCCTCCCCACCCTCACCTTCCCAATGTCCAATCTCAATCTTCTCCTTCCAATTTAAAGCCATTCCCCCTTGTCCTGTCACTCCAAGCCCTTGGAAAAAGCCCCTCCCCAGCTTTCCTGGAGCCCCTTTCAGCACTGGAAGCTGCTCTAAGGTCTCCCCACAGCCTTCTCTTCTTCAAGATGAACAACCCCAACTCTCCCAGCCTGGTCTCACACCAGAGGTTCTCCAGCCCTCCCATCATCTCCGGGGCCTCCTCTGGCCCTGCTACAACAGCTCCATCTCCTCCTACTGTTGAGGATTCCAGCCCTGGACACAGGACTCCAGGTGGGGTCTCCCCAGAGCGGAGCAGAGGGGCAGAACCCCCTCCCTGGTCCTGGTGGCCATTGTTGGGAATGCTCATTCCTGAATCAGTTGCCCCATGGTGTCTCAGAGATGCATCCGCGTCGACTTCTATTCTGTGCATCAATTTATTCCCTGACTTATAGCCCATGCAGTAACGTGGTTTCTCTTTAAAAAGACTGTCACAGCTTTATTCCTATAAATACTTTTTGCTAATTTTACCTCTTCATGGAAGGAAAAAGGAACAGCAATGCTTCTCAGGTTTAGTGCCTATTTTTTTCACACAAAGGAACAGCTTTCCCAAACCAGCTGTTCCGCCAAACCCCACAGCAACGGGATTTGGAAGCCCAAAAGTCCCTCTTTGCTCTCTCTTTGGGTTCCAACTCAACATCACCTCAAGGTGGAACCCTGACAGGTTTTTTTCTGTACTCACAGAGGAGGAGGAGTAGGGACACTGTGGGAAGGATTTTAGAGGATGTAGAATCATGGAATGGTTGGAAGGGACCTCAAAGCCCATCCAGTTCCAACCCCTGCCATGGGCAGGGACAACTCCCACTGGATCAGGGGGCTCAAAGCCCCATCCAACTTGGCCTTCAACACCTCCAGGGATGGGGCAGCCACCACTTTGTTGTGCCGGGGCCTCCCTAAGATCCCATTTCTCCCTAAGATCTCATCTCAATCTCCCCTCTTTCAGCTTAAAACCATTGCCCGTCTTCCCGTCCCTGCTCTCCCTGATAAAGCTCTTGGCTTTAGGTCTTTTGGAGCTCTTGTAGATGCCACCTTGGCAGAGATCATCTCACTTTTACTGTTTTACTGTTTATTCTGAAAAATCACCACTGCTGATTGATCAAGAGTCTTGTTCTCTCTGACTTTACTTTGATCTGAACACCTTGTGGTCTTGTTTGCTGGGCTCTTCCTCCAGGCAAATACCTGGTTTCTGATAACAAATTTACTTTTAAAATCTGCTTTTTTACTTATTGTTCTTATTTATTTATTTTTACCACCCCTCCTCCTGCCCCCAGGTCAGGTCTGAATGAGTCTGGGTAGGGCTGTTCAGGAGATCTATCACCACGAATTTGCTCTTTCATAATCGGTGTCTGCAAAACCTCAACCAAAACTATGGAGTTTGTAGCTTGTGGGTTCAGTTGTTCTTGCGGATTCAAAGAATCCTGGAATGTTTTGGGTTGGAAGGGACCTCAGAGCCCATCCTGTTCCAACCCCCCTGCCATGGGCAGGGACACCTCCCACTGGACCAAGTTGCTCCAAGCGTGGCCTTCAACACCTCCAGGGATGGGGCCTCTCACTCCAAGAAAGACATGGAGGGGCTGGAGCATGTGCAGAGCGTGAGGCTGTGGCCCCTGGGGACAGAGTTCAGCAGGCACGGTGGGGTTGGAATGATGGTTGGACTGGATGAGCTTAGAAGTCTTTTCCACCTTCAATGATTCCATGATTCCGGCTCTCAGAGCCCCCGATACATCAGGACACACAACCCCAAGGGACTGCAGAGGCAGAGCTTTGCTTTGTGCAGCCTCTGTGTCACAGCCCCCACCTTTCATCCCCTGTTTAATTACGGAGCCACACGGAGCAAGGAACCGCCTGGAAGGTTTCCCACTTACAGGGAATATCAGCAAAAGCTGCCAGACCTTCATCAAATCTGTTCATTAGTCTGCAAGAATTATTTAGGAGACTTTTCAGTTTGTTCGTTGCCCCGAACACAGCAAGAAACCCCTGAAAGACGTTTCAAAGCCGTTGAGGTGGGAGGTGGTGCAGGGGCTCCTCAGCAGCAGCTCCTGCTCCGCGTGCCGCTCGCTGATGGGGAAAATCCAGCTTGGCTGAGTCAGCACCCACAGCTCAACTGCTCCTGGGGGAACTGGGCTTCAAGGAGAGAGGGAAGGACATTCCAATCTGGCATTTTCGAGCGAGAAATGCAAAGGCGTAACCCCGCGATCGGGTGCATCTCCTGCAGCGTGGGCTTATGGATTGATGGAATTGTTAAGGTTGGAAAGGACCCCAAGCTCATCCAGCCCCACCATCAGCCCAGCCCCACGGTGCCTGCTGAACCGTGTCCCAAAGTGCCAAGGCCACACAGTTATTGAATCCCTCCAGGGATGGAGACTCCACCACTGCCCTGGGCAACCTATTCCAAGGCCTTGACAACCTTTTCCATGAAGGAATATTTCCCAATGCCCAATCTAAGTCTCCCCTGGTGCAACTTCAGGTCATTTCTTCAAAATGTAGTTTGCCAGTCGTGGTTCCAGTGCTGCACAGACGAGGTGGCTTTGTAGGCAGCTGTGGGTGTGGAAGCAGCAGGAGATCAGCCACGGGGCATGGCCAGCACGAGGAGACACCTGAGGGTTCAGTCTGTGGGGTGGGGTGAATTCTAATGGCACTGAATTTGAATGGATCACTTGGGAGAAGAGCCCAGCGCCCAAAACCCACCTTCCCACAACCTCCTCTCCAGGAGCTGCAGAGAGCCAGGAGGTCTCCCCTCAGCCTCCTCTTCTCCAGCCTAAACAGCCCCAGGGCCCTCAGCCGCTCCCAGAACCCCTCTTCTCCAGACCCTTCCCCAGCTCCGCTCCCTTCTCCGCACGCGCTCCAGCCCCTCCAGGGCCTTCTTGGAGTGAGGGGCCCAACCCTGAGCCCAAGCTTGGAGATGTGGCCTCACCAAGTCCATGGGGACCATCCCTTCCCTGCTCCTGCTGCCACCCCAGGGCTGAGCCAAGCCAGGGTGCTGGGGGCCTTCTTGCCCACCTGGGCCACTGCTGCCTCCTGTTCAGCCGCTGGCGACCAACACCCCCAGGGCCTTCTCCTCCAGGGACCTTTCCATACTAATGGTTGTGAGTTGAGAAAGGTTCCTACCCAGCTCTCCTGGGTTCATTATGATTGTGGTTGTGGTTATGGATATGGATATGATCAGGAGGTTGTTACCCTGTGTCTGTGCTGTCCTGCAGTGCAGGACCATCAGGTTGTTGATGCTGCATTTCTCATTTACATTTTTTTAACAAATGCCCTATTGGTTGTGTAGAACCCTTGTGTGCTCTGATTATTTTCTATGTTGACATCTCTCCCTCCAAATTTCTGGTGTAGTATCCCATAATGATAGAGAGAAAGAACAAGGAATTCATGTTGTCCTCAGTACTGAAGCAGGGAAGCTGCTGAAGTCTAAATCCTGGAGTTTTAGAAATATTCAGAACCACGTTGGGTTCCCTGAGCAGAGGAGTCCCTGTTGCTGTGTGGGTGCTGTGACACCTCAAGCGAGAGACTTGATGTTGCTGCTGTATTAGCTGAAATAATAATGCCAGGCAGGACATGAAAGGAACAGATTTGGATTGGACTTTGGGAAAGAAATTCTTCACGATGAGGGTGGGGAGGCCCTGGCCCAGGTTGCCCAGAGCAGTGGTGGTTGCCCCATCCCTGGAGGTGTTGAAGGCCAGGTTGGATGGGGCTTGGAGCGCCCTGATCCAGTGGGAGGTGTCCCTGCCCATGGCAGGGGAGTTGGAACTGGGTGGGCTTCCAACCCAACCCATTCCATGATTCTGTGATGGTGATTCTGACTTTCAATTGATGGGAAGTCACCCTGGTATCCGAGATCTTTGAGACTGGTAGGACTGAAAATAAAGCGGGTTCCAGGAGCGGAGAGCGGTGAATGGACAGAGGAGCGTTGTTCTCAGACAGGAACCCTCAACAACAAAGGCTCTGTCTGGTGTTGCTGTGGATAAAACGGATGAGTTAAATGAGGGCAAATATAAAGGATCATTGAAACTCACTGGAGAAAACAAGAATAGAGGAGCCAGTATGGATCAGCTACAGAAATGGGCTTTGTAGGTGATTATTGAGGTTGGGCGTTAGGAGAAATATCTTCACTGACAGAGAGGTGAAGGCCTGGCAGAGGCTGCCCAGGGCAGTGGTGGAGTCTCCATTCCTTGGGGGGGTTCAAACCCTTGTGACTCTGGTACCTGTGGACAGGGTTCAGCAGGCACCGTGGGGCTGGGCTGATGGTTGGTTTGGATGAGCTGAGAGGTGTTTTCCAACCTCCATGATTCCATGATTCTATGAAAAACAGTGCCTGCCCTGTACATTTTGGTGCTTGCTTTACTCCACAAGCGTTTTTTATGTGTCCTGGATGCTAAATCCTGTGCTGGAAAACATTTAATGGGACCTGGAAGGTCAATGGCCAGGGAGAACCTGCAGTGCTTTGTTAAATTCTGGAGTCCTCAGCTACTAAGGAGATGGAGCTGTTGGAGTCGGTTGAGAGGAGACCATGGAGAGGATGGGAGGGCTGGAGAACCTCTGGTGTGAGGCCAGGCTGGGAGAGTTGGGGTTGTTCAGCCTGGAGAAGAGAAGGCTGTGGGGAGACCTTAGAGCAGCTTCCAGTGCTGAAAGGGGCTCCAGGAAAGCTGGGGAGGGGCTCTTGATCAGGGAGTGCAGGGATGGGAAGAGAGAAGGGGTTTGAATCTGCAAGAGGGGAGATTGAGATGAGACTTTGGGAAGGAATTCTTCACCATGAATGTGGAGAGGTCCTGACCCAGGTTGCCCAGAGCAGTGGTGACTGCCCCATCCTGGAGGTGTTGAAGGCCAGGTTGGATGGGGCTTGGAGCCCCCTGATCCAGTGGGAGGTGTCCCTGCCCATGGCAGGGGGGTGGAACTGGATGGGCTTTGAGGTCCCTTCCAACCCAACCCATTCCATGGTTCCGTGATCCCTGTTCCTGCTCTCTGTGTGACCTTTCCCGTTCGTGATCCGGCTCCATTCGGCTCCTGGGAATCCTCTCTGTTCCCAGAGAGCTGCGGCATGTGGGCATGAGCAGAAGAAGGATCAGGAAGACACAGCCATAGCGATCGGGATGGCTTGAAAACAGCGTCAGGATTTCATGGTGTAGCACCTGGAAGAGCTCAGAACTTCCCCATGAGCCTTCCAGGAAATAACGTCAGAGATGAGTATTCTGCTGTTTAAACTGTGATTTCCTCCCTCCGCTGCCTTTTCCCACTGGAATAACAGGAGAAGCTGGATGCTGATGGCGTTGGGATGAACCTGTCCGTTTACAGGGAAAATCTTCCTTCCTGTAGGTAAAATTTTCTAGGAACGGCGAACCTGGGACCATCTCCACTCGATCTCCTCCTGCTGCTGAGTTGAATAACAGTAAAATAAAAAATATCTATGTAAAAAACTAAAAATCAACTCAAATTAAGAATTCTCCCTTCTTTTTTTCTCCCCAGCGAAACCAGAAGAGACCAAACCAGCTGCTGCTGTGACCGGGAATGACATCACGGCACCTCCCAACAAAGAGCTCCCTCCCAGCCCGGAGAAGAAGACAAAGGTAGGAGTTGTTCCCTCTCCAACGCCTTTGCTTCCCTGATTTTTAATTTGCTGACTTCTCTGCTGCTTCAGCTCTGGCCCCACGAGTTCTGTTTTCTGAGCTGCTCTTTGCGACCGGAACAAAGGTGTCCAGACACGGAGTTGGGAACAACCCAACCTGTCCTGAGCGTGACTGGATGTGGATTTAAGAAATATGCAGTGGACTTCACTTAGATGAATTCTCTGTTTGGTGTTGGTGGTGTACGAGTAGGAATCAGGTATGAGAACACCTCTGCTGCACCAGTGCTCTCCTGGTTGTCCACCACTCATCCATTTAGGAAGAGGTTCTTCCCCCAGAGAGTGGTGGAGCACTGGAACAGCTCCCCAGGGAAGCAGTCTCAGCCTGAGAATATTCCAGAAGCCTTTGGCCAAGGCCCTCATCCCCATGGGTGAATGTTGAGGTTGTCCTGTGCAGGGACAGGAGTTGCATCGATGGTTCCTGTGGGTCCCTTCCAACTCAGGGCGTTCTGTGATTCTGTGATTCCCATTACAGTTGGCATCCAGAGCTCCTTTGGATCTGATATTCCCTTACCTTAGGGCTGTTCATGACACGAGAGGGAGCTGAGCTGCCTCAGAAGTTTGCAGCACTCAGCAGAAGATAAGCCTTGATCTCAGAGTGATGGCCAGGGCAGCAGGGTCTCCTCCCCTTGCAGGGTTGTCTCCCACCAGCGTTGGTCAGATGAGGGTTTAGAGCTTGCATTCTGCTGTCACCTTGCAATGGGAGAATGGCCTCCTGTGCATTGCACGGAGGGGACGGTGCCAGGAGCACCCAGTTCCTGATCCCAGCTTTACCAGAGACTTCTTCAGTTGGTTTGGATGCTGCTGGAATAAATCCTGTTTGCTTGAATTGAATGGCAGAGTCATAGAGTTATGGAATGGTTTGGGTTGGAAGGGACCTTCACAGGTCATCCAGTTCCACCCCCCTGCCATGGGCACGGACACCTCCCACTAGACCAGGCTGCACGGGGCTCCATCCAGCCTGGCCTTCAACACCTCCAGGGATGGGGCAGCCATGGCTTCCCTGGGCAACCTGGGAGACAATTTCTTCCCTTCTTGGCAGGCTGAGAGAGTTGGGGTTTTTCAGCCTGGAGAAAAGAAGGCTGTGGGGAGTTAGAGCAGCTTCCAGTACTGAAAGGGGCTCCAGGAAAGCTGGGGAGGGGCTCTGAATCAGGGAGTGCAGGGATAGGATGAGGGGGAATGGTTTTAAATTGAAACAGGGGAGAAGGACATGAGATCTTAGGGAGAAATGTTCTCCTGTGAGGGTGGGGAGGCCCTGGCCCAGGTTGCCCAGGGCAGTGGTGGCTGCCCCATCCCTGGAGGTGTTGAAGGCCAGGTTGGATGGGGCTTTGAGCCCCCTGATCCAGTGAGAGGTGTCCCTGCCCGTGGCAGGGGGGTGGGACTGGATGGGCTTTGATGTCCCTTCCATTCCAAACCATTCCTTGATTCCATGAATCCACAATTCCATATCCAGTCTAAGTCTCCGCTCCCTGAGTTTAAAATCATTACTCCTTGTTCTGTCACAGCAGACCTTGCTCAACTCCACCGGTTCCTCGGGCACCTTTCCACCTTGGTTTGGTCTTTTTCTTAAGCTCAGAAAACAGAAAGCAAATTATATTTTTGTTATTTCATTTAAAATATCATTTTTTATGTTCTTGCCGCTCACTGTTTTGGTTTTCAATGCACTGTTTTTTGTTGTGTTTTTGTTTGTTTGTTTGGTTTTATCCTGGATTTTGCTTTTTTGAACCATCCATAAAGCCTGCAGCCTCCGCGTCACCCGCAAAGCCCGCGACAGCCAAGGCCAAGGCCCTGCCCATGACCAGCCCCAAGCGGCCGCCGTCGGCCGCCCCGGGCCCAAACAAAAAACCCACCAGTCCTACTGCAGGCCCTCCTTCGGCCACCACCGCCAAACGCCCGGCCACCAGCACCGCCCGGCCCTCCTCCTTAACTCCAAAAGAGACTAAACCAAAGGTAAGAAACCCTTCGCTTTCGTGGAGGAGCTCCACAGCTCCACAGCTCTGCCCTTACCGGCGGTCGGACACGAGCATCGTACAGTCATAAGGTTGGAAAAGACCTCTGGGATCATCAGGTTCGAAAGAGAGTCGCAGCGGGATTGTAGTGCTCATCACATTGGAAGGGATTTGAGGTCCCTTCCAACCCAACCCATTCCATGTTTCCATGGTTCTAACTTACTGTCAACCAGAAGCCCCCAGACTGGGTTGGAAGAGAGGTATTTGGAGGTCACCTGGTAGAATCATAAGGTTGGAAAGGACCTCTGAGATCATCAGGTTCGAAAGAGAGTCGCAACGGGATTGTAGTGCTCATCACGTTGGAAGGGCTTTGAGGTCCCTCCCAACCCAAACCATTCCATGGTTCTAACTTACTGTCAACCAGAACCCCCAGATTGGGTTGGAAGAGGTATTTGCAGGTCACCTAGTCCAGTCCTCCTGGAGAAGGAGGGAGTTTCCTTCCTCAGCTGTCTTTCTCCTGAAGGAGCAGGAGAGGATGGATTAGATGGGAGGATCCCATCAGGAATGGGATTCACAGGTATTGGTATCAACTTGGTTGACCCATCAAATCTCAAGTGTTTAATTGTGTCATCGCAGAGGAGAAAATCCAACTTCACTCTGTTACCACAATTAAGGGGCCTCCAGATCTCTGACCAGGAGTCTTGGAAGTGAATCCTCTCTAGAGAAGATTCATTTCCAAGGCTTGTTGTTCAGCCTGGAGAAGAGAAGTCTCTGGGGAGACCAGAGCAGCCTCCAGTGCTGAAAGGGGCTCCAGGAAAGTTGGGGAGGGGCTCCTGATCAGGGAGTGCAGGAATAGGATGAGGGGGAACAGTTTGAAGCTGAAAGAGGGGAGATTGAGATGAGATCTTAGGGAGAAATGTTCTCCTGTGAGGGTGGGGAGGCCGTGGCCCAGGTTGGCCAGAGCAGTGGTGGCTGCCCCATCCCTGGAGGTGTTGAAGGCCAGGTTGGATGGGGCTTTGAGCCCCCTGATCAAGTGGGAGATGTCCCTGCCCATGACAGGAGGTTGGAACTGGATGGGCTTTGAGGTCCCTTCCAACCCAACCCATTCCTTGTCTCTTTGTATGTCCCCCAGAACTGTTGCCTCTGGGTGGGGTTTTCCCATTTGATCAGAAACCCTTCGTCCACACCTGTCCGTGGCCTCCCCACAGGAACCCTGAAACAGATCCAGATGGGTTCCAGCCTTCAGCAGGGCCTGTGCTGCACTGAACACTATCGGTCGCTTCTGCACACCTTCATTCTGGTTCTGATCTTCTCCATCGTAACCTTTCAGTGGTTCCTGGGTTATGTGGTCAAGAACTTAATTCCAGTTTGTTTCTGTTGACAAACACTTGGAAGACGCTTGGGGAAACCCTGGCTTCAGTGTCATCTGTTCATTTCCAGGCTGCTGATGCGAAGCCCACAGAGAAACGGACCTCACCTACCAAGCCTCCATCATCTTCCACTCCTAAAAGTACTGCCAGGAGCACCCCTGCCACTCCTCGGACAACGGCGGCGTCGCCGGTCACCGCGGCTGCTGGCGCCAAAAGCACCGCTGCTTCTCCTCCGAAGAGGCCATCGTGTGAGTGCTCTCTTGTTTTCCTTCACGAGTGGTGTTCTCAGTTCCTCAGGGAACGAGTTTGGTTCAAAATCTACATCAATGATCTGGATGAGGGGAATGAGCGCTCCCTCAGTCAGTTTGCAGATGACCCCCGGCTGGGTGGGAGTGTGGATCTGCTGGAGGGCAGGGAGGGTTTGCAGAGGGACCTGGAGAACCTGGATCCATGGGCTGAGACCAACGGGATGGGGTTCAACCAGGCTGAGGGCCAGGTCCTGCCCTTGGGCCACACCAAGGCCAGGCAGCTCCAGGCTTGGGGAAGAGGGGCTGGAAAGGTCCCTGGAGGAGAAGGCCCTGGGGGTGTTGGTCGCCAGCGGCTGAAGAGGAGGCAGCAGTGGCCCAGGTGGGCAAGAAGGCCCCCAGCACCCTGGCTTGGCTCAGCCCTGGGGTGGCAGCAGGAGCAGGGATCGGGGGAAGGGATCGTCCCCCTGCACTCGGTGCTGGGGAGGTCACCTCTGGAATCCTGGGCTCAGGGTTGGTCCCCTCACTCCAAGAAGGCCCTGGAGGGGCTGGAGCTTATGTGGAGAAGGGAGCGGAGCTGGGGAAGGGTCTGGAGAAGAGGGGTTGTGGGAGCGGCTGAGGGCCCTGGGGCTGTTCAGGCTGGAGAAGAGGAGGGTGAGGGGAGACCTCCTGGCTCTCTGCAGCTCCTGGAGAGGAGGTTGTGGGGAGGTGGGTGCTGGGCTCTGCTCCCAAGGGACAGGAGATGGGACGAGAGGGAATGGCCTCAAGGTGCCCCAGGGCAGGGTCAGATTGGACATCAGGAGAAGTTTCCTCATGGAAAGGGTTGTGAGGCCCTGGCAGAGGCTGCCCAGGGAGGTGGTGGAGTCCCCATCCCTGGAGGGGTTTCAAAGCCGGGCAGATGAGGTGCTCAGGGAGCTGGTTTGGGATGGTTGGACTCAATGATCTCAGAGGTCTTTTCCAGCCAAGACATTCTATGGTTCTCTTTGAGCAGCTCTCTTGGCTCACCATGAGGTGTCTTTCTCACATCAGTTCATTAACATCAGTCAGGCCAGCCTGGATCAGCTCTGTGTGTCTCAGAGTCAACACAATTCCTGCACAAAGGACACTGTTGCCTCAGTACTTTGCCATAGTAACAGTTCAGATGAACACCAAACCCAATTGAGAACCTGGGAGAAGCAGATCTCCAGAAGAGGACCTGAAGCACAAAACAACCAACAAACAAAACCCTTGAGCAGAAGTGGAAGGTTTTTATTAGCACAGGAGACTTTGGAGCTGAAATCATACCAGCTTCCTCAAAAAAACTGTATCCCACTCCCACTCTTGCCTGAGAAGGAGCTTCCCTGGAGTTTAACATAGTCAACATGAAACAGGAGCTGCACGTTAGTGTCTGAAGAACACCATTTCACTCCTTTTAATGGAAACTGAGAGGTTCAATGTCAGATAAAAATAGAGGTAAATGTTCTTAAGTCTTTCCAAAGGACCAGAGCTCATTGGCAAAATCACTCTATGAATGTATAAAAGCAGTGATATGTCTTGGTTGGTTTGTGCTGCGAGTCCCAAGGCTTTGATTCTGAACTGTCTTTCCCAAAAGAATAGAACCCTGGAATGGTTTGGGTTGGAAGAGACTTTAAAGCCCACCCAGTTCCAACCCCATGCCATGGGCAGGGACACCTCCCACTGGGTCAGGAGGCTCCAAGCCCCATCCAACCTGGCCTTCAACACCTCCAGGGATGGGGCAGCCACCACTTCCCTGGGCAACCAGGGCCAGGGCCCCCCGCCCTCATAGAACATTTCTCCCTAAGATCTCATCTCAGTCCTCCCTCTTTCAGCTTCAAACCATTCCCCCTCATCCTGTCCCTGCACTCCCTGATCAGGAACCCCTCCCCAGCTTTCCTGGAGCCCCTTTCAGCACTGGAAGCTGCTCTAAAGGTCTCCCCAGAGCCTTCTCCTCTCCAGGCTGAACAAACCCAACTCTCCCAGCCTGGCCTCACACCAGAGGTTCTCCAGCCCTCCCATCATCTTCGGGGCCTCCTCTGGCCCCACTCCAACAGCACCATCTCCTTCTGCTGTTGGGGATTCCAGCCCTGGACACAGGACTCCAGGTGGGGTCTCCCCAGAGCGGAGCAGAGGGGCAGAATCCCCTCTGTGGCCCTGCTGCTCCCACTCTTTGGATCCAGCCCAGCACACGGGGGGTTTCTGGGCTGGGAGCGCTCGTTGGTGGCTCCTGGGGAGCTTCTCACCCCCAGCACACCAAGGCCTTCTCATCAGTTCTGCTCCCAATCCCATTGTCCCTCATCCTCTATTGATACCGGGGTTGCCCTGACCCAGGTGCAGGACCTTCCCCTTGGCCTTGTTGAACCTCATGAGGTTGCCACAGCCCCCCCTCTCCAGCCTCTCCAGGTCCCTCTGGATGCCATCTTTTCCCTCTGGATGCCATCTGGTCCTCTAGTGGTCACAACCTCTGCAAACTTGCTGAGGGTGCCCTTGATCTCATCATCTGTGTCACTGATGATGATGGGGAGGTTCATCATTTCTAACTTAGACTCTTTCTAGTTGTTGTTTGTGACGTTGCTTCCCTTTCACTACTGAAACCAGGCAGGTTTGGGCTGAAGTTGTCCATCATTGACAGTGAAAATCACGATTTCCTTATGAAAAATCTCCTTAAAATAAGGTTCTGTTTCTATTTTTGAGTCTGATTTTTCCTGGTCATTTTTGTGGGGGATTATATTCTGTCTGGGAGATGAGTCCCTGTTCAGTCCTCTGTCTGCACGGAGTGGAACCAGGTCACGATCACTGGAGCTTGCCCAGAGGCGAATTCTCATTTTGGTGATTGATTTTGGGGTTCTTTCAATTAGAACAGGGGCCAAAACACATGCGAGGACTTCTGTGTGAGAAAATTGACTTTGACTCGGACTGATCTGGCAACGACAGCAAGGAGACATGAAAAGCCACCCTGAGTTTTTTTGTCTGGTTAATAACAAATGAGCTTTTTTAAAAAATAAATTAAATCAAGCCTTATAATCATGAAATGGTTTGGGCTGGAAGGGACCTCAAAACCCATCCAGTTCCAACCCCCTGCCATGGGCAGGGACACCTCCCACTGGATCAGGGGGCTCAAAGCCCCATCCAACCTTGAAAACCTCCAGGGATGGGATCTGGGGATTCTGGTTGACATCAAATTAGAATCATGGAAACATAGAGCTGTGGACTGGTTTGTGTGGGAAGGGACCTCAAAGCCCATCCAGCCCCTTTCAGTACTAGAAGATTCTCTCAGGTCTTCCTGGAGCCTTCTCTTCTCCAGGCTGAACAACCCCAACTCTCTCAGCCTGGCCTCAACACCAGAGGGGCTCCAGCCCTTGGATCTTCTTCTTGGACCCATTCCAACAGTTCCGTCTCCTTCTTATGTTGAGGATTCCAGACCTGGACACAGGACTCCAGGTGGGGTCTCAACAAAGCAGAGCAGAGACCCTCTCTGGCCAGAGTTGGCACAGGTTTAAAATAACGAGTGCTGTCAGATTTGGAAAAACCAAAGCACAAACCCTTCCCCAGATGTTGCATCACTGCTTGGTGGATTTGTCTTTGTGCTGGAGAAGATGTTTGGCTGTTATGGTGAGGGCCCCCTCAGGTGCTCAAATGGAGCATCCAGTCCTTGAGAAACTGTATTTCCAACAATGGGGACCCTGGATAAGGGGACCTTGAGTGTGAGGAGCTGTGGAGAGCTCCTCACCTCCAGGGGACACTGAGCTGGGATCCTCAGGTCTGTGCAAAGCAACCCCAACTGTGGATTACTGACCCGTCTGCTTTGTTTTGAGCAGCCATCAAGACGGATGCAAAGCCTGCAGATACCAAGAAGACCACTGCGAAGTCACCATCAGGTACTGTTGTTTCCTTTCCTTTCCACCTCCATCCAACCCTCCTTGACCAGGGCTCTGTTTATTAAGCAGCCTCTGGACATCTTTAGTTTGTATGGAGTGACAGGACAAGGAGGAACGGCTTTAAATTGGAAGGGGGAAGATTTAAATTGGATGTTGGGAAGGAGTTCTTCATGGTGAGGGTGGAGAGGCCCTGGCACAGGTTGCCCAGAGAAGTGGTGGCTGCCCCTGGAGTCAGGTTGGATGGGCCTTTGAGCCCCCTGATGCAGCGGGAGGTGTCTCTGCCCATGGCAGGGGGTTGGAACTGGATGGGCTTTGAGGTCTCTTCCTACCCAACCCATTCCATGGTTCCATGATTCTAAGTTGTCATCAACCAGAACCTCCAGATCCCATCCCTGGAGGTTTTCAAGGTTGGATGGGGCTTTGAGCCCCCTGATCCAGTGGGAAGTGCCCCTGCCCATGCCAGGGGGGTTGGACCTTGGCGGGCTTTGAGGTCTCTTCCCAGCCAGCCCATTCCATGATTCTATAAATGTCCTCACCCCCAGGTTTCTCCCTTCCCTCCAACTGTTCTCTGATCATTGCAGCTGACTTGAGCCGCCCGAAGAGCGCTACTGGAAACACCACGAAGAGCAGTTCCACCACTCCTACCACCACCTCCACCACCAGTGCTGCACCCGGGGCCGCTGCCAGCCGGCCCAAACCCAAGCCTGCTGCAACCAAACCCACCACGACCTCAACCACCACCGCAGATGCGAAGAAAACAGCTACCAAGGCTCCTCCTAAAGCCAGCTCCGTGTCCAAGCCTCCGCGCCCGCCCAGCAGCGCCTCCGTTCCAGACCTGAAAAACGTACGTTCCAAAATTGGATCAACAGATAACATTAAACACCAGCCCGGTGGAGGAAAGGTAAGGTGCTCCTTCAAACATGGTGACCACACGCGCTTCGGAACGGTGGCTCTGCAGCGTTAAGGGTGCTCTTGGCTAATTTGGTGGCTGTGTCCTCACTGCTCTTCTCGTTGATGCTCTGCAGAGCTTCTCTTTGGGTTACGCACAAGGCATTGACAAGGCAGTGGTGGTAGAGTTCAGAAGGAATCCACCTCCAGACCCTTCCTGGTGTTTGGCCCACACACAGGAATTCCAAACTGGGGTTCTGTGTTTCTGTGGGGTGTCCCGACATAGGAACGAGTTGGCATGGAATGCTCAAAACCTTGTCTGTATCCCAAAACTCTGCCTTTGAGTAGGGGAATTGAGCTGCAGAAGGTGGGGTGATGGGCTACGAAGCAGGAAATCTGGATTCAGGAGCAGGTTCCACACGTTCCCCAGGTCTAGGAATGATGACTTTGTCCTTGTCAGGACTAAAGCTGTAATGGGTCTGCAGCTCTCTGGGTAAGCTTTGGTGGCCACAGGAGAAGAAAAGGGTAGTGTTGAGCAAGGGAAAAGAGTACAGAGGTAAAGCTTGAGGCACTCATTCAGAAATGGGCTTAACTGACGCTTTCCCTGTGGCTGTCTCCCATGGATCATAGAATCATGGAATGCTTTGGGTTGGAAGGGACCTTCACGGGTCATTCAGTCCAACCCTTTATCCTGTCAACCGTGAAGGTCTAGGGATGTGCCTGCAGGGTTGGATGGGGCTTGGAGCCCCCTCATCCAGTGGGAGGTATCCGTGTCGATGGCAGGGGGTTGGAACTGGATGGGCTTTGAGGTCCCTTCCAACCCAACCCATTCCATGATTCCATAACATAGCATGGGCTGATTCTTCAGGGTGAGGAGTCTCCCAGTTGTACCACACCAGAGTGGCATCCCCAGAGCTTCACAGTCTGGAGGCCATAAACTTCCACTCCCCAGAGCAGAGTTTCTGGAAACAACAAACCAAACCTTCTGAAGAACTTTGCAGCCAGCAGGAAGGTGACCCTTTCATGTACTGAGTTCTGTAGCTTCAAACCAAACAGCTGCTCAGAAAGCCCTCAGAGACATCGCTTCAGCTGGTCCTGTTGTTTGCAGCCACCCTGGGGTTCTGCGGAAGCAGAGCTTCTCAGCTTCCAGGGCTGTCACGTTGGTTTGAGGGAATTTCTTTTCATGTTTAATTTTACTGCCCTTTATTTTCTAAATATTTTCAATTCTATTTTTGAAGAAAATTGTCCTTTTCATACTATTTTTTATGCTGGGATGTCCATAAAGATCGTGGAGATGCTGGGAACGCTGGGGTTCATTGTTTTCTGCTCCGTTACGGGTAGGTTAGGGACTCACAGGATTCACACTGACCCCAAGAATGCCAGTGCTGTTACTCTGACCTGGATTTTGATCAGCAGAAGAGCAGATGTTCTCCAGTAGCTGCTGTTTTTTTGCTAAAATCCTCTACATTTTAATTGCATTTTCTGCTTAGCGGGGTTGGCTGAGTCCACCCACAGTTGAGATCCGTGTAACGCCCTCCACACGAAGGAGGTGGCCCTACACCCCTAAAGGATTTGGTTTGGGGCAGAACATGATGTTCTGGGTTACCTGGACCATCATGAACTTTGGGGAAACGGTGAGACACCAATGAAGGACATCTACGAGGCTTTTGAGAAATGGAGAACTCAGTTATTGCTTTATGACCCCAGGGTCCCCCTTTCATTCTGTGTCCAAATGTTGTTGCTTCCCCTCCACCCCAAGTTCTGTTGTTCCTGGGCGTGGGATTACAGCAGGTAACGAGGTCTCCTGGGTCATCTGTGCCCATAAGGAGTTCTCCTGGGTCATCCATGTGAAAGAGGTGGCCCTGCACAACTGAAAGACTGGGTTTGGTTTTGGGCAGGACGTGATGTCCTGGGGTCACCTGGACCATTGTGGCCGCAGGAGAAATGGTGACACCAATGAAGAGCATCTACGTGGCTTTTGAGAAGTAGAGAACTCTCTTATTGCTTTATGACCCCGGGGTCCCCCTTTCATTCCATGTCCAAGCCATGTTGCTTCCCCTCCACCCCCTCAGTTTTGTCATTCCTGGGCATTGGATTAGAGCACGTAATGAGTTCTCCAGGATCATCTGTGCCTGTAAAGAATTTTCCTGGGTCACCCACATGAAGGAAGAGGTCCTGCATGGCTAAGATTGGGTTTGGTTTGGGGCAGAACATGATGTTCTGGGGTCACCTGGACCATAATGAACGTTGGGGAAATGGTGAGAACCAATGAAGGGCAACTACAAAGCTTTTGAGAGTGGAAAACTCTCTTATTGCTTTATGACCCCAGGGTCCCTCTTTCATTCCATGTCCAAGCGATGTTGCTTCCCCTCCATCCCCTCAGTTTTATCATTCCTGGGCATGGGATTACAGCACGTAACGAGTTCTCCTGGGTCCTCCATGTGAAGGAGGAGGTCCTGCATGACTAAGACTGGGTTTGGTTTGGGGCAAAATGTGATGTTCTGGGGTCACCTGGACAATTGTGAACAGTGGGGAAATGTGGCTTTTTGATGAAGGGCATCTACGAGGCTTTTGAGAAATGGAGAACTCAGTTATTGCTTTATGACCCCAGGGTCCTCCTTTCATCCTGTGTCTGAGAGATTTTACTTCCCTTCACCCCCTGTTTTATCATTCCTGGGCATGAGATTACAGCACATAACGAGTTCTCCTGGGTCCTCCATGTGAAGGAGGAGGTCCTGCATGACTAAGACCGGGTTTGGTTTGGGGCAGAATGTGATGTCCTGGGGCCACCTGAACAATTGTGAGCATCGGGGAAGTGATGAGACACTGATGGAGGGCATCTACGAGGCTTTTGAGAAATGGAGAACTCAGTTATTACTTTACGACCCCAGGGTCCCTCTTCCATCCCATGTCCAAGTGTTGTTGCTTCCCTTTCACCTCCTCAGTTTTGTTGTTCCTGGGCGTGGGATTACAGCAGGTGACAAGTTCTCCTGGGTCATCTGTGCCCGTAAGGGGTTCTCCTGGGTCATCTGTGCCCGTAAGAGGTTCTCCTGGGTCGTCTGTGCCTCTGGGTTTCTCTGGGCAGCTTGTGCTCCTGCAGGTTCCTGCCCACCCTTTTGCGTTTGCCGGTTGAAACCATCCGTTTGTCTCCATCTAGGGGAAAATAGAGAAAAAGCCAGAGTCGGCCGTTGCTGCGCGCAAGTCTGAACCCAGCGCGGTCTCTAAAATGACCACTGCTAAACCGACCGTATCTAAAGAGGGTGTCCCCAAACAGCCCAATGGGAAAGTGAGTCCATTTCACACTTCTCTCTGTGGGAGGCGAAGGAAAACATTTCCATTTTGAGTCACTTTCCCTTCTCTCCAGCTCTTCTGCTTTCTCCTGTCAGTGTCACCGTTCCTTGCATGGACACTTTTCCAAGTCTTTCCTTTAAACCTTGAGGTGTTCTCAGTTCCACACGGTCAGAGGTCGCTGCCGTAGGTGTCTTCTCCAGCCCTGCTGTAAATGCAGATGCCTTCAGAGTAGAACCTTCTGTTTTCACTCCGAGGCAGAGCTTGAAGTTGAAGGTTTCCCCTGGGATTGGTCCTTCACACCCAGCACTCGTCAGGGAGGCAGAGAGCTCATCAGTTTAATATTACAGAATATTAAGGATTTTATGCCTTACCCTGCAATATTCCCAACCCAACTGTACCCAAACTCCAAGCCACCCCACGTGGTGGCTGCGCTGGAGCTGCCGTGACGCGGAGGGGACGGGGAGCAGGGCAGGAGCACCTACAGTGCAGGTTGGGTTTGGAGATCATCAAGTAGAACCTGGTGGTTGGATGGGATCTGTAGAGAAGTCAGGAACCCGTTCTAAACCACCACGAGGGCGTTGTCAGAGCCACTGCCGCACTGAATCCAGTCCTGAACCGGCCAAGGGGCCTTCAGAAATCTGCAAAAGGGAGAACCTGGTGGTGATGCCTTTTGTGCTTCCAGTTTGTCACCTCTGTCTAGAAAGTGCTCTCCATATGGCTTCTCCCACAGCTTGTGCTGCCTTGAACACGCAAACACGTGTCGTAACTAACGGTTTGTGAGCACGGGGCGTTGCTCTCGCTCAGTTGCCGCCTTCGAGTGACATCTCCCTTAGCGTGACTCCTCCTGTGGCTGGAAAAGCCCATTTTAGTTTAAAGGAGAAACAACTTAATCACCATAAACCTCGTCTGATAAAATTTAACTGGAGGTTTGACAGCCTTCACCCAAAAAATTGTTTCTCAGACTGGAGGGTTTGGAAAACGTTCCCGGAGCCAACCCCAGGCAGGTGGAAATCAAGTGCAGACACCACTGGTGGAAGGGGTGGCCCCATGGCTTTGATCTGGGAGGAAGGAGGTGGCTGAGCTGGCTCTCCCTGCTCTTTGGAGAAACTCCTGGGAAGTTTCCTGGAGGACACGGATGAACATGGCCCGTTTGTCAGGCAGGAGCCCACGCGGTGGGGCCTGTGGAGAAGGGCTCTTGACGGTAGCGCTTCCGCTCTCGCACTGATCTGTCTGTGCCGCTCTCGTTCCGTTCACTTTTCGTTCTCACTCTTCTCAGTTGCTTTCACACCTGATACTAAAGTTGGATTGAGTTTAACACAACTCCGTGTTTCTCCATCGTGTTAGAACATCCGCTCCAGCCTGCCGTATGACAACTCTAACCAGTCCTCTTCCCATGTGTTGTTTTCCATTCTGTAACATTCCAGGTCCAGATAGTCTCCAAAAAAGCGAACTACAGCCATGTTCAGTCCAAGTGTGGTTCCAAGGACAATATTAAGCATGTCCCTGGAGGTGGGAATGTAAGTATGGGCTCTGGGCAAGCTGTCTTTCTACTAACTCCTCTCGTGCTGTTGTTATGTGTCCGTCCTACGAATGTGTTCCAGGCAGGAAGGTGTGGCAGACTCTCAGGGCTGGGAATGATGTAGAATTCCTTTATTTTTCCCCATGGGATGCAAGTTGGAATGGGTGTGGTTTGTTTCGTGGCGCTACAGACACATCTGACCTCTTCTTGGCATGGTCAACGTGGTGTTCGTGACCAAACGTGGGCTGCGCGCATCGGTGACCCCAGGAGTTCGTTCTTCATGGATCCCCTCTGCAGCCAATGGGGCACCTTATGGTTCCTCTGACCTATTTTAGACATCTGATGTGTTCAGATGAGATGAATCGTGGCCTGGAAGTCCCTTCTGCTCCTCATAGGCCAAGAGAGCGAGCCTGGGCTGGGTTAATTTTGAAACAAGAAGTGAGACTTCAAAAGAGATGAGGGGAGGACTCTGGGACATAATCCTTGAGCTGTGATTAACTTCTAAATTTAAAGGCACCTGGTGTCTCTGGCAGCAGAGTTGAGCTCTTTAAAATAGAAGGTTAATCTTGGAAGGTCGGGCTGCTTGGAGTGTTGTGTCCTGAAAGCATCGGGCAAAACACCCAAGTTAACTGTTTGGGTACCGAGGCCTTGGAACCCACGGCCCGGGGTTGGCAGGGTTGGTTCCTCCTGGGCACAGCTGTAGCACCTCAACAAAGCCATGTTCACCTCTCTGTGCTGGGGAAGTCTGGAGAAACACAGAGGCTGGATGGGTACAAAAAGCCACCGACGTCCTTAAACCCAAGGAAGTGTTTTCCGTCGGCGTTTAAATGTGCTGAGTTCCTGAGGGGTGATGTCCAGCTCTTGCATCTTGGGCTGCTTCCTCAGTACCAGCAGCAAAGAGGGTCCCTGCACCTCTGCTTTGTGCAGTGTTCGAGGTGGGAACCATTTCTGGGGCCAGACGAGTGGTCACTGCGTGGTCAGTGGGCCCTGTTGGGTGTCTGCTTCAGTGGAGACAACGGCTGTGCAGGACCTGGTTGTGGTGCAAAATGTGGTGGCCACTTTCCCTGGGAAATACAGGTGGATTTGCCCAGCTGGCCGAATCCTTACATGGCCAATTCTTCCTTAAAGCTTTGGAAGAGGCAACCAAACATGGGTTCTTAAGCTTGTTCTCCACGGGGTGGCTGCCAAGGGAGTGAGAGAGGGATGTTGACGTCACACCAAGCTTGACTCCTCACTGGGAGTCGCTGAACACACGTCTCTGCTGCCCTTCTTGCCTTCCAGCTTCCAGGTTCTCCCCACTGGTGGGATTTGATGTTGTAGTTGATGTTTCCATGATGTACCCGATGTCCATAGGAGCACGTGCTGTGTGTGTGTGGAGCTCCCCAAGAAACACTCAGGCAGGAGAATTCTCTGCACCATAGATCCAAAAACTGACCTGGAGACCACCAGGTCGATGAGATGCCCTCAGAATTCTTCTAAAGCTGAGCTCATTTCCTTTCCATCTGGGTTTGTCCTCCCAGTTTGGAACAGAGTGTTTATACCTGACCGGTGTTGCGTGGCAGCAGCTCCTTTGGCCGTACGGTTGGGCAACCATTGCCACTTACCTGCTGGTGCCCTCAACGGGGCCGTATTTTGTCACCCTCCTGGTTTTGGTCTCTCTCACCTTGTGTAGCCTGGTTGTGGACAACGAGTCTCGGATACTTTTCCTGGTTTTGGGTCCAACACAAATGTGCTTTAAATGTGGCGCTGTTTTCCTTGCTTGATTAACACCATTAGAGCCCCATACTTCTAATGAACCCCCAAACCTGTCCTTTCCTCCTTATTGTCGTGTCCTGGGGACATTCCCAGCTCTCGGGGACAAGTGTGTGCCTTCATCCTTTGGCTCCTCTTCCCCACTCTTCTTCTATCGCTGCGCTTCTCCTTGCTCATCTACTTAAGCTTTTTCCTTTGAGAATATGGTTTTGAATTGGAAGGAGGAAGATTTAGATTGGACGTCAGGAAGAAATTCTTCATGATGAGGGCACAGGTTTCCCAGAGCAGTGGTGGCTGCCCCATCCCTAGAGGTGTTCAAGGCCAGGTTGGATGGGGCTCTTGAGCCCCCTAATCCAGTGGGAGGTGTCTCTGCCCATGGCAGGGAGCTGGAACTGGGTGGGTTTTGATGTCCCTTCAACCCAACCCATTCTATGATTCTAATGAAGTTATTTCTAGGTGCCACCAGCCCAGCTTCAGGCAGTTGTCCCATACCATCCAGCACCTCCAAACCCAGCTCTACCTGTCCCAGTGTGAGCAGACGAGGCCCAGTGCCCAGTCTGGCTCCTTCTAAAAGTGTTTCCCTTCACTCATTGGGATCTGCTGCCTCCCCTCGGGGCACTGTGACATTTGTGTCCTCTTCCAAGATGTTCTCTTGGATCTTCTTACAATGATCACTTCAAATAGAAGACTTGCAGGCGTTTAATTCCTGAACCATGCTGCTGGTGGGGATGTCTGGGAAGGCTGTTGTTCTAGACTGTGGCTTCAGCTAAAGCCCTTAGGAACCCTGTGCCCAGGAGCTGTGGTTCATAGCAAACCATGGTTCAACTGTAGGGTTGCCCAGGTAGAAGTGGTGGACACCCAGTCTGCTCTGCTCTGCTGAGATCCCACCCGGAGCCCTGCTTTCAGCTCAGGAGTCCTCAGCATGGGAAGGAGATGGAGCTGTTGGAGCGAGTCCAGAAGAGGCCACAGAAATGATGGGAGGGCTGGAGCACCTCCCATACAAGGAGAGGCTGGGAGAGTTGGGGTTGTTCATCCTGGAGGGGAGAGGGCTCTGGGGAGACCTTAGAGCAGCTTCCAGTGCTGAAAGGGGCTCCAGGAAAGCTTGGGGAGAAGCGTTTGGTCTGAGAGCGCGGGGACAGGATGAGGGGGAATGGCTTTAAATTGGAAGGGGGGAGATCTCATTAGACATTAGGAAGAAATTCTTCACCAGGGATGTGGGGAGGCACAGGTTGCCCAGAGCAGTGGTGGCTGCCCCGTCCCTGGAGGTGTTCAAGGCCAGGTTGGATGGGGCTTTGAGCCCCCTGATCCAGTGCGAGGTGTCCCTGCCCATGGCAAAGGGATTGGAACTGGATGGGCTTTGAGGTCCCTTCCAACCCAAGCCATTCCAGGGTTCTATGAAGTGAGGTGGTTCCCAGCTGACACCCATTTTGCCTTCTTTACACAGAGATAACTTTTTCTGTCCTCCAAGCCACCCAAGAAGTTGTTCCAAAGCCGTAGGTGTCACCCCTGCTCATGTTATTTCTGCCACGAAAACCTGGACCCAGTCATCATAGATCTCCCGGCCAAAGCTTTTGTTGTTCTTCAGCGATTTTCCCCTTTCTTTTAAAGAAAGCAGCTCTCAGGTGGGGTTTACGAAGCACAGGTTGGGTATGTGGTGGTGAAGATCTAACAAGGTGGTTTGGAGCCTACACAGGCTTCTCCACCTGCTGAGATGCATTGGGAAATGGCCAGAGGGAGACAACCTGAAAAGGGAGGAGGGTCACACTTCCCATCTGAGCCTCTCTTGGTTGGAAAAGGCCTTTGAATCATTGAGTCCAACCGTCCCTGTCCTCTACTGAACCAGATCCCTGAGCACCTCATCCACCCATCGTTTAACCCCCTGCAGGGATGGGGGCTCAGGCTCTCAAGTTTTCCAATTTCCGGCACCAGAGTCTGTGTATTTGGCTCTATAAACTCAAGCCCAAGCCCTTAAACGTGTCTCCCATCATAGACTCCGAACAACTAATGCTCAAAATCTCACGAGAGAGACCCTTCCATTGTTTGGAACCCCAGGTGAGATCATGAGGGGTCACGACCGGGTGTGTCCGGCCGAGCTGACAACGAACACTGTTGGTTTAAAATGCGTTCAGTGAAATATGTGGAGTTTTATTGCAGTTCCAAGAAAACGAGGTCTCGTTATCAAAGCTGTAGGAGTTTTGCTGGCAACCCCCAAGGAAACCAAACTCAGGAGCCACGATCCCACCCTGTTGGAGATTCTGGTGCCGCTGAGTGGCACACAAACACGGAACGGCGTTCCAGGAGGCCGGACTGTGCTGTTCTCCTAATTCAGAGCGAACGAGACATCAGGGCTTTGACTCATCTTCACCAGGACTGGGAGGACTTGTGCTTCCTGAGAAGGATACCGAGCACATTATCATGGTCATTCTCAGAAGCTTTCAGAGTAGCTCTTAAGGGGTCGGATCCGTGATGTTTCTCCTCAAGATGATCAATAGGAGAACTTTCTGAGCCCATTGGTGCCAGACAGTGGTCATTGACACAACTGGGAGAGGTGAATCTCCCCCCAGTCCCTGGTTTTTACCACCAAAAGTTCAAATGTCAACGTTGGGTTGGGCCAGGGACCCCACCTTCCTTCCAACATAAATCATCCCGTGTTTGTATGGAATGAGAGGTCTCCAAGGAGTTAGAGAAGAAGTTGATTCTGGAATAGAGGAGTTTTTCATCCTGGAGTGGCAAGAGGTGTCAGAACTGGGGCTTTATCCGATGCACTTGGTCCCAGGGTTGGAGTTGAAATATTTTTTGAGCAAAAAGACATAAAACCTGTGATATTTTGACTCTGTTTTTGTCCTTCCCCAGAGGACATTTCTCCCCAGGGTCGAAGTGGTGCCCACAAACACCGTGCTGGAGCATTTGGCTCGTTGACTTGGAAGAAGGTCATTTATTGAGTCAGGAGTATCTCATGATGTCAGGAGGGCATCACCAAACATGTTTTCACTGAAGGTTTTTTATGCCAATCCCAGGTCTTTGGCAAAATGAGGGGAAAGAAAGCAAGAGATTGTTGAGGAGGTTGGCTTCCTCAAGCAGTTTGTTCCACCTGGGCATGATGATCCTTCCCAGTAGGAAAGGTCCCAGTGAGGAGGAAACAAAACCTGAGAGTGAGATGTGGGTCAGCCTGCACATTGAGGTGGCAGAGAGAAGAAGTTGGAGGTCGTGGCACATCTAAAGGGTGGCTGAGGAGAACCATGAGATGCCATCAGTCCTCCGGTGGCTCCGGAGCTGCTCCGTGTCTTCAGAGGCAGAGCCAGCGCTGGGCAGAAGCAGTCTGGGATTGGTGTTTTTTGGTCCCAAGAGCTTTTGTATTCCATGGATGTGCCCTGGACTTGGGGCTCCCCTTTCCGGTCATTGTCCATCTGTTGGCTTTATCTCCTCTCGATTCCTCTCTGCTCACATTAACCCCTTCTGGTGGGGAAGGCCTTCAAGTAGCGCCAGAGCCGCCCGTGGCGCTTGGCTACGGAACTGGGACATCAGTAGGAGAAAAACAACGCAGTAGGAAAGGGGTGCAGGGTCATGAAGGGTGACCTGGTGTTTGAGGTGGCCTCCAGGCTCACGGGAGATGTTCCTCGGTGCTGAGTTGTTTCTTTTTGTCTCCTTAGGTGCAGATTCAGAACAAGAAAGTCGACCTTTCCAAAGTGTCCTCCAAGTGTGGCTCGAAAGCGAACATCAAGCATAAGCCAGGTAGGAATTTTACCCTTTCCTCATGATTTGTCCGTACACAAAGAGCCTCCAGGACAGCTGGGGAGGGGCTCCTGATCAGGGTCTGCAGGGATAGGACAAGGGGAATGGTTTGAAGCTGAAAGAGGGGAGACTGAGATGAGATCTTAGGGAGCAATGTTCTCCTGTGAGGGTGGGGAGGCCCTGGCCCAGGTGGTTTCCCAGAGCAGTGGTGGCTGCCCCATCCCTGGAGGTGTTCAAGGCCAGGCTGGATGTGGCTTTGAGCCCCCTGATCCAGTGGGAGGTGTTCCTGCTCATGGCAGGGGTGGAACTGGATGGGCTTTGAGGTCCCTTCCAACCCAAACCATTCCATGGTTCTATACTGCACGTCCACAAACCTGGTCCTGGGCTGTGACTGGAAGAGTTCAAGGCATTTGTTGCTTTCAGGGAGCATCTCTAGAAGTTTCATCAAGGTGCTTTAGGAATTCCTGATGGTTCCATGAGCAGAGAAAGGGATTAGGAGATGTGGGTTTTCATCTTGCCACCTGCTGCTCCGACTCGGTTCGCTTTTCCTCCTCATTTGAAAACCAAGTGGAGCCTGGAAGCTTCATCCATGCTTACAGAGGGCTTTGGGGCGCTCTGACCGTGTCTCTGCTGTGGAAGGATGAGGTCACTTTCTTCTGCTTCTTCAGAGCAGATACAAGGGTGGTTTTAGCCTTCAGTTCAGTAGCAGTTCCTGCCTTACATAAAGCACTTTTGGCTCTTTGATGACATATTATGGGATGAGTGAGCAGGAATTATTTGCTCTCCACTGAGGACACGGCAATTGCTCTGTGTGAATCCCTGCAGAGCTTGGTTTCCAAACCAAGCAATGTCCAATGGTGAATCAGGGCCAATCTTGAGTCTGATGTCAAAGAGGAGAGCTTTAGATTGGACATTAGGAAGAGATTCTTCACCATGGAGGTAGGGAGTCTCTGGCCCAGATTGCCCAGGGAGGTTGTGGCTGCCCCATCCCTGGAGGTGTTGAAGGCCAGGTTGGATGGGGCTTTGAGCCCCCTGATCCAGTGGGAGGTGTCCCTGCCCATGGCAGAGGGGTGGAGCTGGATGGTCTTTAAGGCCCCTTCCGACCCAACCCATTCCATGATTCTATGATTCTTTCACCTGTACCTCTGCAGCAGCCTCAGGTGTGGTCAGTTCACTGCCTTGCTCTGGTTTGTCCCTATCTGAGGATCATTATCTCCTGGCAATCAAACATTCGCCCACAAGAACGACGTTCTCTGACCAAAGCTGAGAACAATCCCTACAAGGCTGTCTTTGTCTGCTCCGGGAGTTTCCTGCACCCTTTCTGCCAACGCATTGGGTTGAAAGAGTTCAACCTTGAGCCCCACGGTTCAGCGCCTCAAAACGTGCTCCGGCGCTGAGAACGTGGTGCCACATCCGTGACCTCTGCTTATTCAGGGCTCAGGGATAACGAGCTGTGCGTGACAATAGCTGCTCTTGTCCAGGGCTGATGGAAGCGGAACCACCCGGCCAGAATTGTCTGTTCTCCCATGTTTTAACTGGTTTTGGTCGACCGAATCCGTTGGCTTCCGTCACCGGCCATGCTGGTGCCAAGGTGCTTCCGCAGTTGGCAGTGCCAAGCTTCCAGAGTGCTGTGGGCTGGGTGTTTTATGATGGCACTGGGAACCAAAGCTGTGCTTAGCAAGGCTTAAATGGTTCTTTTGAGAAACCTCCTGGGATATGGACTGCACGTAGGGTCTTGTCTATTAATGAGGACCTCAGGGCTCCAAATATATCATGGAACCATGGAATGGGTTGAGTTGGAAAGGATCTCAAAGCCCATCCGGTTCCAAGCCCCCTGCCATGGGCAGGGACACCTCCCACTGGATCAGGGGGCTCAAAGCCTGAGCTGGTGGAAACCTTGACATGGGACATGGATAGGAGTGGGCAGCTGGAATTAACCCTCAGATACCCTTACGGGTGGGATTGGGTGGAATCTGGGGGAGGCAGGTCCACCTGCAGCCCTAGTGAGGCAGTTGGCATGCAGATATATTCCAGCCTTTCTGTCTGGACGTGTGAAATCCCCCACCTGGGGGCACCTCCAGGGCTTTGCCTGCAGCCCTGCTCGCTTGCCCTGACTCTAAATGTCCTGTCCCTCCTCCAGGGTGCTCTGGGTCCCCAGTGGCTCCTCAATGAGGGCTGAGAAGGGGACAGGACCCAGGTGGGACCTGCTCTGAACTCATTAATAAACTCACTCCCACACAATCTCATTCTAGGTGGAGGAGATGTCAAAATAGAGAACCAGAAGCTGAACTTCAAGGAGAAGGCCCAAGCCAAAGTGGGTTCTCTGGACAACATGGGACACTTGCCAGCGGGAGGAACCGTGAAGGTGGGTGCAGCAAGCTCTGAGCCCATCTGGGTAGTGTTTAAATTTGCTTCTTCTCCTTGTCCTGCTGGTGCAGTGCAGCTTCTCCACCCCCAGCCTTGATTAACCATCTGCTTGTTTCTGGGAGTGGGTTTGAGTGGAAAAGAAGAGCGCTGTGAGCTCTTGGTGGAATGGGCTCTCTGCTGGCCCTTACTGGGAGAGCTCCTCCTGCCCATCTGCATCCTCCCTCCAAGGATCTGAGAGCAGGGATCGCTCCATAAACTGTGACCCCACCAGAGAAGCTGTACCTGACCTTTTCCCCAGTAAAGCTGGTGGGAACGGGGTGCTGGGAGGCAGCTCCCAGGAGAGGCTTTTCCACCTGGAGCCAAATTACAGCTCTCGCTCCAGCAACATCTGCACTCAGGGGAGGGAAATCACCCCCACTTGGACCATCCAGGGATGGACACGTGGGCTTGACCACACAATTAGAGCTGGGGATTGTGAGGGGAGTCACTGGGGCTTCTCTGTGGAACATTGTAGAAAAATCAACCCCATGCTTTGGCATCGGAACCGTAAAGTGTGACTTCTTGTCCCAACAGGAGAGGCAGAGGGAGGAGAGGAACCTCCTTCTGCACACTGGGTCCTCTTGGTTGTCCCAATGTTCTGGAAGGGTTTAGAGTTCAGCCAGGTTGAGGTTTTGTTTCAAATGCCTTGTGGATGTGAGAGCCATAATCCCTGTCCTAAAGAGGAGGTCACGGAGTGGACTTCACGAGTATATTTAGCTTAATGATCCCTGGTAGAACAGGGCAAGAGGACACTGCTGGGGACACATCTCCTGTCTCCAGTCCTTTACGTAACCTTCAACAAATCAGGACTCCAGACAAGCTGCAGGGATCTGGAGAGGCTGCTCTGTTGGTGGGGAGAGGGGACTATTTGTAGCCATGCCGGGCTCTTCCCATCTCCTGGAGCATCTCCTCCTACCAGAGATATTTCCTGGTTCTCACTGAACCCTAAAATCTTCTCTGCTCAGAATTAGCCTCGTTTTTTTGGTGGTTTTGGACCTCAGGAGGAAGGGCAGGAGGTTGTGCTGCTTGCTGAGGAAGCATGTCCATGTCTGGCTTGCGTTGCTTCTCAAGACATAGTCATGGAGGGCGCAGCAGCCTCATTCCCCGTGGATGAGGCTTTGTGGGACAAGGAGATGAGGTCAGAGCAGAGCTGCTTTGGACTGGGGGTGCCACCCCTCCCTGTACTCTTCCCTGCTGAAGGTAGCAGCAAGGGGATGGCCTGGTTGGTTGGGTTGCTCCTTCCTGGAGCTGGACTCATCCCAGGTGACGCCGTCTCTGCGTGCCGAGCCCTGCAATGCTGGTGGGGCCAACGTGACAGAATCACAGTTGTTTTGGTTGGAAAGACCTTTAAAGACCACGGAGTCCAACCATAAACCCAGCCCTGCCAACTCCAGCACTAAACCAGGTCCCTAAGTGCCACATCCACCTGGCTTTTAAATCCCTCCAGGGATGGGGACTCCACCACCTCCCTGGGCAGCCTCTGCCAGGGCCTCACAACTATCTCAGTGAAGAAACTTCTCCTGATGTCCAATATGACCCTGCCCTGGTGCAACTTGAGGCCATTCCCTCTCATCCCATCCCTTGTTCTTTGGGAGCAGAGCCCAGCACCCACCTCACCACAACCTCCTGTCAAGGAGTTTCAGAGAGCGATGAGGTCTCCCCTCAGCCTCCTCTTCTCCAGCCTAAACAGCCCCAGGGCCCTCAGCTGCTCCTCACAGGACTTGTGCTCCAGACCCTGCTCTCCAAGAACGTGTCCTTCCAAGTGTTACTCTCAGCAGACTCCCACCAGGCTCTTCTCTAACAACCATAAGACTTAGCTATTCTCCAGGGCTCGTGGAGGTTCTGACTCCAGGTGGGATCACCAGCTGTGGCAGAGGAACAGACCAGGGCAGAGCCTTCTCTAAAGACTGCTCTCCCAGTTCATAGTCCAGCATCAAGTGAGGATGAGGGAGAGGGTGCTGAGCTCCGGATCCGGTGGCCAGGGGCATGTGGACAAGCTGGCAGGGAGCAGCACGGGGCTGATGGCTCTGCAGGCCCTGAAGCTCATGAGAAGCTGGAGAGCTGGTCAGGATGGTGGCTTCTTGTGGAGCAAAGAGCCTGCTTCTTGCTTCCTGACACTCCCTCGTCCCCGTGTGCATCTCGGCCGCTGGGGAGGGCGGAGGACGCTCCAGGAACCTGCGCCTCACCTACTCTTCACCCCCACCTTGTGTTGACGCGTCCCACCTTGTGTTGACTCGTCCCTATTGTCCTCCCCACCCCGTTGTCTCGTTGCAGGCCGAGGGCAGCGCGGAGCCGGGGCAGCTCCCGGCAGCCCCTCAGAACGGGGAGGTGACGGCGGCCCCCACGGGCCCTGAGAGGCGGGAGAACGGCGTGGGGTCGGCCGTGCCCACCGCCTTGGGCGGGGGAGACCAAAGGGAAATCCAGAGCTTCGAGACTCAGATACAAGAAACAAGTAAGTGCCTTCCTTGGACCTTCTCTCTGCGCGTGCGGTGGGGTGGGAGAGCACAGCCGCGGCACCGGGCACATCCCCGGGCACTGGGCCTTGAGCTGGTGGTGTCCGGGGACTCCATCTCTCAAAAGAGGAGAAGGGCATCTTCCATTGAGGGCTTTAAACTAAAGTTGCCAGGGGAGGGGAACCTCAGTCCTTCCCAGTTTGGTACCGGTGCCAGCAGGAGATGTCCAGAGCCTGGAGGAGGAGCGCAGGGCAGCAAGGAGAGGGTGTGAAGAGGGACACAAGGATCTCCAGCCACTCAGACAGCTTCTAAAATGGAGAGATGTGGAGTTGATGGGTTGACTGATTGGTGGATAAGGAACTGGTTGGTTGGTCACATTCAGAGAATAGTGGTCAGTGGCTCAATGTCCAGATGGAGATGGGTGACGAGTGGTGTCCCTCAGGGCCCACACTGGGACCAGTGCTGTTTAATATCTTCACCAGTGACACAGACAGCGAGATCCAGGGCACCCTCAGCAAGTTTGCAGTTGACACCAAGCTGAGTGGGGCTGTGGTGACACCAGAAGGACAGGGTGGCATCCAGAGGGACCTGGACAGGCTGGAGAGGTGGGGCTGTGGGAACCTCATGAGGATCAACAAGGCCAAGGGGAAGGTCCTGCACCTGGGTCAGGGCAACCCCGGTATCAATAGAGGATGAGGGATGATGGGATTGGGAGCAGAACTGATGAGAAGGCCTTGGGGTGCTGGAGGTGAGAAGCTCCCCAGGAGCCACCAACGAGCGCTCCCAGCCCAGAAACCCCCCGTGTGCTGGGCTGGATCCAAAGAGTGGGACCAGCAGGGCCAGGGAGGGGATTCTGCCCCTCTGCTCCGCTCTGGGGAGACCCCACCTGGAGTCCTGTGTCCAGGGCTGGAATCACCACCAGCAGAAGGAGATGGAGCTGTTGGAGCGGGGCCAGAGGAGGCCCCGGAGATGATGGGAGGGCTGGAGAACCTCTGGTGTGAGGCCAGGCTGGGAGAGTTGGGGTTGTTCAGCCTGGAGAGAAGGCGGCTCTGGGGAGACCTTAGAGCAGCTTCCAGTGCTGAAAGGGGCTCCAGGAAAGCTGGGGAGGGGCTTTTTCCAAGGGCCTGGAGTGACAGGACGAAGGGGGAACGGCTTTAAATTGGAAGAGGGAGATTGAGATTGGACATTGGGAAGGAATTCTTCACAATGAGGATGGGGAGGCCCTGGCCCAGGTTGTCCAGAGCAGTGGTGGCTGCCCCATCCCTGGAGGTGTCCAAGGCCAGGTTGGATGAGGCTTTGAGCCCCCTGATCCAGTGGGAGGTGTCCCTGCCCATGGCAGGGGAGTTGGAACTGGATGGGCTTTGATGTCCCTTCCAACCCCACCCATTCCAGGGTTCACCATGGCCCAGGTTCAGGGCTCTGTACGAACGTGCGTAGCGTGGGGAATGAAGAGGTGGAGTTGGAGCCGTGTGGACTCAGGGCTGTGAACTTTCTGGCGTCACGGAGACGTGGGGGGAAGGATCCTATCTTTGCTCTTGGAGATCTTTTCCAACCATCACGGTTCTGTGGTTGCAGTGTTGGGATGGAGGGATGCCGGCTCTTCAGGAAGGACAGGCAGGAGGGGGTGTTGGCCCCTGTCCATGACCAGCTGGAGTGCCTGGAGCTCCACCTGGGGATGGATGAGGAGGCAACTGAGAGCTTATGGGTCAAGATTGAAGGGGTGCAGGCACAGGGGACAGTACAGTGGGGGGGTCTTCTGCGGGCGGAAGAGTGAGTGGATGGGACCATCTGTAGGCAGAGAGGCACAACCTCATGTTCATGAGCTCTGGTCCTCACGATGAACTTCAATCACCCCGATGTCTGCTGGAGGGACAACACAGCAGGGCACAAGCAATCCAGGAGGTTTCTGGAATGTGTTGATGACAACTTCCTTCTCCAAATGACAGAAGAGCCAGTGAGGAGAGGTGCTGTGCTGGACTTTGTTCTCACCAAGGAAGGGCTGGTGGGAAACGTGAAGGTCAAGGGAAGCCTTAGCTGCAGAGACCGTGATGTGGTGGAGTTCAGGATCCTTGGGGCAGCAAGGAGAGCGTGCTGCAAGCTCAGTTCCTTGGACTTCAGGAGAGGAGATTTTGGCCTCTTCAGGTATCAGTTTGGTAGGGCACCATGGGATAAAGCCCTGGCAGGCAGAGGGGCCCAAGAAAGATGGTCCATAGTCAAGGATCAACTCTTCCAGGCTCAGGAACGATGAAGCCCAACAAAGAGGAGGCCTTCATGGATGAACATGGAACTCCTGGACAATCTTAAACTCAAAAATGAAGCCTACAAAAGGTGGATGCAAGAACAGGAGGCCTGGGAGGGATCCAGAGACACTGTCCAAACAGCCAGGGGTCAAGCTGAAGCTGAGAGTTAAATGTGGCCAAGGACGTCAAAGACAACAGGAAAGGCTTCTACAGGTACATTGGTGATAAAAGGAAGATGGAGAATGTGGGACCTCTCTGGAAGGACATGGGAGAGCTGCTTGCCCAGGATATGGAGAAGGCTGAAGCACTCAACGACTTCTTTGCCTCGGTCTTTACTATCCAGAGCTCAGGCCACACCAGCCAAGGTGCAGGAGACAGAGGCAAGGACTGGGAGATGGAAGAACCGCCCGCTGTAGGAAAGGGTCAGGTGTGAGAGCATCTAAGGAACCTGAAGGGGCACAAGTCCCTGGGACGTGATGAGATGCACCTGCAGGTCCTGAGGGAATTGGGAGAAGTTGCTAAACCATTACCCATGGTATTTGAGAAGTTGTGGCAGTCCAGTGACGTTCCCGCAGGCTGGAAGAGGAAGACCTGGGAAGCTCCAGGCCGGTCGGTCTCACCTCTGTGCCCCAGCAAGATGATGGAGCAGATCCTCCTGGAAACCTTGCTGAAGAAAAGGAAAATAAGGAGGTGATTGGTGACAGCCAACGTGGGTCCTCTGAGGGCAAAGCGTGTCTGATGGATGTGGTGGCCTTCTACGATGAGGCTACAGCGTTGGTGGACAAGGGAGGAGTGACCAACACCATCTGCCTGGGCTTGTGCAAAGCATTCGGCACTGTTGTGGTCTCTAAACTGGAGAGACGTGGATGTGATGGATGGACCACACAGTGGATAAGGAATTGCCTGGATAGTCACACCCAAAGAGTTGTGGTCAACGGCTCAATGTACAAGGGGAGATCAGTGACGAGTGATGTCCCTGAGGGGTCGGTTTTGGGACCAGTGGTGTCTCTTTGTCACAGATGTGGACAGGGGGTTGAGGGGCAGCCACAGCTAATTTGCTGATGACACCAAGCTGTGATGAGGAACTGGAAGGAAGGGATGGAATCCAGAGGGATCTGGACCGGCTGAAGAGATGGGCCTGTGTGACTCTCATGAAGTTCAACAAGGGCAAGGGCAAGGTCCTACACCTGGGTCAGGGCAATCCCAAACACAGGCTGGGTGCAGAATGGATGGAGAGCAGCCCTGAGGAGAAGGCCTTGTGGTGCTGGGGGTGAGAAGCTCCCCAGGAGCCACCAACGAGCGCTCCCAGCCCAGAACCCCCCCGTGTCCTGGGCTGGATCCAAAGAGTGGGAGCAGCAGGGCCACGGAGGGGATTCTGCCCTTCTGCTCCGCTCTAGGGAGACCCCACCTGGAGTCCTGTGTCCAGGGCTGGAATCCCCACCAGCAGAAGGAGATGGAGCTGTTGGAGCGGGGCCAGAGGAGGCCACGGAGATGATGGGAGGACTGGAGAACCTCTGGTGTGAGGCCAGGCTGGGAGAGTTGGGGTTGTTCAGTCTGGAGAGGAGAAGGCTGTGGGGAGACCTTAGAGCAGCTTCCAGTGCTGAAAGGGGCTCCAGGAAAGCTGGGGAGGGACTCTGGATCAGAGTGTGCAGGGACAGGATGAGGGGGAGTGGTTTGAAGCTGGAAGAGGGGAGATTGAGATGAGATCTTGGGAAGAAATATTCTCCTGTGAGGGTGGGGAGGCCCTGGCCCAGGTTGCCCAGAGCAGTGGTGGCTGCCCCATCCCTGGAGGTGTCCAAGGCCAAGTTGGATGGGGCTTTGAACCCCCTGATCCAGTGGGAAGTGTCCCTGCCCATGGCAGGGGGTTGGACTGGGTGACCTTAAGGTCCCCTCCAGCCCCACCCGTGCTGTGATTCTGTGATTCTGTGATGTCTGTAGGGGTTCTCCTGCCGTTTTTTTAATTCAGAAAATTGCCTTTTATTTTCCAGGCATCTAATGATGACATTATGGTATCGTCTTCCATTCCCCTCCTGTCCCCTCTTCTCCTCCTCTCTCCCCTCCCCCTTCTCACCCTCCCTTGTGTCGCTGCAGATTGAATCTCACAAGCTGACGTTCCGTGAGAAGGCCAAGGCTCGGACAGACCACGGAGCGCAAATCGTCGTCTCCACCCCCCCCACACCTTTCCAGCACCGCTTCCCCGTGCCGTGGCACCGCCGCCAGCGAGCGCCCGGGCTCCGCCGCCTCCCCGGCACCGCCAGCTCCCCGCGCCGCGCTCTCCCAGCAAGGCTTGTGACCCCCTCCCAGCCCCTCTCCTCCTCCTCGGAGCTCCTCAGCTTGGCTCTCTTAACCCGGCCTCTGCTTTGTGGTGGGATGGGGACATCGGCCTCGCGGCCCTTTCGCCCTCTGCTTCGTTGGGACCTCCTTTTGGTTGGAAAGGTCTTCCCTCCGCTCTCCGTGCCGCGTCCCTTCGGCTTTGGGGGGGGCTCCAGCGCGAGGGGTCGGTGGGCCGCGCGGCGCCGGGGGGCGGTGGGGACACCAGGCCAGGGTTGACAGGGAGAAGCTGCGCCCCTTCTCGCTTTCTTTTCACCCCTCTTCGCCGCCTCCGTTCCCTCCTCCCCGTGGTTGCTGATGGTCTTTATTCCGCACCGACTTTAGGCTCTTTTTAACCGTTGACTTGAACCTTTTTATCCTTCGTGACGACGTGTTGAGGATCGATCGTGCTGCGAACCCCACGCTTAAGTTTCCTTTGCTCTCCCCTCCTCTTTCCGCCCCCGTAGGAGCGTAGCGAGGCGCAAGCGCTGCCGCCGCGCCAGCTTTGCTGACATATCCAGCCTTCGTAACTTCGCGTCGTTGTTCTTCATTTGGGCTTTGCTTTTCTTTCTTTTTTTTTCTTTTAATATTTAAAAAAAAAAAGATGGAGCAAAATTCTTGGGATTTAAGCCATGTCTGAGGGAAAGGCACGGGAACGTGGGAAAGGGAAAACTGTGCTGTAAGAGGCGAAGCCTCTACGAGATGCGTTGAATCCGTGCTCGTCAAACCTCCTGTAGGGCCGGACCACCGCTGGTGTCCATTGTTGACCAACCTTGTAAGATGGTTTATTTATTGATTTTTTTTTTTTTTTGCGTGGCCAGACCTTGGGATTTGTCTTTTCCCGGCCAGGACGCGAGGTCCGGACACGGGGCAGGAGGTTGCTCGCGCGGTGGAGTTGCAGGTTGAGATGGGCGATGAGTTGGAGGCAGAAGGAGGTCGGTGATTTGTTCGTGGTGTTCTGCCAGGGGTTGGTGGGTGCGGAGCCGAGCGGAGCAGGAGGGAAAGGCAGGGATTGCCGGAGGGCCAGGAGGGAGGCAGAGCCCGAGGCCGGGCAGGGAGCCGGCTCCGAGCGCCGCAGCTCTCACTGGGAAGGAGATTCCCCAACCTGGCGGTTTGAGCTCCTCGGTTCATGTTGCGAATGACACTAAAATGTAAATAAATTAACCAAGCAAAGCGGCCTTGGGTCCTCAAACTGATTTTAAACAAAAAAAAATCATCAAACAAACAAAAAAAAGGATGGAATAACAAAAAAAAAGTAAAAATCTGGGCTCCAAGTGCCCTGAGCCAGGCGCGTGCTTCGGGGGGGCTGGTCCTGAGGGGACGGAGGGAAGCCGGCAGCTTCTCGTGCTTGTGGGATTGTTTCTTTGGGAAGCCGACAACGACACGATAACCCGGAATCTGTATTTACACACGAAGGTTCTTTATTGCACTTGTATTTTTTATATTAAAGTTTGCATGGTTTCTAATAAAAAAAAATGGCATTAAAAAGTCCTGGTTTTGCATCCAAGTCGTCTGCTGGTTCCGTAAGTGCTTTTTTACCTCTGGAGACAAATTGAAATGAGCGATGCAGATTTGCACCCAACAGGGGCCGTTATATATACCCAACCCCGCGCTTCCCTTCCTCTCCTCCTCCTTTTCCCCACCCCTCTGCCCCCTCCGTGTCCCATCCCTCCAACCCCCAACCCTGGAAGCTGCTCCCGATCCGGGCTGGGCTCGCTGAGCCTGGGCTGGAAACCTCATTTCTGAGGAGAGCAGAGTTGTTCCGTGCTCAGAACCTTCCGGCTGCTCCGGCAGCCTGGAAAGGCACCTCCTCCCCACCTTCCCATTCCCTGCATGATTCCCTCGGGATATATCACTGCCCCTTCGCTCTGCTTCCTTCTCACTGCTAAATTCAAAACACCAGCGTCAGCTTGGGGTTGGGCTTTCTCCAGCACTTGAATTCAGGGCAAGCTGGGAAGTTTTGGAAGGCTGATCCCCCTTGGAAGGGGCTGATCCCCCTTGGAAGGGGCTGAGCCCCTTGGAAGGGGATGATCCCTTCGGAAGGGGTTGATCCCCCTTGGAAGGGGTTGAACCCTTCGGAATCTGTGCTTCCCAAGCAATAATGTCGGGATGCTCTGGGCTAGGGCTGATGAGGGTCCTGTGCCCACCCGGGGTGCCTGGAGCCCGGCTTCCCCCTCCGGAATGGGCAAACCCTGGGGTTGAAGCCGCGCTCCAGACTCACCAGTTGGGCAGAGAGACGGGAAAGCGATGCCGGTGGGACCGAGGTGGGGACGCAGCGTGAGGGGTGTCCATTGTTGACCAAAGAGGAGGCGGAGGCCGAACGGTTGCGTTGCTCTGTGCGGGGTTGGACCGAGGCAGCCGGGGCCCGGTTTGGTTCAGGCGCTTTTACCTTCTGAGGCTGCAAAAATGAGAGAGCAAGAGAAATCCTCGCGCCCTGCAAAGGGGCAGCAACGCCGCCTCCCCCGTGTCACGTCCCTCTCCTCCACCGCTGGCTTCGTCTTCGTGTCCGCCCGCGCCATTCGGGCCCCTCTCCCACCGTGCACAAACCCTTCCCGGGCGGCTCAGCCGAGCAGGGAGCGCCCGCCCCAAGCTTCTGTGCCACTTTCTAACACTCGTCGTGCCTGCGCGTAGCGGAACCGGTGCGGATCCAGTAGTTTGCTGCGGTTTTCTAGGGCAGCTTCGGTTTTAATACGGATTTTTTTAGTAGTTGTGTTTTAAGGAAGCAGCTGTGAACACTGCGAGCGGGGGAAAAGGACTTTGGGTCCCTGTCTGGAGAGGGGAGCGAGGTGGTCAGTGCTGAGACCTTAAACGAAGGCTGCGGAGAAGCTGCTGGCTGGGCAGAGCAGGGAAGGGGCTGCGCTCGCGGTCCGGTTGGGCTGGAGGTGGGGAAAGAGATGAGTTGTAGTCTGAATTTTAGATACAACTTGAATGTACGCGGTCGTGTCCTGAGATGCCTCCTGAGGGTCCTGGCTGGGGGGAGAGCTGGGGCGCTGCTGGGTTTGGTCCCCGGGAGATGCTTGAGCAGCACTCGGGCTCCAGCAAAGCCCTTTCTGAAGCTCTGGGTCAAGGTGAGCGTTGGCTTGGGGATGTCGGAACTGCCGGGTCCCGGTGTCTCCCTGCTTATCAGTGGCATTTGTGGATATTTTGGGGCTTTTTATACTGTTAAACAAAGTACATCGACGGCCGCGTGCGCGGGGTCGGGGCCACAGGAGGCCGGGAGAGGCGGCTGCGTCACTGCAGCCCCCCCAGCGCCCACGGCCGGAGCGACCGCCGCAAACTGAATGTAGTTTCCTGTGCTGACCCTCGGCGTCGTCCCCGCGTCTGTGTCGGTGCACGAGGGGGCTCCGGGACCCTCCTGTGTTCGTGTCCTGTAGGCAGAGCCGCTCAGTTTCTTGGAAGGCAGCAAGAGCCTGGTGTCGGTGACATCCTTGGGGTGACAGAGGTCCTCCCCGCAGGTGGAAGGAGGGAACGGCCAAGCCCCCCCCCCCCCCCCCCCTCAGCCGTTCAGTGCTGCCCTTGCAAAAAAAAATCCGGGGCTGTCAGGAGGGCGGCAGCTTTCAGGCTGGGGTAAAGAGACCCAAAAGCCCTCCTGGCATGGGGCAGCCTGGAAACAAAAACCACTTTGGGAGGCAGCAGCGGAAAGCGCGCTCCATCCCTCCTTCCTCCTCCCCACCTGCTTTCCAGCCAGAGCAAGCGCTTGCCTTCGCGCTCTCCCTCCCGCGAGTCTCGCTGGCCACCAGCTGGTGTCTGGAGCACGGGACCAGGCACGAGACTCCCCTCCTGCACCCGTCGTGACCGTCCCGCTCGGCATCGCGCTCCCCCACAACAGGCACAGCGAGGAATGGCCGCGGGGCTGGAGACGCAGGATCCTGGAGGGCTGAACCCCAACTCTCAGCCTCCTGCACGGTCTCGGGAAGTCGCGTAACCTCCCTGCCTCAGTTTCCCCATCTGCGAGGCCGGGGATGACCCCCTCTTCACCTCACCGGGCGGCTGTGAGGCGCGAGCAGTGTGTAAAGTGTTCTCTCGACGTGACGTGCTGTTACTATTTCGTGTCATGGTGTTGTTCCGCGGCGGCACCCGCTCCTCCGCAGCGCTGGGGGCCGTGACGCAGCCGTGCTGGGACAGTGCGGAGGGGAGGGAGGCGACGGCTGCGGGGAGAGGCCGGAGCGTGGCTGTAAGGCCCGAGCCAAGGGCTTGATGGGTGGGGGGGCCGGGCAGAGCCCTTCCTGCCCGGGCGTGGGGGTCACAGCGGGTGCTGCCACCCTGCGTCGCCCTCCTGCGCGGGGCCGCCCGGCTGCCGTCTCCTTCGCACCATTTCCCGACTCGATGTTGTGATTCCTCCTATTGTAAAGGGTTGAAATAAAGCTTCTAGATGTTCCTCGTGGCCGTGAGTCTGTGGGGGCCTGGGTGGAGGGAGGGGGCTGCTGGTGGAGTCTGGAAGAAGTAGTCACAAAGGAGTGTGGGGGGAACAATTCTTGAGGTCTCTGATCCCTTCAAACACTGGAAAATCCCCTCTTCCTTGGGTTTGCTCCTCCAGCCTGGGCCCAGATGGGAAGGCAACTCCACACCACCTCCCCATGGCCCAGGTGAGCCCTTGGCACCATCCTGGCGTGAGGGGGGGGGAACGTTCCTCCTTCTGCCCATCCCACCCGGCTTCTTTGGAGCAGTGCCAGAGCCTGGCTTCCAGGGAAAGCGTCAGATCCCACAGAAGCTGTGGCTGAAGGGGGATGAGGCCACCACTGCCTCTTAAAACCAGGTGGCTTTTCTGCCTTGGCCAAGGTGGGATGCACACCCGAGCTCGGGGCAGAGGGCAGATGTGGCCCCAGATCCCAACCAGCCGTGCCCTGCCCAGGGTTCTCATCCCCATCCCTGCTGTAGAAAATCCCCCACCGCTGGCGGTGGCCACTCCTACAGCACCTGGAAGTTCTCCAGTGCTCCTGGTGCCCCTATGGCTTCTGGGGGACATCCCAGCTCCCCTCTGTCCAGCACTGGTGCCACCACAGCTATGGAGGAGCCTCCTGAGTCGCCTCAGGATCCTTTGGCTCCCCTGTCTCCAAAAACCCTGGTGCCCCCAGAGCTGCTGGGGGACATCCCGATTCCCCTTGGGATCCTTTGGCTCCCTCTCTTCCAAACACTGATGGCACCACGGCTGCTGGTTGCCATCCCAACTCCCCTTGGGAACCTTCGGCTCCTGCTCTCCTTCCCCACCCCTCTCCGATCCCCCCCAAGTCCCTCCCTCCCTCCAGTGGGACCCAGCTGCTTCTCCTTGGTCCCAAACCAGGCCACAGACCCCCTGGATCCGGGGCAGGGGGATCCACACTCCTCTCCCCTCGCTGCTCCCAGGAAGAGGAGCCAGAACCCAAGAACCAGGCCGAAAGCAGAAGGAAAGACGGGAGGAGCGGCGGGTACTACTCTATCCCTTTTTATTGTCTTTAATCTATGTTGTAAAAAGATCCAGTATCACATAACAGCCACGGAAGTATCCCAATATCACACGAGTTCCGAACCATGGAGACAATAGCTTAGGCTTTTCTTTTTTTTTTTTTGGGTTTTTTTTTGGGTTTTTTGTTCTTTTTCTGGGTTTTTTTTTACCCCTGCGGAAGGGCCCCCCCCCTCCTGCCCCGACAGGAACAAAACACGCTCGGCTCAGAGCGACAGCCTCGGGCGAGAGGGTTGGGGTGGACACGGCCTGCGGGCCCAGAATCGACCCCCCAACTCCCATCCTTGTGCTTCCCACCCTCCGCTCACCCCTCGCTCCGGAACAGAGGCCACAGCTCCCTTAATTAAAGCCTTAATTAAATCGTAGAGAACCAAAGGGTGGTGCCCGTCCCGAAGGGCAGGAACAGCCCCTGCCGTGCCCCGGCCGGAGCCGCCGGCGCTCGCGGATACAAACAGTGTAAGAAATGCTGAACAGAAGAGAACGGAGCCGAGCGCTGGGAACGCTCCCGGCCCTCCTGGGCCCCCAGCGGCGCCGCGGCTCCCAAAGCCTCACAACAGCCCTGTGAGGTAGGAAACTGTCTTCCTGGACAGAGAATCCAAGGCAAAGCTGGGATGAAAACTCCCAATTTCTCCCCTTGGCGCGGTGCCCGTTCACTCCTCCTTCCACAGAAAAAATGGTCCCTGTTCATAAAAAACCAAAGGGTTTTGTGTCCGTGCTCCTGGCTTCCCGCAGGAGGAGGCGCCGGCGGGCGGGCAGCGGCACGAGGAGCGGGATCCGGCCTCCTCGGGGCAGGGAGAAAGCAGGAAAAGGTACAAAAGAAATCAGAACAATGCAGGAGGATGAAAGGACCAGGGGGGATCGGGAACACGAGTCCCATCATCCCGTGCTCGCGACGCCACACCGGGTGGCTTGGAGATCCCACGTGGAATGTCACATCCATCCCCGGCCTCCTCGCCGCCGTCTGCAGGGTGAGAGAAGGTGGTGACGAGGATCCCTGCACCAGGGCTGCTGGATCCACACTGACACCAACAAGGATCTCCACGCTGCACTGGAGCTGCTGGATCCGTGCTTCCAATGACAAGGATCAACCTCCTGCACCAGAGCTGAAGGATCCACGCTGACTCCGACGAGGATCTTCACCTTGCACCGGAGCTGCCGGATCCAGGCTGCCACCAAGGATCACCCTCCTGGACTGGAGCTCCTGGATCCACTCTCTGGATCAGGCACAGCCGAGCATCCGTCCTCCTCCTGAGCCTGGAGAAGCTCCCGGGGCGGAGCAGCTCCAGCCCTGCCCCGTGGGGATGGGGCAGGGGACGGCCCAGGGCAGCTCCATCCTCACTCCCCAGGTGCGCAGAGCCGAGGAGGGGGGGGCTGGGTGGGGGGGTGTCCACGAGGCTGGCGTCGGGGTCCATCGGCACGTCCAGTCCGTTCCCGGCGGTGACCATGCTCGGAGCCGACAGCAGGAGATTCGGACAACATTAATCTTCTAGGATGGAGAGAGATGACTTCACGAGGGATAAATAGAACTTTATTTAAATAAACATTTGTGAACAGCTTTATACAAATTACAAGTCCCCACACAATCCTGCGGCTCCGCTAAGCGCCGAAGCTGCCGGGAGGGCCCTTGAGGAGATCCACCAGGATGTCGAGGAGCTGGCTGTGCTGGTGGTGCAGGTCCCCGGGGATGGCGGCCATCTCGTAGCACAGGCACGTCTCAACCATCTTGGAGAGTGAGATGCGGAAATCCCGCAGGAGGCGGATGGTGTAGGAGTCTCCTTCCAGCACCAGGAGGTCGCTGTCCGTCAGGGACACGGTTGCTCGCCAGCCGTCGTCTTGATGGGAAGGAGAGAGGGGGTGAGACATGGGAACAGCGCTGACCTCATCCAGCATCTCCACCACCATCACCACAGGTCCCTTCCACTCTTCCGTGCGGGACACAACCAGGCCAAGCAGCTCCCAGAGAACCCAGGCATGCTTTGACCCATCACACTGGGATGTTCCTGCTGTTTCCCACAGGAGAGGACTGATGGCACAGTCTGGCTGAGCTCCAGGGCCACAGACCAACCACGGCACTGCCAAACCCCACACATCCATGGGGAGAAGAGCTGGCTCCTCCCCACAAACCAGCAATGGCTGAATCATGGAACCATGGAATGGGTTGGGTTGGAAGGGCCCTCAAAGCCCATCCGGTTCCACCCCTGCCATGGGCAGAGATACCTCCCCCTGGATCAGGGGGCTCGAAGCCCCATCCAACCTGGCCTTCAACACCTCCAGGGATGGGGCAGCCACCACTGCTCTGGGCAACCTGGGCCAGGGCCTCCTCACACTCACAGGAGAACATTTCTCCCTCAGATCTCACCACAATCTCCCCTCTTTCATTATATCCCCCTCATTATATCCCTGCACTCCCTGAGAAGGTTGGACTCAATGATCCCTGTGGGTCCCTTCCAATTCAGGTCATTCTATGATTCTATTCCTTTGTTGTGTCCCTGCATTCCCTGACCAGGAGCCCCTCCCAAGCTCTCCTGGAGCCCCTTTCAGCACTGGGAGGTTCAAGCACTGAAGACCAGCTCAGACCCCAATTCTCCATGAATGAGCCTCCTGCTGGCTCACCCCACCCATGGCTCCGTTTCCCCCTTTCTCTGTCTACAGCCCAAAGCAGCTCATAAATCACCACATTTATGGCCCCACCACAGCACCACCAGCTCCAAAGGGGTGGAACCCTCAGTCCAAGAGGGCCCTGGAGGGGCTGGAGCGCGTGCGGAGAAGGGAGCGGAGCTGGGGAAGGGTCTGGAGAAGAGGGGTTGTGGGAGCATCTGAGGGCCCTGGGGCTGTTTAGGCTGGAGAAGAGGAGGCTGAGGGGAGACCTCCTGGCTCTCTGCAGCTCCTGGAGAGGAGGTTGTGGGGAGGTGGGTGCTGGGCTCTGCTCCCAAGGGACAGGAGATGGGGCGAGAGGGAATGGCCTCAAGATGCCCCAGGGCAGGGTCAGATTGGACATCAGGAGAAGTTTCCTCATGGAAAAGGTTGTGAGGCCCTGTCAGAGGCTGCCCAGGGAGGGGGTGGAGTCCCCATCCCTGGAGGGGTTTCAAAGCTGGGCAGATGAGGAGCTCAGGGATCTGGTTTGGGAGTGGACAGGGATGGTTGGACTGGATGATCTCAAAGGTCTTCCAACCAGGTAACTCCATGCAGCTGAGGAAGCCGAGAGTCCCGTGGGAAGCAGGAGAGCAGCTCGAGAGGGCCCTGCGGCGCCGCAGCACTCACCTCGGACGTGGATATCTGTGTCGGTCATGAGCAGCACAGCCAAGGGGTGGACCTGGGAGGAGTCCCGCACAAAGACCCCTCCGTTGGACTTGACCGCCATGAAGTACGTCAGCCAGCGGCTGTAGAGCTTGGACGCCTCCCTGCATGGGGAAGAGCTCCGTCAGCCATGGCCAGAGCTGCCTTAGAGGAGGAGCCGGGTCCTGGCGCTGCGAGGTCCTCGGCGCGGGATCCCCACCCTCCCACGGCCACGGAGGAACCCGGAGAACCCACCTGTTGATCGTTGACTTGTGGAGCAGAACGGTGCCGGCCTTTGTCCGGTAGGCGTAGCTGTTGGGTTTGAACTTGCCCTGACGGGTCACCTTGCCTTGTCTCACCTGCAACGAGAGGAACATCTCCAGCTCCGCTCCGGGAGGACCCTGCAGGGCTGGGCAGGGCTGGGCAGGCTCCTCCGCTTCCAGTGACCCAACAGCCATCAAACACCATTCGAGGGGCAGCAAATGGGAGGAGGAAGAGACATCTCCCAGACCAAGCAAGAGAACTCCAGCATGGGCTGTGTCCAAAGCAGTGGGACCAGCAGGGCCAGGGAGGGGATTCTGCCCCTCTGCTCCGCTCTGGGGAGACCCCACCTGGAGTCCTGTGTCCAGGGCTGGAATCTCCACCAGCAGAAGGAGATGGAGCTGTTGGAGCGGGGCCAGAGGAGGCCACGGAGATGATGGGAGGGCTGGAGAACCTCTGGTGCGAGGCCAGGCTGGGAGAGTTGGGGTTGTTGAGCCTGGAGAGGAGAAGGCTCTGGGGAGACCTTAGAGCAGCTTCCAGTGCTGAAAGGGGCTCCAGGAAAGCTGGGGAGGGGCTTTTTTCAAGGGCCTGGAGTAACAGGACAAGGGGGGATGGCTTTAAAATGTAAGAGAGGAAATTATATTGGACATTAGGAAGGAATTCTTCACTCTGAGGGTGGGGAGGCCCTGGCCCAGGTTGCCCAGAGCAGTCGTGGTTGCCCCATCCCTGGAGGTGTTGAAGGCCAGGTTGGATGGGGCTTGGAGCCCTCTGATCCAGTGGGAGGTGTCCCTGCCCATGGCAGGGGGCTGGAACTGGGTGGGTTCTGAGGCCCCTTCCAACCCAAACCATTCCATGATCCATGCAGGCTGGTGTGGCCCACGGAACGAGGATCGTTCAGTCCAGAGAGGAGGAGGCTGAGGGGAGACCTCACTGCTCTCGGCAGCTCACTGAAATGAGGCTGTGGTGAGGTGGGTGTTGGTCTCTTCTCCCAGGTAGGAAGGGATAGGATGAGACGAAATGGCCTCAAGTTGCACCAGGGGAGGGTTAAACTGGATATTAGGAAATATTCCTTCCCCTAAAGGGTTGTCAGAGGCTACCTGGGGCAGTGGTGGAGTCACCATCCCCGGAGGGGCTGAAAAAACATGTCCATGTGGCACATGGGGACACGGTGGAGTTGGCAGCGTTGGGTTTGAGGTTGGACCCAATGATCTTCAACGTCTTTTCCAACCTGAACAATCCTGTGAGTCCTCACGAGGAGGGATCTGGGGACTGCACGGGAGCAGCAGGGAGAAGCTCAAGCAGGGACACACAAGCTTCTCTGATACCTCCACGCTTCCCCGTGACCAGCAAGGCCTGGAGCAGAGCTGGGAGCCGGTACCTGGATGAGGTTGGGATACAGCCCAGCCATGAGGACTCCCTTGACCAGTTCCTCCTCTTCGCTGTACTGGTTACACACAGAGGAGGGCATGGTACAGTCGGACGGGGACGACACCAGGAAGGCTTCGTAGAGGTTCTCCGAGAACTGCTTGACAAGGCCTGCAGGGAGAAGACAGCACCAGGGCATCAGGTTCACCCTCTCCTTCACCCCACGGCACGAAACAACCTCAAGGGCAGCAGCAGCTCTGGCCTGGGGGGCTCAGCCCCGCGTGGACAGGAGAGTTGTCCCAAATGCGGCCTTCCCGGCATTCCCGGACTCCGGCAGCCCAGTCCAGCCCACCCCACCTGCCCTGGTGCTCCAGCCCCCCCAGGACTCACCGTTGATGAAGCGCAGGCTGGGGCCGTACAGGTAGTAGTCCTGCAGGTAGTTGTCCCTGGCGCGACTGTCTCTGCGCCGCAGCACCTCCTCCCAGCCGGCCACCGCTCGCACGAAGGCCAAGTGGTCGCTCCCGCTCTCCCGGCTCAGAACGGCCTTGGCCTGGGACACGGACAGAGGGCGTCAGCCCAGCGGCAGAACCTTCCCTTCCCACTTCTCACCTCCGTCCAGGAGGGCTTCCTCACCTTGTCCACCTCGGCGCGGTTTTGCAGGCTGCTGCTGAAGGGGTCCCGCGTGAGGCAGGACACGATGACGAGCAGAGGGTGGAGGCAACGGTAGATGGAGGCCAGGACGATGGCCTTGGCCAGCCGAGGGTCTGTGGAGATCTGGGCAAGGCGTTTGCCCAGAGTGGTGAGGGCTTCTCGCTGGTCCAGCACTCCTGGAATCACAGAATGATGGAATCATTAAGGTTGGAGAAGACATCCAAGATCATCGAGTCCAACCAGGACATCCGTCAGCTCCGAGCGGGGCCAAAATAGTCACCAGAGGCTTTGGGGAACTGCCAGGAGAACCTGTCTACCAGGCCTGGAAGGTGTGGTGTGACCTCCAGAGGAGGCACACAGCGTAGTGGCCTCCAGGAAGCCCCCCAGAGCCTCCCAAGTCTGCCCTGAGCCACAGAAAAGGCTGTAACAGCCAGATGATAGAATTGTTTGGTTGGAAAAGACCTTGGAGATCATCGAGTCCAACCATCCCTGTCCACTACTGAACCACATCCCTGAGCACCTCATCTGCCCGGCTTTGAAACCCCTCCAGGGATGGGGACTCCACCCCCTCCCTGGGCAGCCTCTGACAGGGCCTCACAACCCTTTCCATGAGGAAACTTCTCCTGATGTCCAATCTGACCCTGCCCTGGGGCACCCTGAGGCCATTCCCTCTCATGCCATCTCCTGTCCCTTCGGAGCAGAGCCCAGCACCCACCTCCCCACAACCTCCTCTCCAGGAGCTGCAGAGCCAGGAGGTCTCCCCTCAGCCTCCTCTTCTCCAGCCTAAACAGCCCCAGGGCCCTCAGCCGCTTCCACAACCCCTCTTCTCCAGACCCTTCCCCAGCTCCGCTCCCTTCTCCGCACGCGCTTCAGCCCCTCCAGGGCCTTCTTGGAGTGAGGGGACCAACCCTGAGCCCAGCATTCCAGGGGTAGCCTCCCCAGCGCCCAGTACAGGGGGACCATCCCTTCCCTGCTCCTGCTGCCACCCCAGGGCTGAGCCAAGCCAGGGTGCTAGGGGCCTTCTTGCCCACCTGGGCCACTGCTGCCTCCTCTTCAGTCGCTGGCGACCAACACCCCCAACACCTCTGCCAGGCAACGTGACAAGATGACTACAACACCCCAGCTGTGAACCCCAGAACACAACTTTCCTTCTTTCTGTCATCCCTCTACTTTTATTTAAACCTTGAGAAGTTTTTCCTACTTCTTGAACAAAGCAGTGTGGGAAATAAAGCGACACCACAACGTGTGTGGTTTGCCAAGTCCCCACCAGCTGCCATCCCTGCGTAGGGACAATCCTGCCCAGTCTGTCCCACAGGATCCTGTGCCAATTCCCACTTCCCACGTTTCAACAGCAAACACTTCCACCACCCCCACAGGAGGACGTAGAATCCGCTCACCGATCTCCTGCAGCAAGATCACTGCCTCATCCACAGCTTTGATGTCGGGGCTGTCCAGGGCCTTGGAGAGAAACTCAACTGCCTGAAACACAGAATGAAAAGAAGAAAGGGCTTAAGGGCACATTTCCCACACAGGAATGTGGGAGAACCCTCAGGTCCAGATGAAGATGGGTGACGAGTGGTGTCCTTCAGGGTCCACACTGGGACCAGTGCTGTTTAATATCTTCACCAGTGACACAGACAGTGAGATCCAGGGCACCCTCAGCAAGTTTGCAGATGACACCAAGCTGAGAGGGGCAGTGGTGACACCAGAAGGACAGGGTGGCATCCAGAGGGACCTGGACAGGCTGGAGAGGGGGGGGCTGGGGGAACCTCATGAGGATCAACAAGGCCAAGCGGAAGGTCCTGCACCTGGACTGGGGCAACCCCCAGTATCAATAGAGGATGGGGGACGATGGGATTGGGAGCAGAACTGAGGAGAAGGCCTTGGGGTGCTGGGGGTGAGAAGCTCCCCAGGAGCCACCAACGAGCGCTCCCAGCCCAGAAACCCCTTGTGTGCTGGGCTGGATCCAAAGAGTGGGACCAGCAGGGCCAGGGAGGGGATTCTGCCCCTCTGCTCCACTCTGGGGAGACCCCACCTGGAGTCCTGTGTCCAGGGCTGGAATCCCCACCAGCAGAAGGAGATGGAGCTGTTGGAGAGGGGCCAGAGGAGGCCCCTGAGATGATGGGAGGGCTGGAGAACCTCTGGTGTGAGGCCAGGCTGGGAGAGTTGGGGTTGTTCAGTCTGGAGAGGAGAAGGCTCTGGGGAGACCTTAGAGCAGCTTCCAGTGCTGAAAGGGGCTCCAGGAAAGCTGGGGAGGGGCTCTTGGTCAGGGAGTGCAGGGACAGGACGAAGGGGAACGGTTTTAAATTGGAAGGGGGAGATTGTGATTGGACACTGGGAAGGAATTCTTCACTCTGAGGGTGGGGAGGCCCTGGCTCAGGTTGCCCAGAGCAGTGGTGGCTGCCCCATCCCTGGAGGTGTCCAAGGCCAGGTTGGATGGGGCTTGGAGCCCCCTGATGCAGTGGGAGGTGTCCCTGCCCATGGCAGGAGGCTGGAACTGGATGGGCTTTGCAGTCCCTTCCAACCCAACCCATTCCAGGACTCTGTGGTCCCCTCCACTGTGCCCCAGGTTCCCTCTGTGCTTCCCTACAGGGGTGGGAGCTCAGCCCCCTCCACTCAGTCAGAGCCTTTCAGCCGTACTCTGTAACCCAAGCAATGCAAACACATCCTGGCCTCAACCTCCCCAGATTTAGCAAAACCCGAGGACATCAGCATCCCGGGTTTTCCTGCAGGTCCAGCCAGCTGCAGCCACGCTCGCTGCTCACCGTCTTCTCCGGCATGTGGATCTTGGCCTGAACCACCAGGTTCTCCAGCGGGGTGCGCAGGATCTCGGGGACCTGGTAAGTTGGCATCTTGTCGAGGCGGCTGCGAGGGAAGAGGTGGTAGGCGAACCCTGACTGGCAGCGGCCCGCGCGCCCTCGCCTCTGCACCACGTTCGACTTGGACACCCACACTGTCTCCAGGCAGGACACCTGGGAGAAGAAGGATTGGGCGTGAGCGGTCTCTGTTCTGTTGGAATGCACTCTTCCACTTTATTTCATGGATATCAGGAAGTCCTCGCCACCCACCAACCACTGCTAAAGGGCAAGGGAAGCCTTTCCCACTCTGCTGCATCCTGAGCCGCTCGCTGGGATGAGAGCCTGATGCCATCTGCTGGACACCAGCCCTGGATCCACACCCCCTGGCTCCACACCACCTTGTCCTGCTGGGAATGCCAGCAGGGCGTGGAACCCACCTTCCCTGGAGGACACCAGCCCTGCTGCAGGGCCCCATCGTGGGATGAACAGGGATAAAGAGCGAGAGACTGGAGAGCAGCACAATGAGACCTGGGGGTTCTGGCTGGTGTCAAATTGACCACGAGCCACCAGTGAGCCCTGGCAGCCAAGAGGGCAACTGTGTCCTGGGGACATCCAGCACAGCATTGCCAGCCAGGAGAGGGAGGGGATTGTCCTACTCTGCTCTGCTCTGGGGAGGCCCCACCTCGAGGACTGGGGGCAGTTTGGGCACCACAGGATAAAAAGGACGAAGTACTGGAGAGTGTCCAGAGGAGGCCACAAAGCTGGGGAAGGGTCTGCCGGAGAAATCAGATGAGGAGAGGCTGAAGGCACTGGGTCTGTTCAGATGGAGAAGAGGAGACTGAGGGGGGACCTCCTGGTGGTCTCCAGGTTCCTCAGCAGATGAGGAGGAGGAGCAGGCACTGAGCTCTTCTCTCTGGTGACCAAGGCCAGGAGCCCAGGAAATGGCAGGAAGATTGGCCAGGGGAGGGTTGGGTTGGACATCAGGGGAAGGTTCTTCCCCCAGAGCAGAGGGTGGTGGAGCCCTGGAACAGCTCCCCAGGGAAGCAGTCCCAGCCTGACAATATTCTAGAAGCCTTTGGCCAAGGCCCTCAGCCCCACGAGGTGAGTGTTGGGGTTGTCCTGTGCAGGATGCTCAGGACAAGAAGGCAGGGGTACCTTGGTCTTCAGATCGTAGCGCTCCTCCTTGTGCGTGCCGCTGTCCACCACGTGGACGATGTCATTGATGGTGATGGAGGTCTCGGCGATGTTGGTGGCCAGGACGATCTTCCTGACGCCGGGCGGAGGTCGCTGGAAGATGTTCTGCTGATCCATCATGGGGATGTTGGAGTGCACTGGGAAAATAAAACCAGAGTGAGTCCTGCTTCGCAGTGCAAGGCCAAGGTGGGCAGAGACCCTCAGTCTTCTTGGTATCATCATCTCATGCTTCCAGAAATGTGGAGCAGGGGTGGGGACACCGCTTGTAACACTGATGGGCACTGCCAGCAGTTTCCTGCCAGCCAGATCCCAAGACAAATCTTCCATACATTTTTTGGGAAGGCCTCATTTTAGTTGCTTCGACCAATGGCTGAACAGGAGCTCCAATCAACTCCCAACCCACAGAGGTTAACGGCACCAGCAGAGCATCCCTGGTCCCCCAGCAGAATTCCCACTCCCTCCCACAGCCAGGTTTCCCCTTATCAAAAGGTCTGTGGGGCAGGGGAACGGGGGGGATCCTCATCGTTCCTTGGTTTCACTTAGTCTAAACTGATTCTGAGCAAGCGCCTGGAACGCTGTGACACCACATCTTCATTCTGTTACAGATCAGTGACGCGGAGGAACCCTGAGCACTGGCACGGAAGAGCGGGGGAAGCACAAGAACCTGCCCTTCTCACAAAAGAACACCTGCATTTATTACCAGCAGCTGAGCTGCTCAAAGAATGCTCCTGGCTGGCTTGATTTGGCACTGAAACGAATGGACCTGGGAGTGCTGGTTGACAACCGCCTGAACATGGGCCAGCAGTGGCCCAGGTGGGCTAAAAGGCCAATGGCATCTTGGCCTGTGTCAGACACAGCGTGGGCAGCACGAGCAGCGAGGGGATTGTGCCCCTGATCTCAGCACTGGGGAGGCCACCCCTGGAATGCTGGGCTCAGGGTTGGTGCCCTCACTCCAAGAAGGCCCTGGAGGGGCTGGAGCGCGTGTGGAGAAGGGAGCGGAGCTGGGGAAGGGTCTGGAGAAGAGGGGTTGTGGGAGCGGCTGAGGGCCCTGGGGCTGTTTAGGCTGGAGAAGAGGAGGCTGAGGGGAGACCTCCTGGGTCTCTGCAGCTCCTGGAGAGGAGGTTGTGGGGAGGTGGGTGCTGGGCTCTGCTCCCAAGGGACAGGAGATGGGACGAGAGGGAATGGCCTCAAGGTGCCCCAGGGCAGGGTCAGATTGGACATCAGGAGAAGTTTCCTCATGGAAAGGGTTGTGAGGTCCCGGCAGAGGCTCCCAAGGAGGTGGTGGAGTCCCCATCCCTGGAGGGGTTTCACAGCTGGGCAGATGAGGTGCTCAGGGATCTGGTTTGGGAGTGGACAGGGATGGTTGGACTGGATGATCTCAAAGGTCTTTTCCAACCAGATGATTCTATGATCCTATGAAAAGGAAGGGCAAACCCTAATAATGAAATCAAACAAACACTGAACAAATCAACCCCGAAATCTCTCAGCCTTGCACAGTAACCCTGGCTTTTGTTCTACATTTCCCTCCTGGGAGGGAGAACATTGAATTCATGATCAAAGCAAAGCTACAGGGTACAACCTCCACCCCAAGAAACAGCCCAGCAGTTGCTGGGCTGGGTCCACTCCTTCCTGATCTCATCAGCTCTCACAAGCCCAGCAGAGCCAGGGCTGACATCCTGCTGGCACCAGCCGGAACCAAAGCCTCCTCCAGGCCTGCAGCAGGTAAACCTGCAACAGCCCCAGCCCCTCCCTATCCATCGCAGGGCTACAGTCACCAGGGATGCTCAAGCTCTGTTCCCTGGGGACACACACAGGCTGTGCTGGCCCAAAGCTCTCTTCACATCCCTGTGGTGGTCTCAAACCAAATCTTCCAAACACATACTCCAGGGGCTGCACTGGCTGCTCTCCTTGACAGGATCCAGTGGACCCAGCATGCTCCTGGGAGAGGATCAAGCAGGCTGCCCAGGGAGGTGGTGGAGCCCCCATCCCTGGAGGGGTTTCAAAGCCAGGCAGATGAGGTGCTCAGGGATCTGGTTTAGCAGTGGACAAGGATGGCTGGACTCAGTCTCAAAGGTCTTTTCCAACCAAGCCATTCTATGACTCCTGAGGACCATTTCCATGTAGCTGCAACACCACAAAACTGAGCAGCTCCCTCCCTGCCCAACTCTGAGCTGCTGGAGGCAAACAGGAAGCCGATTCCTCTGGTCTCATCCAGGTCTGGATGGCCTCTGCTCGGAGCAGTTGTCTGTGCTAAGCAGGAACACAACGGGGCCTACAGCAGAGCGCAGGAGCCTGCTGTGTGTCACACTGAAGGGGTTCATCGAGCTCATTGGCCAATCCCTTCTCCTGAGTCCTGGGGAGAAGGGCTCTCGCGCCGCCGTCTCACCTGGTAGGACGAGGTACCGGCTGTTCTGAGATCCCAGCATCTCCAGCAGGCGCTGCTGCACCCCTTTGATCTCCTGCCAGCCAGGGAGGAAGCAGAGGATCCCACCTGAAAGGGAGAGAGTTCAGGAACGAGTGACTCGGAAATCCAAGCACTTTTCCCCAGCTGGAAGTACAGAAACTGCTGCTGCTGCTGCACAGAGGGGATGTCCATTACTTCCCCAAGTCCACAGCCCAAGAAACCCAAGGAAAAGCAGGGCCCTGGTCTGTGACACCACCTGATCGCTGAGGGACCCTGCATCATCCTTATTGTGAAGAAAGGAGACACAACTGTCATAGGAAGTCAGAGCCAGGGAAGGGCTTTCTGCTGCATCTGCTTCTGCGAGCTCACGGGGACAAGGTCTGAAAGCCAGACAGAAACCAGGCTACCTCTGGTTTGAGAGTGAACACCTTCTACTGGTTTTAAAGCTCTTCGAGCCACCCGAGAGTCCCACCTTCTCCATATAAACACCACCTTCCAGGCAAAGACAGGAAACAGGGATGGGTCTCCAAGACAGAAAAACAAGTGAATTGTGCAGCATGAGGCTGCAACCACTGGAGCACAGACAGGCCTTGCCCTTCCCCACAGGAGCAGCTGTATCTCAGGACACTGGCTGGGACAACACCTGAGTCCTCAGGTGTCTCAGTCTAAGACTCTGAATTAGCTCACACCCTGCTGCTCAAGACCTGTTCAAGAGGAATTCCAGGTGGCCTTGTCAAAGGCAGCTCAGCATCTCTGCAATGAACAGGGCTCTGCAGGGTTAGCCCTTCCCAACCCCAGCAGAAGGAAGGAGTGAGAAGGCAAGGTGGAACCTACCTGGTTCTCCGTGGGCATCGATCTGGAGTACGAGGTCGGTGATCAGGTCAAGATCGAGGACACATTCATCATCGGATTGCTGGATAAAAGAGGAGGACACAGGCAGACAAAGGAGTAGCAATCTAGCAGAAAGTCTCCAGGAGCATCTTCTGGAGAGACCAAATGCCAGTGCTTGGACAGCCTGCCCAGGACCAGGAGCCAGGAACCTCAGGAGCCTGGTTTTGGCTCCATCTGGAACCTGCTCTGCTCACAACTGCTGTCAGCTTCCTCTGCTGTGCAGTGACAACATGCAGACCCTTTCCTGTTCTCCAGGCTTGGAAGCTGAGACACCTCTGCTGAGGAACCTACTGAGGTCCTGTGTACCTCTACTCAACAGCAACTAGCAACAGAAACGAAGTTTTTGAGGACAGAACTGTGCTGGGACTTCAAACCCACCAGGCAGCAGCTTCTGTCAGTAATCTGGAACACAGCTCTCGGGCCAGGCAAAAATCCCAGTCACAACGGAAACAGGAAACAAGGGGACACCTTCAGTCAGTTTGCTGAGGATCCAAGGCTGGGAGAAGTGGCTGATGCACCAGATGGTTCCTCAGCTGCAGGGAGGGAGGCTGGAGGAATGGGCTGACAGCTTCCAGTCCAGCGAGCTGGAGTAGGGAATGTCTAGAGGACACAGCCAACCTCAACAATTCTCTGACTCCACGACCTCGAGAATCATGTTCAGGGTTGGTTCCCTCCCTCCAAGAAGGCCCTGGAGGGGCCGGAGCGTGTGTGGAGAAGGGAGCGGAGCTGGGGAAGGGTCTGGAGAAGAGGGGCTGTGGGAGCGGCTGAGGGCCCTGGGGCTGTTTAGGCTGGAGAAGAGGAGGCTGAGGGGAGACCTCCTGGCTCTCTGCAGCTCCTGGAGAGGAGATTGTGGGGAGGTGGGTGCTGGGCTCTGCTCCCCAGGAACAAGGGTTGGGGCAAGAGGAGATGGCCTCAAGGTGCCCCAGGGCAGGGTCAGGTTGGACATGAGGAAAAATTTCTTCGTGGAAAGGGTTGTGAGGCCCTGGCAGAGGCTGCGCAGGGAGGTGGTGGAGTCCCCATCCCTGGACATGTTTAAAAGATTAGCAGATAGGTGAGTTTCTCAGGGACATGGTTTAGTTAGTTGACAGTTAGGGCTGGACTCGATCTCAGAGGTCTTTTCCAATCAGATGATTCTATGATTCCAGTCTTCATGGATGTGTATACATGAGTGCTTTGCTTACTCAAACATCACCAAACTTCTCATTAAAGACAAAAGTAACCTGGACCCAAATTTGGAGTCATCTTCATCCATAATTTAACCTGGACACTCTGGGATTCCATCTACTAAGTTGATTTTACCTTCTCAAGGACTGACTTGGTGTTAAAGCCAAGCATGCACCACCCAAAATCCACAGGGGAGAGGGACCAGCTCCAGGCCCAAAGGGGACCAGCTCCAGGCCCAAAGGGGACCAGCTCCAGGCCCAAAGGGGACCAGCTCCAGGCCCAAAGGGGACCAGCTCCAGGCTCAAACCCTCCCCTGTTGGTTTGCCAGAAGTCAGCACCAAGAGAAAGCTGCAAACCCACCTTGATCTCGTAGTGCCGGTGTCGGTGCCGGCCCAGCTTGGCCAAGATCTCCTCCAGGTAGTATTCCTTCACGGGGTACATGAACCCCGGCACCTTGACCACGGGGCAGTCCCCAAAGTAGTGTGAGAAGCGCTGATTGTCTCCTGTGGCGCTCATCAGGACCAGGCGTAGGTCAGGGTTCAGCTTCTGGATGCCCTTCAGCAGGATGAGCAGGAAATCGGTGTTGACGTCTCGCTCGTGGACCTCATCGACCACGACGTGGCTGACGCCCTCCAAGCTGGGGTTCCCCTGCAGCTTCCGCAGGAGGATGCCCACGGTGCAGAAGAGCAGGGCTCCTCCTCGGGCGGGTGGTTTGCTCTCCAGACGCACTTGGTAGCCCACGTTCTTCCTCATGTTGGGACCCAACTCTTGCGCCACGCGCTGGGCAACGGAGATGGCGCTGATCCTCCTCGGCTGGGTGATCACCACGTTGCAGCGGGCGCCGCGGCCCTCTAGGATGTAGTGTTCCAGCAGGAGCTGAGGGATCCTGGTGGTTTTCCCACAGCCCGTGTCTCCTGCTATTACCACTACAGGGTTCTGCTCGATGGCCGACAGGATGGTGTCCTTGTGAGGATCCACCGGCAGCGGGTGGCTCTCCTGCCACGAGGATCCTCTCCTTTTCCAGAGGGCCAGGAGGTTCTGGCTAAGGCGCACTTCCTCGGCTTCCAACATGGGAATATACGTCTTTCCGGTGATGGCATCACTTATAGCTCCAGATTCCTTGCTCAGGTTCATCATGTCATCAGCAATCCGGGGCCTGGATTCCCTGATGTCCACTGGGTACTGGGAGAGATGGAGAAAGTGGACCGGGATAAAAGATTAGTACCAGTCCTGAGGAGGACAGGAAGAAACAAGTGCCTGGAATAGACTCGATCAGACTGGCTTCGCAGCGACCACGAAGCTCTGCCAAAGCCTCTCAGGATTTTAGGTCTCTCAGCCACTCGTGTTCTGAACTGAGGTTATTGAAATTGAGAACGAACGTGGGCAGCTCCCTGCATTTTCCTCATCTCTCCTAACACAGGGGCTGTGATATCAGCACTGAGAGCCACAAAGCAGTAAGCTAAGCTCTCCCAGTCAGGACCCACACAAGGATCCCTCAAAGACAACTTTTGGAGACTGCCAATTTAGCCCAGCACCCTCAGGAAGCCCAGAGATGTAACCTGCACAGAACACAAGCATTCAGCTAAGCCAGAAATATTCCATCTTGGCAACAGAAGCCTCACATCCCACAGGAAGAACTAAAATGAGCGACGACAGGTCAGAAATTGTCCAGAACACAAATCAAAGCACCGGCCCAGATGTTTGTGAATTAAAAGTTTGGCTACGTTATCAGTACTTTTGGATTCAGAGCCCCAACCCAAGCCTTCCACACATGCTGTGACAGATCAAGTTTGTGTAAGCATGGGAGATGCTCCAAAATGCTGTTCTCCTACCTCTTCCAGCCCTCAGTGCAGCCACATTTAAGACTCCTTTGTAGCTGAGCTGTACTCAATCTCATCTCACCCTGGTGCCGACTCCTACTTCGACAGCAAATGCTCTTCAGGAATCCTGTCTCCGCACTGCTCCAGCTCCCGAGGGTGCCTGCTCACCACTGGTGCACCAGGAAGAGGGGTCTCCTGGGTGAAAGCACCACCAGGTACCTGAGGACCAACACCCACCCACTATGTACAACCCTGGGAGATGCTCCCAATGGGAATGCGCAAGGACTGGCACCTGGTCCTTGCAGAGCTATGAGGAGCAGAGCTTACTGGAACCAACACCTGCACAAGGCAGCACTGGTAAAGCCTGGAAGGAGGCTGCAAAGCAAGTCTAAACTGCACTCTGTAACATTCCAGAAGGCAAATAACGCAGGCAAACATGGAGAGAAAAGGTCCACTGCCCAGAAAGGGCTCCCCATTCCCAAAGAATCTGTTGGAGCAAGTCCAGAGGAGGCGACGAAAATGATGCAAGGGCTGGAACCCCTCTGCTATAAGGACAGGCTGAGAGAGTTGGGGTTGGTCAGCCTGGAGAAGAGAAGGCTCTGGGGAGACCTTAGAGCAGCTTCCAGTGCTGAAAGGGGCTCCAGGAAAGCTGGGGAGGGGCTCTTGATCAGGGAGTGCAGGGACAGGATGAGGGGGAATGGTTTGAAGGTGAAAGAGGGGAGACTGAGATGAAATCTTGGGAAATGTTTTGCTGTGAGGGCGGGGAGGCCCCGGCCCAGGTTGTCCAGGGAAGCTGTGGCTTCCCCATCCCTGGAGGTGTCCAAGGCCAGGTTGGATGGGGCTTTGAGCCCCCTGATCCAGTGGGAGGTGTCCCTGCCCATGGCAGGGAGTTGGAACCGGATGGGCTTTGAGGTCCCTTCCAACCCAACCCATTCCAGGATTTAGCAGAAACTGGTCAAGTTTTGTGGCAATTGAAGCCATGAATTCCCTCAGTGTTCCACCACGAGGCTCTCAACCCGTGTGCAGTTCCTGAGGTTAAACAGCACCAGCCGAAGGTGGCTCTTGGAGAGCTGCGCAAGCCTTACGTGATTCAGGTAGTTCTCGATCTTGCGCAGGGTGGCTTCGGGCACTTTGATGTGGCAGGGCTTCCTCTGGTTCTCACCCAGCTCCCGCAGCGAGGTCATGTTGTACATCGCGTGGCTGAGGGGGTTGTTGTTCTTGTCCACCAAGCCAAGGCTCTGCAAAGGGAGAGGCAAACGCCGCTCTCAGGCACCAGACTGGCACGCAGAGCACACAGGTCCGACGCGCTCGCACGGCCAGACTCCTTACCCCATACTACAAATCCATCACCTCCTGCTTTTGCCAGGACAAGAAACAAAGACACGATCCCACCTCTGCTCTGGCGAAATGGACCTCTGCCCCCTCCATGGAGATGATGCAGGCTTTAGTGTTTAATTGGTTTTTAAGGATGTGCTCTTCATTTTTCCATTTCTGCCGATCAACATCGCACGGCACCTCCTTTCCTTTTGCTCCCACCCCTGGAGGTGTCCAAGGCCAGGATGGATGGGGCTTTGAGCCCCCTGATCCAGCGGGAGGTGTCCCTGCCCATGGCAGGGGGGTGGAACTGAATGGGCTTTGAGAGCCCCTGCAACTCACAGGAACCAAGTGCTACCTGCCCCCACCTCAGCGCTCACAAGGAGGTCTTAAACAGACCCATCAAAGAAAGAGCAGCCACAATCACACCTGAGAAACCCCTCCTGCAAGGGCTGCTGCCTCTCTTGCTATGGTTCTGGTACATTGTGCCAACTCCACACTAAGTCCTACTCTATTTCTTGGACAGTCTCACCCTCTCTGTTGACTCTGAAGCCTGCAGTGAAACTACTGCAGCAATGTGGCTGGATTGAGGACCCTGATCCAGTGGGAGGTGTCCCTGCCCATGGCAGGGGAGTTGGAACTGGATGGGCTTTGAGGTCCCTTCCAACCTAAACCATTCCATGGCTTCAAGAGTCTAACTTGTTGTCAACCTGAACCCCAAGATCCCATCCCTGGAGGTGTTGAAGGTCAGGTTGGATGGGGCTTTGAGCCCCCCGATCCATAGAATCTTCTGGTTGGAAAATACCTCTGAGATCATCGAGTCCAACCCTCCCATTATCTGCTCAACCATGTCCCTCAAAAACTCCTCTCCCCGTTTTTCAAACCCCTCCAGGGATGGTGACTCCACCCCCTCCCTGGGCAGCTGTGCCAGGGCCTGAGAACCTCTTCGGTAAAGAAATTCTTCCTGATATCCAGTCTGAACCTCCCCTGGCACAACTCATGGCCATTTCCCCTTGACCCATCTCCTGTCGCTTGAGAGAAGAGATCAACACTCGCTGTCCCACAGTCTCCTTTCAGGCAGTTGTAGACAGTGATGAGGTCTCCCCTCAGCCTCCTCTTCTCCAAACTAAACAATCCCAGCTCCCTCAGCTGTTCTTCGCAGGACTTGCTCTCCCAGTGGGGAGTTGTCCCTGCCCACGGCAGGGGGTTGGAACTGAGGTCCCTTCCAACCCAAACCATTCCATGACTCTACGATTAGTCCACTTATGAGAACGGGCAGACAGTCCCGTCTCTAGACAGAGGCAAGGTGGCCAAGAGAGCAGGATAACACTTCCAGGGTGACCCCAACATCAGGCTCAAAGATGAAGTCAGGTGCAAGGAGCCTTTCTTCACAGGAGACACGGGATGTAGGAGCCACCTGCACTTACCTTAAGCTTCTGACAGGCCAGCGCCGCCGCTTTGTTTTCCGCTTCCACCTTGCGGCGGCCCTTGGCAGCGAAAGTCATGGGGCAGGGCCAGCGGAGCGTCAGCTTGCAGATCTTGGTCTTGGTGCCGACCGTGCGGAACTGCATGTATTCCTGGAGGGCACACAACCAACATCAGAGCCCGAGAGAGGCACAGAGCCTGGGCAACCACGCAGGCGGCTTCAAACACACCCCAGTACTTCTCAGCAGAGCTTAAGCTTTGGGGTTTTGTTCAGTTTGGGGGGATTGTTTGGTTTTATTTTGAACTGAATTCCCTCCCCCAGCTCAGGAGGCACTGGCTAAGGAGAAGCGAGGGCAGAGAGCTGTGTGGAGAACGTCACCCGGTGCTGTTTGTCACACAAGAGGGCTGGGAAGGAGGTGGGTGACACATTCCAAGGAGGAGGATCACCGTATACTGGCAAGAGTGGAAAGATCCCGTCAGCGCAGAAATTACACATTACTTGGAGCAACACAACCTTGTGTTTGTGGCAGATTAATGAGGAAATGCAGGCTTAACACCTCAGAAAACATCTCCTTCATTCACACAACAGCTCCTCCATCACCTTGGCCTCAGGTAACAGTATTCCTTATGCTTCTATTTAGACACTTCCTCAACTCTCTTCCTCTCACGTGCCAGGCGGATTTTTCTAGGCCTGCTTTCAACCTCCCTTCTCTCCCCACTCCTCAGCTGCCCCAAAAAGCATCCAGAGCGATTCCGGTGGGAGCTTTTAAGCTTCATTCCCTGCAGGTCCCAGACAGTTCCTTACCTTGACTGTGGAGGAAGAGGTTGCAATCTGAATCACTTGGGCCAGAAGATTTTTGGGAAGCGGGAACTGTGTGAGGGCACGGATGGCAGTGTTGTCGTCGGTCATTTCGATGGAACTCCCTCCTCTGCTACAGGGAAGATGAGAAGAGGCTGAGACACAAACACCCACCCTGTGCTCACACCCAGCCCTACTGAGGTCTGAGCTGACCAGCTACAGGCACAGAAGACTTTGGTCATCTGAGAAGCCAAGCTGCATCTTGCTACCAAAACCTGGCAGCAAGAATCACCAAGCCCAGTAAAGCCAAGTATGAAAAAGCAATCAAACCTTTACACTGTCTCTACAAACCAGACAGTGCCAATGGATTTTAACAGCTTCTAAACCAAAGTGAAATTATTTCTGAACCCAAGGCATATCCCTAAAAACCACCACCATCAGGGCCTTATTGACCTTAATCCTGTTGAGTATTAAAAATCAAAGGTTGTGCTCAAAAAGCTATGAAGTTGAGCAAGCAACCACAGTGATGAAAAGGAGCAAACTGAATATTGCCCTCAAAACCAGGGTGGTCAAGAAGGGTCTAAGTGCACATGCACAGCTTCTGGGAATGGAAATCTCTTCAAGCACGGGAGGCCAAGAAAGGCAGCAAAGAAGCAGGTAGCAGCCTTTGGAAAGGAAGAGAACGCGGAGAAGACGCCTGCACGCTCCCTCATGATGACAGCCAGGGACAAGACCCAGCTGCCCCACTGTGCCTCAGGGGAGAGGAACAGCACAGAACCACAGAATGCCCTGAGTTGGAAGGGACCCAAAGGACCCCCGAGTTCAACTCCTGTCCCTACACAGGACAACCCCAACATTCACTCCGTGGGGCTGAGGGCATTGATGCTTCTGGAACGCTGGCAGAGTGGGTGCTGTGACTGCTTCCCTGGGGAGCTGTTCCAGAGCTCCATCACCCTCTGGGGGAAGAGCCTCTTCCTCATGTCCAACCTCACCCTCCCCTGGCCCATCTTCCTGCCATTCCCTCGAGTCCTATCATTGGTCACCAGAGAGCAGAGCTCAGTGCCTGTTTCACCGCCTTCCCTTGTGAAAAGGCACAAACAGCTCTGAGCTCCCCTCTCAGTCTCCTTTTCAGTGTTCAGCCCATCTGCAGGCCACACCAGCAACACAGGAAGCTGCAGCTGGACTGAGAGAGCTGTGCATCAGCTACAAGGAGAACCTCTCTTTTCCAGCCTGGATTAGCAGCTACCGGGGCAGACGTACCTCGCGTCTCTGCCCGGGGTTCGGGCATCCTGATGTGCCATAGGCAGATAATCAGAAACATCGATCGCTTCTTCTTCCAGCTCTCCTTCCTCCAGCTCTCCTTCCTCCAGTTCCCCTTCCTCCAGCTCCTCTCTCCTCATTGCTTTAGGCATCCTGCCCTGTTCCATGGGCTGGATGGAATCGTCCGGCTCCATCCGTCGCCAGCAGGTGGACAAGTCGGCGAGAGAAGGTCCAGACTTGGAGCGCCACTTGCCCTCGGAGCACCATCTCTCGTCGGGACAGCCGAGCTGGTCAGCGAGAAGCCGGTACTTGGCAGCATCAAAGAGTTCATTCCGGGGCCCCAGCAAACCCCAGCCCTGAGAGAGAGAGAGAAGTGCAGTGAGTTGCAGCAGAAAGACACGTGCAGGTAACTCCACAGGGAACCAAAACACATCCCGTAAAAGAGAGAGGTGCAGGAGCGACTTCCTCCTGTCCCACGCAAAGGAGAAAGAAAAGGGATTTTCAGTCAGTATTTCTGAAGAACACGAACCTGTTCACTAATCTGACTCCCCAGAGCACAACTGCTCAGCATCACAGAGCTCATTAGAAAGGGTAAGCTGAGATTTATTGGTATTTTACAAATTATTAACCATCTTCAGGATCCTGAAGTCACAGAACCACTGGATCACAGGATCCCCATCCTTCCGGTCCCACAGCTTTGGATGCAGCCCAGGACACAAGTGGTTTCTGGGCTGTGAGTGCCCTTTGCCTGCTCACGTTCAGCTTCTCGTCCCCAGCACTAGAGGGAAGCTCTGCCTCTCCTCAGAGATCACAGAACCATGGAATGGGTTGGGTTGGAAGGGACCTCAAAGCCCATCTGGTTCCAACCCCCCTGCCACGGGCAGGGACACCTCCTGCTACACCAGACTGCTCAAGACCCCATCCAACCTGGCCTTGGACACTTCCAGGGAGGGGGCAGATGCTGAGGCTATAAGAGAAGCTGATTTAGGACAGGAAGAACAAAGATCAGAACTCAAAGACTGCAGCGAGTTCACCTTCGGCTGAAGCTCAAATGGAATTAGGTAGTTGAGAACTTCACCCTCTACCCCTGATTAACAGATGAGCCAACTAAGAGAGCGAACAGGCAGAGGAAGAGAAACTGCATCACCAAAGCAGACGAGGCCTGCAGACCCAGGCTTGTTCCTTCACGCTAGGGAGGAGCTGGAGCTCACCTTGAAGAGCTGACACGCCGCAGCAGCCGCCTGCCTCTCGGCATCGATCTTCTTGGTCCCATAGCCTTCCACTTCCACATTCTTTGGCCACTTTATATGCAGAGTGACTTTCTGAAAAGCAAAGGCAACCAGCAACGTGAGACAAGTACAGAACAACCTCTCTTCTCCACCTGGAGAACAGCTACTCCAAACACAGGGAGCTGGGGTTGTTCAGCCTGGAGAAGAGGAGGCTCAGGGGTGACCTCATCGCTCTCTACAACTATCTGAAAGGAGGTTGTAGACAGGTGGGGGTCGGACTCTTCTCCCAGGCAACCAGCAACAGAACAAGAGGGCACGAGCTTAGACTCTGCCAGGGAAGGTTCAGGCAGAGTTCTTCACAGAGTGAGTAATCAGGCATTGGAATGGCCTGCCCAGAGAGGGGGTGGATTCACCATCCCTGGAGGGTTTTAAAATAAGACTGGATGTGGCACTTAGTGCCATGATCTAGTAATCATGATAGTGTTGGATTAGGGGTTGGACTTGATGATCTTGGAGGTCTCTTCCAACCCAGATAATTCTATGATCTCTGAACTCTGGGCAAAGAAAAGAACTACAAAAATCCCAAACGAACTGCTTTGTGGAAAGCTCAATTCCAGCAACTTGGAAAGAAAAGCTTGGAAGAGGGGTATGAGGTGTCCACAGCCCCACAGAAGGTGCCCAGAGGCCAGGCTGAGCTCCTCTGGGATGGAGGGGAATCAAATGCCAAGAGCTCACTACAAGAACAACTCCCTTTCAGAGTAACCGCTCCTGCAAACACCAGAGCCTGCCTGAGGAGCGGCACCCGCGGCCGGCCTGAGGCAGTTCCAGGGGCAAAGGCAAGCAAATCTTCCTCGTTGCTGAGATTTCAATGAGCAGAATGTGTACTTCACCAGCAGGTACCGTTCCCATCGGACAGGGGAGAACCCAACCTCCAGCTGCTCAACACGAGCAACTGAAGGAATTTACATCACCTCCAGAGCTCCTCTTACACCAGAGGGGGTGAATGGGAGCAGCTGAGAAACCTGCAGAGGCAAAGAATGCTGAAAGCTGAACCCTGCCCTTGTTAAAAAGCTGCTGCAAATCAAGAACTGGTCCTGCTCCTGGCCCTGTGGCTGAGTTTCTGCGAGGCTCAAAGGAGGGAAATGCCTAAGGAATTCTCTGCTGTTCCTGTGGCTGAGATGAAAGGTGGCTTGGAGGTCCCGCTGGGAAAACCCCACCTCTAAGGCTGGAGGAAAGGCTCCTGCCTTTGCAGCTGGCTCTCTGCCTGCCATCTGAATCTCATTGCTCTGCCTTTTGCCCGGGGGCTCTGCGTGAAAAGCCAAGAACCTGAAGGAAAAAAGCTGCCTCAGGAAGGCCAAGGGTCTCAGTGCTCACAAAAACCCCTCACTCACCTCCAAATGAGACTTCTTCAAGGTCCTCTCACCTCTCTTTCTGTCCCAACGCACTTTTTCTGGGTGAGTGGGGGTTTTTAGGAGTTTTTGGTGATTCAAACCTCATTTTTATTTAGGTTTTCTTTGTTTTATTTTAATCTGTTTAAGTTCTAGCAAGAAAGTGAACTGATTACACAAAGTAAAACAATGAGGCACTGGCTACAGCATTCCAATATTTAAGTCAGGAAAATGCACTACAGCTCAAGGAAAAGCGAGATAAACGAAAAGACCAATAATAAAGGAACTCCAAAGTAACCATTACAAATATATTACCTAAACCCAGGGATGCTTGAAAAGGATGTGGTAATGAGAACTGTCTGGGAAGCTTTAGACAGAACGTTATTGGAAAATGTTAACCCATCAGAACTGGATCTTGTCCTGGAATGTTTGTTAAAACTTCAGCTGGAATGGGGTTTCAGCTCCAAAATGAGGTGGGAGGATAAAAGGAAGCAAACCCACGAACACAGAGCACCTGCCGGGTAAGGACTCCTCCTTACAGCACAGGTCTTGGATCGAGGCCTCTTGCATCCCGGGAAGAGCTCAAAGTACCTGGCAAACTGTTTGCTTGGAATTCCTCTTCTTCATTAACAGAGCCTCAATTTCCTCCTGCCCTTCAGTAGTGTTAGAACCCTCCCTCCACTGCAAACAAATTCTTTCCTGGTTGCAATTGATCATTTGAGGCTTAAGCATTTGTTCTGTTCGAATCTACAATGAAACCTCCACCTGCCAAGGTCACTGGAATTCTAATTTCCTAAGGTACTGGGTACACAGCCCCACGCATTTCAGGGCAGACAATGTGTCCTTCTGCTAAGAAAGGCTGGTTACAGTGAGCTACTGGAAGACAAAATCCACCCTTTCCCACCCAAAAGGTGAGGGACAGGACTCACATTGAACCTCGTGAGGTTCAACAAGGCCAAGGGGAAGGTCCTACACCTGGGTGGAGGCAACCCCAGTATCAATAGAGGATGGGGGACAATGGGATTGGGAGCAGGACTGAGGAGAAGGACTTGGGGTGCTGGGGGTGAGAAGCTCCCCAGGAGCCACCAACGAGTGCTCCCAGCCCAGAAACCCCCCGTGTGCTGGGCTGGATCCAAAGAGTGGGACCAGCAGGGCCAGGGAGGGGATTCTGTCCCTCTGCTCCGCTCTGGGGAGACCCCACCTGGAGTCCTGTGTCCAGGGCTGGAATCCCCACCAGCAGAAGGAGATGGAACTGTTGGAGCGGGGCCAGAGGAGGCCACGGAGATGATGAGAGGGTTGGAGAGCCTCTGGTGTGAGGCCAGGCTGGGAGAGTTGGGGTTGTTCAGCCTGCAGAGGAGAAGGCTCTGGGGAGACCTTAGAGCAGCTTCCAGTGCTGAAAGGGGCTCCAGGAAAGCTGGGGAGGGGCTCCTGATCAGGGAGTGCAGTGACAGGACAAAGGGGAACGGCTTTAAATTGGAAGGGGAGAAGGCTGAGATTGGACATTGGGAAGGAAGTGTTCAGGATGAGGGTGGGGAGGCCCTGGCCCAGGCTGCCCAGGGAAGCTGTTGCTGCCCCATTCCTGGAGGTGTTCAAGGCCAAGTTGGATGGGGCTTTCAGCCCCCTGATCCAGTGGGATGTGTCCCATGGCAGGGAGTTGGAACCAGATGATCTTTAAGGTCCCTTCTAACCCAAACCATTCTATGATGGATCTATTACACCAATCAGAGTGTGGAAACAAAAAGAACCATGAAGAAGTGAGAATATTTCTTGGTTGAAAGATTGTCACACAGTTTTTACAAGGAACTGAAACAGTTCTATAAGTTTCTCTCTTAAAAAGCTACTTCCAGGACTCACGGTACTCCTGGTTCACCTCCCACCCCACGTGCAAGACCCCTCCCAGCACCCATCCCCACACAACAGGATCACCTTTTTTCGTGGCCCGTTGGTATGGATGTACACCAGCTTGTCCCTTGCATGGGAAATGCCCAGGGCTCGTCCAATCACGCTGTTGAGCAAGTTTTTAGGCTGTGGAAATTCCTTTAATAAGTCTCTGGAATCTGGAAAAAAAAAAAACAAAAACAAAAACAAAAGAGAGGAACTCAACATCTTATAATTCCTGTGCAGTCCTGTTCCGGGCGTGTTCCAACACCCGCTGCGCCGCGGGCATTCCTGCCCCGAGGTTACAGGCAGAGGAGAACACAGAGGCACTGGGTGGGTCACCTGCAATGTCTGCAGGCATCAACGACCAGGAGGGAAAAGTGTCCTGAGCTTCAAATTCAAACCCAAATTGGGTGCAATCCCCTGTGTCCCTTCTGAGAGGCATCGATTGTTCACCCCTCGTTTAAAAGCATGAACGTAGAATCACAACGTGGTTTGGGATGGAAGGGACCTCAAAGCCCATCCAGTTCCATGGGAAGGGACACCTCCCACTGGGTCAGGGGGCTCCAAACCCCATCCAACCTGGCCTTGAACAACTCCAGGGATGGGGCAGCCACCACTGCTCTGGGCAACCTGGGTCAGGGCCTCCCAACCCTCACAGCAAAACATTTGTTCCTAGGATCATTTCTCAATCTCCCCTCTTTCAGCCTCAAACCATTCCCCCACATCCCACTCCTGCAATCCCCAATCAGAAGCCCCTCCCAGCTTTCCACCTCTCTTCTAGGTAGAGCTGCAGCACTGACGGTCAAACTCCATAATTCAGTGATGCTAACAATCACCCAACACTTTGGAAAGACTGTTTTTCCTCCAAAAATAATGCAGCACCACAGAAAAAACAACAGACAACACAGATCCATTGAATCTGAACACAAATATCCCCGCACAGAACTCAGAGCCCAGATTAACGTGTGGAGTCAGAGCCAATTCCTCTCTACGGATGCAAAAGCAACTGCGTTTGTCATTCTTAAATATCAAAAACAAACTGAGTGATGAATGTTCTGAACACTTCCGTACTTGCATCCTCCTCTGGAACCATGAGCTTCATCACAAACACAAGCCACATGTTAGATCCAGCAGTAACATGGAATAACACCTGGGGAATTCCCTGGAGAGGAGCTTTTTACAAGGGTTTGTAGCAATAGCACGAGCGGGAACGGCTTTAAACTGGAAGGGGGAAGATTTAAGTGAGACATTAGGAAGAAAGTCTTCACAATGAGGCTCTGGCCCAGGTTGCCCAGAGCAGTGGTGGCTGCCCCATCCCTGGAGGTGTCCAAGGCCAGGCTGGATGGGGCTTGGAGCCCCCTGATCCAGTGGGAGGTGTCCCTGCCCATGGCAGGGGGGCTGGAACTGAATGGGTTTGAGGTCCCTTCCAACCCAACCCATTCCATGATTCTACTTCATCACTAGCCCCTGAGGTGGCTTGGTCGAAGGCTGTGAATATGGCTTTGTACTCCACTGCCTGGAGAACCCCCAGGAGGAAATCTGCCCCCACAGCCTTTGGGGATGAGCCAACCCAGGCGGGAAGGAGAGCAGCAGTGCCGGAGGCGGCAGGGAGGAGGAGGCAGGGAGGAGGAAGCAACCAAGCACAGGTCCCCTGCCCTGACAACGCTGCTCTGGCTACAGCACTTGCAGGGAGGAGACATCAACGATCACTTCAAATCACTCATTTCAAAAAATAATGACAATAAAAGTCCCACTGCTGCAGACAGAACAATGTCACCTCCACCTCGTGTTCCAGCCTCCTCCTCCACACCAGCATCGGCAGGGAAGCTGCTCTCTGCATCACTGCTGGGGAGGGAGAGCCTTCAGGTTGAGCAGCAACTTCAGATTAAGTTTAATGTGGTAACAGTTCACAGAACCATAGAATTGTTTGGTTGGAAAAGACCTCTGAGACTGAGATCAGACATCCCTACCCACTACCAAACCAGATCCCTGAGCACCTCATCTGCCCAGCTGTGAAACCCCTCCAGGGATGGGGAATCCACCACTGCCCTGGGAGCCTCTGACAGGGCCTCACAACCTTTTCCATGAGGAAACTTCTCCTGATGTCCAATCTGACCCTGCCCTGGGGCATCTTGAGGCCATTCCCTCTCGCCCCATCTCCTGTCCCTTGGGAGCAGAGCCCAGCACCCACCTCCCCACAACCTCCTCTCCAGGAGCTGCAGAGAGCCAGGAGGTCTCCCCTCAGCCTCCTCTTCTCCAGCCTAAACAGCCCCAGGGCCCTCAGCCACTCCCACAACCCCTCTTCTCCAGACCCTTCCTCAGCTCCGCTCCCTTCTCCGCACGCGCTCCAGCCCCTCCAGGGCCTTCTTGGAGTGAGAGGACCAACCCTAAGCCCAGCATTCCAGGGTTGGCCTCCCCAGCGCCCAGTGCAGGGGGACGACCCCTGCCCCGCTCCTGCTGCCACCCCAGGGCTGAGCCAAGCCAGGGTGCTGGGGGCCTTCTTGCCCACCTGGGCCACTGCTGGCTCACATTCGGATGCTGTCAACCTCCAGGTCCTCTTCCACCAGGCAGCTCTCCAGCATCTCTCCCCCGAGTGGTCCATCCTCACCAATGCCAAGCACTCGGGAATGATCCCTTCCCTGCTCCCACTGGCCACACTGTTTCTGACACAGGTCAAGATGCCAAGGGCAGATGTAACTCACTGTTGTGGCGAGGTGTTGATGCCACTTCTCCCAGGCTCTAACACCATCCCTGCTCCCCCTCTGGCACAAACCCAAACGCACGGAGAGGTGATTTGCAGCCCTAACCCGACAGAAAGCTACACGAGGAAGAAGGAATGCACTGGTTTTTGCTTGGCTCAGAAGACAACCAGCCAATGCACGGTCCTGCAGGCACCCAAAACCAGTGCAAGGGAACAGGAGAGAGGAACAGCATCTCCAGCTGTGGCAGCAGCAAAGCCCCTTTGATCCCATGTCCCCTCCAACACGCGCTCCACAGGCAGCCAGAGCTCATTCACCTTTTTCCAGCCCATCAGTGGCTTTGGTTGCTATGTTTTAGAAGGCTTCTAATTCTCTGCAGTGGTGGCTGCCCCATCCCTGGAGGTGTTCAAGGCCAGGCTGGATGGAGCTTTAAGCCCCTTGATCCAGTGGGAAGTGTCTCTGTCCATGGCAAAGGGTTGGAACTGGATGGGCTTTGAGGTCCCTTCCAACCTAAACCATTCCATGGTTCTGCTTCCCCTTTCAGAAACAGTGCCCTGAGAAGCTTTGTGATAAGTAACAGGTAGAGGTTTAGTGGTACAACCTCCTTAAATCTGCATAAAGAAAAAGCAATTACCTAAAGACACAGCTGATTTCTCATGTTCTGAGGCAATTCCTCAGTGTAGACTAAATATTTAATCCATTCTAGAACAGGGTCTCTGAATAGCAAAGACAAGCTCTGGCCTGCAGTTCCTGCACCACCACACAATGTATTCTTCAAAGCTGACAATGCCATATTCAGCAGGACCAGCTGACGCACACCCAGAGACTCCAAGGCTTGATGCATCACCCTCAGCCCATTCTTATCCCCCATTTGAGAGCTGAAAGGACTTTGTCCTGCAGGAAGCTGAGTCTCACGCGTAAAGAAACAATCCGAAAACACAGGATTGGATTGTCCTTCCTCACCAGGTTGGATTTCTCAGCATCTTCCCCCCAAAAAGCATCTTAGTTCTCTCACTGCTGAGAGTGGGCATTCGGGGGGGGAATCACACCAGCAGTGGACACAGTCTCACCAAGGCAAGGAGGATACCTGATGCTCCTCAAAAAAAACAGAGCAGATTCAGAGAGTAGTGGTCAGTGGCTCGATGTCCAGATGGAGATGGGTGACGAGTGGTGTCCCTCAGGGTCCACACTGGGACCAGTGCTGTTTAATACCTTCACCAGTGACACAGACAGCGAGATCCAGGGCACCCTCAGGAAGTCTGCAGTTGACACCAAGCTGAGTGGGGCAGTGGTGACACCAGAAGGAAAAGATAGCATCGAGAGGGACCTGGACAGGCTGGAGAGGTGGGGCTGTGGGAACCTCATGATGATCAACAAGGCCAAGGGGAAGGTCCTGCACCTGGGTCAGGGCAACCCCGGTATCAATAGAGGATGAGGGACAATGGGATTGGGAGCAGGACTTGGGGTGCTGGGGGTGAGAAGCTCCCCAGGAGCCACCAACGAGCGCTCCCAGCCCAGAAACCCCCCGTGTGCTGGGCTGGATCCAAAGAGTGGGAGCAGCAGGGCCAGGGAGGGGATTCTGTCCCTCTGCTCCGCTTTGGGGAGACCTCACCTGGAGTCCTGTGTCCAGGGTTGGAATCCCCACCAGCAGAAGGAGATGGAACTGTTGGAGCGGGGCCAGAGGAGGCCACAGAGATGATGGAAGGGCTGGAGAACCTCTGGTGTGAGGCCAGGCTGGGAGAGGTGAGGTTGTTCAGCCTGCAGAGGAGAAGGCTCTGGGGAGACCTTAGAGCAGCTTCCAGTGCTGAAAGGGGCTCCAGGAAAGCTGGGGAGGAGCTCTTGGTCAGGGAGTGCAGTGACAGGACAAAGGGGAACAGCTTTAAATTGTAAGGGGAGAAGGCTGAGATTGGACGTTGGGAAGGAATTCTTCAGGATGAGCGTGGAGAGGCCCTGGCCCAGGTTGCCCAGAGCAGTGGTGGCTGCCCCATCCCTGGAGATGTTCAAGGCCAGGTTGGATGGGTCTTGGAGCCCCCTAATCCAGTGGGAGGTGTCCCATGGCAGGGGGGTGGAACTGGATGGGCTTTGAGGTCCCTTCCAACCTAGACCATTCTATGGTTCATCAAGTCAGAACCACAAACGATGCCTGTACTGATGGAGAATTACAAACCCGTCCTGGAGAGCAGACAGCTCAGGGAGGGGTTATCAAAGAAGCCAATTCACTCATTTAACATCCTCAAAGGCAGCAAGAGCTTCAGCTTAACTTCACTGTGAAAGTCAATGGCAATTCCAAGCAAAAGAGCTCCTAGCTGTAGGGTCTAAGCCTTCCCTTAACCCCAGCAACAGGTAAAGACGCTGTCAGGTACAAGGAGAGCACAAAGGAAACGGCCCAGGGTCTTGTTCAAGGGAGACAGAGCAGAATTAGGCCAATTCCAACAGCTTCTGTTTTCCCTGGGGAAGCAACAAATGACCATCAAGGACAAATTGTTAAACAGAGCCTTCGCAGTGAAGAATGCTCCTAACACAGGGAAGAAAGCCCCCTGGCTCTGTAATGTCCATTTCATAAGCAATCAGCCCAGGCATGCTTTACTGGGGAGAGATGGAGGGAGCCCGAGAAGGTCCCACCCGGCAGTTCAGTTTGGAAAACACCAAAACAGTGTTTGGGGGATTGGGGTTTTCTAACCATCACCCAGTGACCACAACCAAGACTCCTTTCAGGCACACAAAGTCATAATCATGGAAACATTAAGGTTTGCAAAAGACTGCTCAGATAATCAAGTCCAATCTTCAGCCCAACCCCTCCGTGCCAACTAAACCCTGTCCCCAAGTGCCACAGCCCCACGCTTTTTGAAACCCTCCAGGGATGGGAAATACACCACTGCCCTGGGCAGCCTCTGCTGGGCTTCACCACTCTTTCAGGAAAGAAATTACTCCTGATATCCAATCTAGACCTCCCCTGGTGCACCTTGAGGCCATTCCCTCTCATCCCATCTCCTGTCCCTTGGGAGCAGAGCCCAGCACCCACCTCACCACAACCTCCTCTCCAGGAGCAGCAGAGAGCCAGGAGGTCTCTCCTCAGCCTCCTCTTTTCCAGCCTGAACAGCCCCAGGGCCCTCAGCCAGTTCCCTGGTGAGCTCCTCCACCAGCTCCCTCAGTACTCTTGGTTGGATCCCATCCAGCCCAACAGACTCCTGGGTGTCCCATTAACTGCTTCCTCCTGGATTATGAGGAGTTTATTCTGCACTCCATCACTGTCTTCCAGTCATTCAAACACACTCAGCTCCTGCCTGAACAATAGCAAGCTTCAACAACGGTAAATCCACCAGGGCTTCATCAAAAGCAAGTGCAATTCCCAGAGAAGGAGAATGACCAATGGGCAGGCTCCACCCCTGGAGACATCCAGAACCTGATTGAACACAGTCCGAATCAACCTGCTCTGATCTGTCTGTGCTCCAAGAAAGGGAGCAGGCCACGCTGCACCCAGACCTTCAGCCCAGCACAAATCCCTCTGTGATACGATGAGACAGCGGAGTTAATTAGTCTTGGAGAGAGATCCTTTCTCAGAGCACAGCAGAGGTCAAGTGATGAGCAAGAAGTGCCACAGACCTGACTGAACAGGCAGGAAAGTGCCCTTTTCCAAAGCCTGTTCCAGAAAGCCACCATCCATGCTGAGGAAGGTAAGCTTCAGCTTCCACACCCACCCAGTTTTGCAGTGGCCTCCAATCAGCATGGATCAGAGGGACCTGGGGGTTCTGGTTGATGCCAAGTTGACCACGAGCCACCAGTGAGCCCTGGCAACCAAGAAGGCAACTGTGTCCTGGGGGGCATCAAGTCCAGCATCGCCAGCCAGGAGAGGGAGGGGATTGTCCTGCTCTGCTCTGGGGAGGCCCCACCTCAAGGATTGGGGCAGTTAGGGCACCACAGGATAAAAAGGACATCAAAGTACTGGAGAGTGTCTAGAGGAGGCCACAGAGCTGGGGAAGGGTCTGGAGGAGAAATCATCTGAGGAGAGGCTGAAGGCACTGGGTCTGTTCAGCGGGAGAAGAGGAGACTGAGGGGGGACCTCATGGTGGTCTCCAGGTTCCTCAGCAGAGGAGGAGGAGGAGCAGGGGCTGAGCTCTTCTCTCTGGTGACCAAGGCCAGGAGCCCAGGGATGGCAGGAAGATGGGCCAGGAGAGGGTTGGGTTGGACACCAGGAGAAGGTTCTTCCCCCAAAGCAGAGGGTGGTGGAGCCCTGGAACAGCTCCCCAGGGAACCAGTCCCAGCCTGAGAATATTCCAGCAGCCTTTGGCCAAGGCCCTCATCCTCACGGGGTGAATGCTGGGAGTGTCCTGTGTCGGGACAGGAGCTGGACTCGATGGTGCCTGTGGAACCCTTCCAACTCAGGGGATTCTATGATTTTTCCATTTTCATATCCAAGCCTCACAACAGAAGCAGTCAAACAAGGACAGTTAACAAGACACCGGTTTACAAGTTGAAGGCTCAGAACCTGCCCTCATAAAGAGCTCTTTAAAATAACTCTGGGTGCTCAGGCAGCAGCTGTGCAGGGAGAGCAGACTACAAGGAGGACTTTTTATCTGCTCAGCTGAAACGAATCTTCCAATATTCCCAGGTGGTCAATCCACCACACAAACTGGAAAGATGGTGCCAATCCCAGCAATCTTCCCCCAGAGGACCTGGCACGGTTGCCGAGCATCCAACACCCCAGCTCCAGGTGACCGGGAGCTGCGGCACGGGACCGCGCTGGCAAGGCACCTACAGGCACAGCACTCCAGGAGAGAGAACCAGAGCCCAGAGATCAAGCACTCTCCAAAAAGCCATGTTAGTAAAAGCACTGAGAAATGAGATACAAAAGAAGAAAAGAAAAAAAAAATAGACTTGGTTTACTGCTTTTCTCAGGCAACACCTGAACCAGCTCATTAAATAATAATTTGGGGTGGTTTGGCATTCGCTTCAAAAGTTCATTTGCTCTGTTGAACAGCTTGAATGTAACAAAGACCATCTGACTCAGCTATGAGATAAAGCTCAGCAAGGCTTCAGAAACGAAAATGGAACCAAGACCCAGAGAATGCAGAAACTAGAGAGAAAATAATAACAATTAAAAAGCGCTGGAGGGTGGGATGGAAGCACTGAACATGGAAAAATGAGGGGGGAAAAAGCAGAAACAATAAGGTTTTATGCAATAATAAACCAAATTTCTAAAGTAGAAGGTTACAACCTAAGAAATAAAACTCATTCTAGACCAGTGATTTTAAAAGAGGAAATGCAGCAGCTCAAGTCACAGTCTGGAAGGAGCAACCTCCAGCACAGAACTTCTCATACCTTTCTAAACTAGAGGGGTTTTTCACATTTCATAATCTAACAAAAAGCAATTGTCAAAACACATCAAAACACACTTTAAAATAATCTTTTAAACAAGTACCATCCCTCTACAGAGCACGGAACCTTTTAACCTGTAGATGCCTGGACCCCACATCCCCTCACACACACAACTCTGTCCTGGGCTGAGGGACTGACGTGCAAAAGAGAGAAGGAATCTTCCAAGCTTTAGATGGAGGCACCCAGGCCAGATTAAGGACACAGCAAACATAAGGTTTTGTGTTAACGAGAGCTGTTGGCATCTCAATGAGCATTTCGTTCCGCTCAGGACTATGTGGTGGAAACCAGACTGAAGCCCTTTACACATAAAATGGGAATAAAGCGACGCTCGGAGCCACCCACAGGCTGCTCCGGATCTGACCTAACGGAACCTGCAGCACGATGCTGGCTGAGCTGGTTTCCTTCTGCTCAGGACTACCTGGGGGAAGGCCAAAAGGGGAATAAAGTGATGCTCCAAGCCACCCACACCCTGCTTTGACTCTGACCTAACGGCATTGGCTGAGCGGTTTCATTCCACTCAGGACTATGCAGTGGAAGGCCAGGCTGAAGCCCTTTACACATGAAATGGGGATAAAGCAACACTCCGAGCTGCCCACAGCCTGTGCCGACTCTGACCTCACGGAACTTGCAGCACAGAGACAGCTGAGCAGGTTTCCTTCTACTCAGGACTACCTGGGGGGAAGGCCAGAAGGGGAATAAAGCAACGCTCAGAGCCACCCACAGCCCGCTCTGGCTCTGACCTCACGGAACTTGCAGCACGGTGGCTCTGGAGTGGTTTCATTCCACTCAGGACTAACTGGGAGAAGGCCTGACGAGGAATAAAGGTGATGTGCTGTGCCCAGCATCTCCAACTCTGACCTCATGGGACCTGCAGCACAGCAAGGTGTCATTCTGCTCAGGACTACGCATTGGAAGGCCAAACCAAAGCCCTTTGTATGTGAAACAGGGATCGAGCGATGCTCCGAACCGCCCGCATCCCGCCCCGGCTCTGACCTAACGGAAGGTGCAGCACAGTGGCTGCGGAGCGGGTTTCCTTCTCAGGACTACCTGGGGGAAGGCCAGAAGGGGAATAAAGCGACGCTCTGAGCCGTGCCCAGCGGCTCCAACTCTGACCTAACGGGACTTGCAGCACAGCAAGGTTTCATTTGGCTCAGGAATGAGCATTGGAAGGCCAAACCAAAGCCCTTTGTACATGAACCATGGATAAAGTGATGCTCTAAGCCCCCCGCAGCCTACTCCGGCCCTGACCTGATGGAACCCGCAGCACGGCGACGGCTGAGCAGGTCTCACTCCCCTCAGGACTACCTGGGGAGAGACCAAACCAAAGCCCTTTGTACGTGAAACGGGGACGGAGCGATGCTCCGAGCCACCCGCATCCCGCCCTGACTTAACGGAAGGTGCAGCGTGGCGGCTGCGGAGCGGGATTCCTTCTCAGGACTACCTGGGGGAAGGCCAGGCTGAAGCTCTTTGTACACGAAAGGGGAGTAAAGCCCCGCTCCGAGCCTCCCGCCCCGGCTCTGACCCAACGGGACGCGCACTTCTGGCGGATGCGGGACGGCCGCGCTCAATCCATCCGACCTCGAGCCCAAGATCTCTGTTCTACCGGCGGCCGACGGTAAAGCGACTGGGACTTTTCTGCGGCCTCCGGACCGGCGACCTCGAGGCTCCGTTCGCCGGAGGACGCGGCTCTACTCGCACACAAAGCGCCGCAAAGGCCCGGGCCCCCTCCCCCGCCCCCGCCCGTTACCTGCGGCGGCGGCGGCGCAGCCCTCGGTGCCCTCGCGGCCGCAGCTGGCCGGTTCCTCTCCCTTGCCGCGCATCCCGGCGCGGAGGAGCCGCTCCTGGTGGAGCTCGGCGGCCCCGGGCCCCGCGGTACCGCTCGCGGCCTGGAGCGGCCGCCGGAGCGAGCGAGGCCGGCGCGGCTGCGGGGGGGTCGGGGCCGCGCGGCGCGCGCCCGCTCCCTCCTCCTCCTCCTCCTCCTCCTGCTGCTGCTGCTCCTCCTCCTTCTCCCTCTTCCTCCTGTTCCTCTCCTGCTCCTTCTCCCTCTCCCTCTCCCTCCTCCTCCTCTTCCACCTCCCGGTGCTCCTCCTCCTGTTCCTCCTCCTCCTCCCTCTCCCTCCTCCAGCTCCAGCTCCTCCTCCCAGCCCCAGCTCTGGCCCTCCCTTCCGCTGCGCTCCGCGCCGCTTCCCCCGCCACGATCCCGCACTTCACCTCACCTTGCACCGCAGCGGCGCCGCCGCCGCCGCCCTCCTCCTCCTCCTCCTCCTGCCGGGGCTCCTCGTGGCTCTCCGGCGCCGGGAGGCGGGTGCAGAGCCCGCGGGCCCCCCGGGCGCGCCGGCAGAGGCGCAGCGGCCCGGCCGCCTGCAGCAGCAGCCCCACCGCCGCCATCGCCGCACGGGCAGAGCAGGGGGCGGGGCCGCAGCGGCCCCTGGCGGCGGGGAGGACCCAGAGCGGGGCAGGAGCGGGCGGGGCTGCTGCCAGGACGGGCACAGAATGAACGGCCTGAGCTGGGAGGGCCCCACAGGGACCAAAGATCCAACTCCTGTCCCTGCACAGGACAACCCCAACATTCACCCCGTGGGGCTGAGGGCCTTGGCCAAAGGCTTCTGGAATATTCTCAGGCTGGGACTGCTTCCCTGGGGAGCTGTTCCAGGGCTCCACCACCCTCTGCTCTGGGGGAAGAACCTTCTCCTGGTGTCCAACCCAACCCTGCCCTGGCCCATCTTCCTGCCATGCCCTGGGCTCCTGGCCTTGATCACCAGAGAGAAGAGCTCAGTGCCTGCTCCTCCTCCTCCCCCTCCTCCCCTGCTGAGGAACCTGGAGACCACCAGGAGGTCCCCCCTCAGTCTCCTCCAGCTGAACAGACCCAATGCCTTCAGCCTCTCCTCAGATGATTCCTCCTCCAGACCCCCAGCTTTGTGGCCTCCTCTGGACACTCCCCAGTACTCTGATGTCCTTTTTATCCTGTTGTGCCCCAAACTGCCCCCAATCCTCGAGGTGGGGCCTCCCCAGAGCAGAGCAGAGTGGCAATGCCCTGTCTGATGGGCCCCAGGACATGGTTGGTCCTCTTGCCCAGAGCGAACACCCCAGGCAGCAGCAACTGTGGCTGAATCACAAAATAACAAAAAGGCCAACCCAGAAACCCCCCGTGTCCTGGGCTGCATCCAAACAGTGGGACCAGCAGGGCCAGGGAGGGGATTCTGCCCCTCTGCTCCACTCTGGGGAGACCCCACCTGGAGTCCTGTGTCCAGGGCTGGAATCCCCACCAGCAGAAGGAGATGGAGCTGTTGGAGCGGGGCCAGAGGAGGTCACGGAGATGATGGGAGGGCTGGAGAACCTCTGGTGTGAGGCCAGGCTGGGAGAGTTGGGGTTGTTCAGCCTGGAGAAGAGGCTCTGGGGAGACCTTAGAGCAGCTTCCAGTGCTGAAAGGGGCTCCAGGAAAGCTGGGGAGGGGCTTTTTCCAAGGGCCTGGAGTGACAGGACAAGGGAGAACAGCTTTAAATTGTAAAGGGGGAGATTGAGACTGGACATTGGGAAGAAATTCCTCACAATGAGGGTGGGGAGGCCCTGGCACAGGTTGCCCAGAGCAGTGGTGGCTGCCCCATCCCTGGAGGTGTTGAAGGCCAGGTTGGATGGGGTTTTGAGCCCCCTGATCCAGTGGGAGGTGTCCTTGGAACGGGGACAGCGGAGCAGCTTCGAGAACCCTTCCAACCCAATGATTCCATCGAGTCCAACCAAGTCCACCACTAAACCATGTCCCTATAAAGAAAGGCTCTCAGAATCTGGTTCAGGATGAAAACTTGGGGAGATCTTATCCTACAAACGTTCCTAGGTCTGATGGGCTGAGATAACGACTATTATGTGACAGATAAGGTTTTTTCTTTGTTTTGTTTTACCACCTGACCCCAACTCATTTGCCCAAGCTGGAATCAACCACAGCCTCAGCTCAGAGCAACATCACCTAACAATGATCACTTCACAGCTTCCATCTTCATGTTTAACATGAAAGCATTTACTGCACTGCTAATGTTATCTCTCAGAATTATAAGGCCGTACAATTACTAAAGATGACAGGAAAGAAATCTGGACTTTCCTTTTGATTGGAATAGGAAGGCCAGGGACCACATGAAAATAGATTGTTCCTGTAAGTAGCCAAAAAGTCTCTTTTCCTTTCAAAACTTCTTCTCAGTCTGCCAGTTCCACTGCTATTTCACAGCTAAACAATTAAACATTTGAGGAGATAAAATATTATAAACAGTATCCCAGCATCCTATCCATTTTCCAGATCTCATTGGAAAAGTACTTCCAGGCATCTGATACAACTCCATACAAAAAATAAAGAATAAAATGTGAATAAATGGCACTGTCTGGCCTGTCAATTGCCAAACAGTTACCGACAGACAATGGAAAATAATTCAATTCAAAAATGCTGAGGGAGGACACGGAATCCCAAAGTGATTCTTAACGTTTCTGTGCAAGTCTTTAGAAGAGCAAAGTTTCTAATATAGGAAATGCCTTTAAGGAGCCTCCTCACGCGGCAAAGGATGCCTGGAGGTGTCAAACCCACCAAAAGTCATCTTCTTCACCCAAAACATCCCCTGTGCCTGTACCACACTGTGCCAGCCCTGCCTGGAGCCGCCTGTTCTCCTGCCATGCCTGTGTCTGATAGCAATGGCAGAGCCTGTGCCTGCACCAGCGACGGGACACGGCGCAGCTGAAGGGGTTGGGACCCCCACGACAGTCACAACCCCTCCAAAGCAGGGCTCTACATGCACTCAAAGCAACTTTACAGGGGTTTATTGTACCAAGACCGGAGCATCCTACTGCTGATGCTGCCGACACCATCCCCAGCCAGTCCTCCAGGCATGGCTTTGTGCCAGAACCACCACTGACCTCGAAATCAGAGGAAAACCCACCACTCCCAGCCAGTCCTTCAGGCACAGCTTTGTGCCAGAACCATCACTGACCTCCTCAACGAGGAGGAAAACCCACACACAATTTTTACTCAATTTCCAACAGCACTTGCCTGTCCTCGGTGTCGTTCCTGCTCCCATTCCTGGCAATCCTTGCATATGTACAGGCAAAGCCATCTCTTCGATTGTTCTCATATAAGGGTTTGGAAACCACTTCATGGGGTTCCTGTCCTGGGATCTGCACCCCGGCACTGCAGACAAGGGAATCCCTGTCCCAGTGCTGCTGTCACCGAGCATAAACTGCTTTATTCACCAGATAAACACTAAAAACGTAGCACCAGAGTCTCTCCCTTCCTGTTCATCGCTCCCACTTCGAGCCCACTCCCCTGGAATTTGGTCCCATACAAATGGTTTTGTGTATAAAGCAGAAACCTCTCCACAGCCGCTGAAATTCAAACACTGCAGGATGATTAATTATAATTTTTTAAAGCTGGGATGATTTTTCTAAGCAATTAATCCCTACAACATTTATTACCTCTGGCTGCAACACCCGCCGGCACTGCCGTTACACTGGGGGTTTCTTTAAACCAGGGGCATCGTTTTAATGTCAAAAACCCTCTCACTCAATGACTGGTTTGTGTGTAAACCAAAGTCTCACATGAACAGTTGTTTGAGACGATGAAAAAAAGGGAGTCTGGGTGGTTTTGAGGTGGGTTGGTTTGGTTTTAGATCAGAAAACCTGCGATAAGGCACAAAAGGATGAACCAACACGACTGCACACGTGGGTCAGACAGAGCCCGTGCTCCACAAGAGGAAGTTCAGGAAGCAGAAAGTCATCACACAAACCCCTGTGTAAAAAGGGCTTTGGCAGAGCACACGTGAACACTCAAAAAATGAATCTCACCACACCGAATGGGCCTCTTCCAACACCTACGCTTTTAGATCCCTTGTGAATGAGCTCATGATTTGTCTGAGTGGTTATTTTTCACTAAAACAAGCAAACAAACACACCCAGACCTGGAAGCAGCACCAGAAGACACCAAAAAGCCTTTTTTTGTTTTGAAAATCACGGCAGTTATTCTGGCACTCTGACTACAAAGGCTTGGATTACAAATGTTAAGAGCATTGGTGCAATAAAGGGAAATAACCCTGCCAGACCAGTCACTCAGTGCAAGGAAAGGAACTACACGTGAATCTGCTGCGTGAACTCTCACGTTCAGAAACAAACTTGAGCTGGTTTGGAGACAAAAGCTTCACCGAGGACTAGAAATAGCACTGGAATAGCATTAATACATCCTCGTGACATTAATACATCCTTGTGGGAAGACACATCTACTGTGAAACCACTCCACTTGATGGAGCTGCAGGTGTATTTGCATCTTCCCAAGTCCCAGTCGAAGGCACAAAACCGACAGCAGTGAAGGGAAAACCAATAATCACAGCTACTGAACTGTTTCAAGTCGAGAGTATCAGAGAAGGAACACAGCAGGTGACAAGAGCCCCAAGGAGATGAAAAGCATGGCTGGAGAGCACAATGATTAAAAGCAAAACAAACAAAAGGAAACAGATAAATAAAGTACACAGCTGGGGAAAATCTTGAAGAGCCACAGCCAGTGGGATGGAGAGATGTGGGGGAAGATGCTGAGAGCCAGGGTGCCGCCGCATGGCAAGCGAAGATGGCAGGAGGGCGAGTGGTTTGTCACTGTGAACTATACAAAAATTACCTCATGAGCACAGAAAAAACAGTCAAGACTCAATTTATTTAAAATTTCTGAATATCACAGGTTTCACGTACCTTTATTTTGCAGAGAGGAGCATTAAACAACACATAAACAATCGCTCAAAGCCATCCACCCAGGCTCTGCCGGCGCAAGGCTGACTTCGATGAGTGGTGGCCACCTCACCTGCTCCAGCACCACAGCACCAGGCAGGAGGTTGTTAACCAACCACCTAACATTAAAAACTATTTCTACCCCCTGGAGCACAAATGTTCCAGCACCCAGTCCCAGACCCAGCCTGGCCGTGACAAACCACTCGCCCTCACAGGAGAAATCCGTCCCCTCACTCTCAGCCTCCAAGCTAGGTCACGCTGTTTCACAGACAAGAGGGGGTTTATTCCTGACTGAAATCATAATGAATATCCTGGACACCTAAAGCATGATGGAAATTAAGTATTTTAAACCTGGAACCCACAAGGTTAACAGGGTGGCTGAAACACTGTCGTGTTCCACAAGTGCTAAAGCAGAAGCATGGATTCCCCAGACAGCAGGCAGGGAGTCGGGCCAGCACAGCCAGAACATTTTATTCCATTCTATGCACCTTATTTTGAGTCCAAATAAGGGTGCTCAGAAAAAAAGAGAGGAAAACAAAAACCAGCCAGCGATCGGAGGGATTTCTTAAGAAAGCTTTGTTCTTTGTTTTGTTTTACCACCTGACCCCACACTCATTTGCCCAAGCTGGAATCAACCACAGCCTCAGCTCAGAGCAACATCACCTAACAATGATCACTTCACAGCTTCTGTCTTCGTGTTTGAGATGAAAGCATTTACTGCACTGCTAATGTTATCTCTCAGAATTATAAGGCCGCACAATTACTAAGATGACAGAAAGAAATCTGGACTTTCCTTTTGATTGGAATAGGAAGGCCAGGGACCACATGAACAGTTCCTATTAATAGTTCCACTTAATTGTTTCATTAATTGTTCCACTTAACTGTTCCTAGTAAATAGCCAAAAAGTTTCTTTTCCTTTCAAAATTTCTTCTCGCTCTGCCCGCTCCACTGCTAATTCACAGCTAAACAATTAAACACCCGAGCTGATAAAATACTATAAAGAATAACTTGGCATCCTATTCACTTTCCAGAGCTCACTTACGTGCAATACCAAACCCCTGTGCCACACTAAGAATCATAGAATCATCTGGTTGGAAAAGACCTTTTGAGATCATCGAGTCCACCTGCACCCGTCCACTTACTAAACCAGATCCTTAAGAAACTCATCTGCCCACATTTGAAACCCCTCCAGGGATGGGGACTCCACCCCCTCCCTGCGCAGCCTCTGCCAGGGCCTCACAACCCTTTCCATGAAGAAACTTCTCCTGATGTCCAACCTGACCCTGCCCTGGGGCACCTTGAGGCCATTCCCTCTCGTCCCATCTCCTGTCCCTTGGGAGCAGAGCCCAGCACCCACCTCCCCACAACCTCCTCTCCAGGAGCTGCAGAGACCCAGGAGGTCTCCCCTCAGCCTCCTCTTCTCCAGCCTAAACAGCCCCAGGGCCCTCAGCCGCTTCCACAACCCCTCTTCTCCAGACCCTTCCCCAGCTCCGCTCTCTTCTCCGCACGCGCTCCAGCCCCTCCAGGGCCTTCTTGGAGTGAGGGACCCAGAACTGACCCCAGTACTTGAGGTGAGCAGGGCAGAAGGGAGCTGCATCGCTTACAACAGCCACCCTCACCTCACACCTCCAGTGGGAGCTTTGCACGTGGGGCTCCCTGCAGATAAAACCAGTCTCCGACACATAACCCAGCACCCGGCGTCACACAGCTATTGGGAATTCAGCCACGGGCACCCCAGCTTCCCTTTGTGTCCCTAAGGCAGTGGGAAGGAGTCTGGCTGGAACACATCTCGTTCACCCAGTACACAGAGGGATAGTGCTGTTTCTTACCAATTAATTATCTTCATCAGTCTGCTTTGGTAGAAAATCTCAGAACAAGGGAAACACAGGAGTCGAACTGAGGGTTGCCCCAGGTCCTTACCTGTAAGGGAATTGAGCGAGAACATCTCCATCACAGCGGAACGGGTGGATTCCTAGGGAAGCAGAGTAACAACAAGAAAGAGGAAGTCAGAATTAGTAGTGCCTTTGGGATAGAATAGAATCAGGGAATCGTGAAGGTTGGAAAAGACCTCTAAGCTCAGCCAGTCCAACCATCAGCCCAACCCCACTGTGCCTGCCAGACCATGTCCCAAAGTGCCATGGCCACACGGTTATTGAACCCCTCCAGTGCCCTGGGCAGCCTCTGCCAGGGCTTCACCACTTTTTCAGTGAAGGAATTGCTCCCAATATCCAATCTAAACCTCCCCTGGCACAACTTGAGGCCATTTCCTCTTATCCTATCAAGATATCGCAAGTGCTCTGCATTTCCCAAACCAGCCTTTAGTACCCTCAGCAAATCCCACCCCACTGTTCACATTCTGCCAGTTCCACCCGAATCCTGCCTGTACACCCTGCTGTCCCCTTCCAGCCTGCTGCGTTGTGCCCAGAGGAGGAGCTGGATCCTCCACCAGTGGTCTGTAGCTTTCGGAAGTGCTCTGGCTTTGCAGCAAGAGTGGCTTGGGGTTGCTCGGCCTGGAGAATAGAAGGCTCTGGGGAGACCTTAGAGCAGCTTCCAGTGCTGAAAGGGGCTCCAGGAAAGCTGGAGAGGGGGGCTCTTGGTCAGGGAGTGCAGGGACAGGATGAGGGGGAACGGCTTTAAATTGGAAGGTAGAAGCTTTAGGTTGGACATCGGGAAGAAATTCTTGATGCTGAGGGTGGGGAGGCCCTGGCCCAGGTTGCCCAGAGCAGTGGTGGCTGCTCCATCCCTGGAGGTGTTCAAGGCCAGGTTGGATGGGGCTTGGAGCCCCCTGATCCAGTGGGAGGTGTCCCTGCCCATGGCGGGGGGTTGGAACTGGATGGGCTTTGAGGTCCCTTCCAACCCATGAACAGCAAAGGTGGGCAGAGCACTGCCATGATTCCCCCTTTACAGACCAAAACAAGAGAAGGAAGGAACATGTACTTTTGATAGAGTTCTTTGCTGGAATTGTGTTAAACTTCCTATTTTAATTTCTTATTAAAGTAACTTTCACTCACATAGGGAAAAAAATAAAAGAAATCAGCTGTGTTTTGGGGTGCTTTACCTGTCCTGCCAAACACTGAGTACATTTCAGGCATTCTGGATAACAGGGTAACAAGGGTTTTCTAACAAATTTGGATCAGATGGCCAAGAGACCTCATTTCCACAACGCTAACATTAACCATCCACACTCACGGCTGCTCCTGTGCACACAGCTCATTTCCTACAACTATGCTTTGAAATTATTCACTTTTGCTTTCAGTGACACTAATGACAAAATTACTGTTTACTTCAGCAATGGGAAACAAAGCCTAAATCAGGCCCGTTTTTGGAACAGCACTCTGTGGACACAACACCTTGTTCAGGAAGCCGCCTCCCTCTGGGCGCAAAAAAGCGCAGCCGTTGGTGCTGCCAAGCCCACGCTTTGTCTCCAATGACTAAATAAGTGAAAACACAGGTATTTGACTTGTTTAAAAATGAGAAATCGTACACGTTGTAGTACTCAGTAAGATTGGCAGAGGAAAACATCCCTGGAATAAAGGACTCGGCGCACTGATTCAGGTTAGAGAAGTTTTTGTGGTGGTTGAGCAGGATTCCTGTGGCTGAAGCATTCAACCGAGGAGTGAAGTCCGGGGAGGAATGCAAATCATGGAATGGTTTGGGTTGGAAGGGACCTCAAAGCCCATCCAGTTCCAACCCCCTGCCATGGGCAGGGACACCTCCCACTGGATCAGGGGGCTCCAAGCCCCATCCAACCTGGCCTTCAACACCTCCAGGGATGGGGCAGCCACCACTGCTCTGGGCAACCTGGGCCAGGGCCTCCCCACCCTCAGAGTGAAGAATTCCTTCCCAATGTCCAATCTCAATCTCCCCCCTTCCAATTTAAAGCCATTCCCCCTCGTTCTGTCACTCCAGGCCCTTGGGAAAAGCCCCTCCCCAGCTTTCCTGGAGCCCCTTTCAGCACTGGAAGCTGCTCTAAAGGTCTCCCCAGAGCCTTCTCCTCTCCAGGCTGAACAACCCCAACTCTCCCAGCCTGGCCTCACACCAGAGGTTCTCCAGCCCTCCCATCATCTCCGTGGCCTCCTCTGGCCCCGCTCCAACAGCTCCATCCCCTTCTGCTGTTGGGGATTCCAGCCCTGGACACAGGACTCCAGGTGGGGTCTCCCCAGAGCGGAGCAGAGGGGCAGAATCCCCTCCCTGGCCCTGCTGGTCCCACTCTTTGGATCCAGCCCAGGACACGGGGGGGTTTCTGGGCTGGGAGCGCTCGTTGGTGGCTCCTGGGGAGCTTCTCACCCCCAGCACCCCAAGTCCTTCTCCTCAGTCCTGCTCCCAATCCCATCGTCCCCCATCCTCTATTGATACCAGGATTGCCCCGATCCAGGTGCAGGACCTTCCCTTTGGCCTCGTTGAACCTCACGAGGTTCACAAATGGAGAGGACGAAGCCGAATCACATCGCACCCTCGTGCCCCTTGCACGCAGGGACTGTGTCAGCCTGGGCACCAACCACACTAATGCCATGTTACATGAGGACACTGTCACTCCAACACCACAGAGAAAGCCTATGAACACCTCAAAATCATCGGAGACAACCAGGAGTGTGACTGGGAATGTTCCAATGTACTCTTAAATCAAAGTTGCAGAGGTATTGGTCACATCTTCCTAATGGATTTTTGAGCATGACAAAAATGAGGAAGGTGTTTTCCCTGCATTCCAGAGGATAAAGGGAAGCTGGACCCAGCCAATGCACCGTTCAGGCTCACCCACAGAGCATAAGTTGTGGGGAAGGAGAACAAAGAACATCTCACCCTACACCAGGATGGGCAGAAGGGAACTTCCAAAAATACATGAGATAAAGTTCAAGAAAATGGTCTTTTCTACTCAAGACCAAGAAAAGAAAATTGAAAATCCTACACACAGTTGAGAATCATAAAATCATAGAAAGGTTCAGGTAGGAAAGGACCTCAAAGCCCACCCAGTTCCAGTCCCCTGCCATGGGCAGGGACACCTCCCACTGGATCAGGGGGCTCAAAGCCCCATCCAACCTGGCCTTGAACACCTCCAGGGATGGGGCAGCCACCACTGTTCTGGGAAACCTGGGCCAGGGTCTCCCCACACTCACAGGAGAACATTTCTTCATAAGATCTCATCTCAATCTCCCCTCTTTTCAGCTTAAGAGTTTACAAGAAGAGCAACTGCAAGCCCTGGACAAGCAGAAGTCAAACAGGGATGGGGACGCCTGCTGTGCGACCAGCAACAGCACAAGGCTGAAAGAGCTGGAGTCAGACTGGGAAGGAGCTGGACAGGGCAGGACAAGGAAGGAATAAAGGCACAAGGAGATGGAACAATCCAGGTGAGGTCCACAAACAGAATCCCAGTGGCGAGGGATCCTTTTGGAATGGTACAGAAGAGTTTCAATACTTAAAGCTCAAGCATCCAGTGGGAACACAGAATCACAGAATCATTAAGATTGGCAACTCCACCGTGCCTGCTAAACCCTGTCCCAAAGTGCCACAGCTAGATGGTTTATGAATCCCTCCAGGCATGGAGACTCCACCACTGCCCTGAGCAGCCTCTGTCAGGGCTTCACCACTCTTTCAGGAAAGAAATTTCTCCTAATATCCAATCTAACCCTCCCCTGGCACAACTTGAGGCCATTTCCTCTCACCCTATCACTTGTTAGCTGGGAGACAAGACCAACACCCACCTCACTACAACCTCCTTTCTGGGGGCTGCAGAGAGCAGTGAGGTCTCCCCTCAGCCTCCTAAAGGCTAAACAGCCCCAGGGTCAAACCAGAGAGAGAAGACTCGGACAGACAAGCTTAGGTCAGACAGGTTGTCATGAGATCAGCCCCTGCTGCATCCCTGGATTACTCAGGACCAGATCCAGTGGATTTGAATACAGAGGATCCTGAACTGGGAATCAGTTTTTAACACAGCCAGAAGCCTGGTTGAAATCCCAGGGGGGTGTGGCTGAAGATCCTGATACCCAAAAAGAAGGCGTCCAACTACGAGCTGCTTCACCATCATGAAAATGAAGGGGATGCATGAACATCATTGAGAGGGGGACACACCAAAGGACTCAAAACACACTGCGCTGGGCTCTGATGGCAGGAGAGACAAGCGAAGACACTGGATTTAGGCAGAAGTGGAATACGATGACACAGGACTCTCAGGGACAAGGCAACGGTACGTTTGGAATGAGAATCCACCGTGCACGACGACGTCACGAGGCTGCAGAGTGCCGGACGCCTCACAGCTGGCAAAGTACCAGAATCCCAGATGGCAAAAGAGACACTGAGTTTTGTTAGTGATGCACTTAATGCCCCTGATGCCAAGGCAAAAAGTGAAACCAGTGGATGCAGCCCTGGAAACTGCTAGATAAAATCTCCAAGGCCCGGAAATTAGGTCTTTGTTGGGTTTCCTTGATCCACTTGAAAATAGCTACAGGCATGAATGAGGAGTAATCACATCCCCAAGAAGGAAGTACCTAAGATGAGATGAATATGGTGGATTTCTGATTATTGCCCACTGTGATGTCCAGCAGAGTATGAAGAGGCACAACCCCATGTCCTTTGTCATGAGAACAAAGGAGAAACTGAGTGGTTTCACATATCATTCACCCTCAGGGATCACCTACACTGGGTCCACTGTTTGACTTCCAGCTGTTTGGGCCAAAGAGCAGTGGATCTGTGCAAGAAACCTTTCTTTACCAACTCTCGTTTTGCAGGATTCCTGTTGCTGAACTCCAACAAGCTGCAAGAGTGACAATAAAGTGCTGGAAGCAGGTCTGGGTGTAGGATGCTCTTGGGCATCCATCCCTCATGAGACCAAGCGTTGCGGACTGAATGGACAACCCAGAGTTGTGGTCCCAGTGGCCACTGGGGAAAAACGGTGCCACGGGTGCCAAAAAGGCAGAAATAAGAGCAAACTGTGAACAGGCTGAACGAGAACAGCTCTGCGGCCGGCGGAGCAGCTTCCCCGGCTCAGAGCGGATCCCAGAGAGGCTCCGGCTCCTCGCTCTGCTTCCCGGTGCCCCTCCAACCGAGGTTCCCCCGCGGCGAGAGGCTCCCCCCCCGCCCCGGAGCATCCCCCGCCGCCCACCCGAGGCCGAACTCGGGCCGCCCCCCGCCCCGGAGCATCCCCCGCCGCCCTCCCGAGCCTGGACCCGGGTCGGATGCCCTCCATCCCGGAGCATCCCCCGCCCGAGCCGGGACCCAGGCCGGTTGCCGCCCCCCTATCCCGGTGCATCCCTCGCCGCCCGCCCGAGCCCGGAGCCGGGCCGATTCCCCGCCTCAACGCGGAGCATTCCCCGCCGCCCGCCAGAGCCCGGAGCCGGGCCGGTTCACCCCCACCCCAGAGCATCCCCCGGAGCCGTGCGGGCCGCGCCCCCTCCCCGCACAGGGCCGGTTCCCCCCGTTCCCCCCCCCCCCCGCCCCATCGCCGAGCATCCCCGGCCGGGCAGGCCCAGGCCCCGCAGAGCGCTCCCCTCAGCCCGGGGTTCCCGTCCCCCTCGTGCAGGCACCGCTCCCCGGGCTGAGCCGCCGCGCCCCGGGGGCTCCGCGCCGCCCGGCCCCGCCATCGCTTCGGCCCCGCCGCTGTTCCCCCCGCCTCGGAGCCATCCTCCCCGTCCATCCCCTCCCCACCCGCGGGCTCCGAGCCGCGGCCCCAGCCCCGTCCCGGGACCCCGGCCCCGCTCCGCGCCACCGACCTCCTCGCACCAAGTCTCGGGCGCCGGGCCGCGCCGCGCGGACTACAACTCCCGGCAGCCCCCGCGGCCGCTTCCGGCGCGGAGCCGGATACCCGGATGTGAAACCAGCGCCTTCCCCAACCAACGCCGAGCGGCGCGGG